>CM031624.1:26645207-26665207 GCA_018398815.1 Conus ventricosus | reverse complement strand
TAAGCTTATCGTTTCACTCCTAAGAGCCTCAATTTCACGCTCAGTGGGTTCAGAGTTGTCATTGTTTTTAACTGTGTCTCCTCATTAAAACTCGTTTCAATTTCTGCTATTAGTTCATCTGCTTCTTGAGTTAAATCTTTAAGAGGTATGTGTTGCATTTCTGATTCTGTTGGCAACTCTTGCCCAAAGTTTGTAAAAACTAACGGCTTCGGCTCTATTCTCTAAAAGGTTTAATTGTTCTACCTTAGCAGCAGGGAGGTCTCGTTTAATTGTTTTAGACTTAAAAACTTGGTTGTGTCTGACTTTTTTAGTAACTCTTACACGGGTCTCCTGCACCAGTTCTTATATACAAATGCTCACCATCTTCCTCAAAATCATCAGGATCAACTACTTCTGTAGCTCTCGTCCTATGCTTCTATAGAATGATGAATTCTTTCTCGCAATAGTTCTTGACGTTGTCTAGGGAGTAAAGAACCTGCTTCTTTAAACTCTTCTCGCAATGAAGGCGCAGTTCTGTTTCATCTTCTTCTTCTCAACAGGATCAATCGCGTCATAATCTTTAGACATATTTTTATTTATATTCTTTTTGTTTTATAAAAAATGAACTCATACGTTGTGACCTCGATCCATACAGAAGAGAGAAGGAACCCCATGGCGTAAAGGTATAAGGCAGACTGTAATAGTGTAAATACTCCCATCAACAGTTCAGCTGACAAGCTTTAATAGTTAAGTTCCCTGATCTTGGCGCTGGCGATGTTATAATGCCAGGCACTGCTAAACTATCATTCAAAATAGGTATTAAATCGACAGATACTAATGCTACTGATGTTGCTAATTTAGGCAGGGCTATCGTTAAACATATGGCAATCAACCTGAGGGCAGAGAAGTCTTTGTACTAAGCGAGGCAACATTTTTGCCCTCTATTCTGATCTATGGCTGCCTAAAAAAGAAAGAAAGAGAAAGTTTATCAGGGAATACAAAGCCCAAACGTCTCAAGCACAGGCTTAAAGTGGAGGATGCAAAGGATGATGTTAAAGATGAGGCAGTAGCAGAAGCATTTGGCAACAGATTCTGCATCCCTCTAGATTTGAGCTGTTAAAGACGCATATGCCATATTACCAAGGTGCACTAAAAGAAAAACTTACTTATGAACTGACATTTAATCCTAGCGATTCTGTCGTTCTGTCTGAAGACCCTGAAGCTAAATACACAGTTAGTGACATCTCTCTTGAGTTGAATGTTGTTACTAATCTGAACTGGCCAGAACACATCTTAACCCAGTATAAAGTAAAACGGTTATTATTATGAAAGGGTTATACACTCCATTACAGAAAATAGAAACAAGCGAGACACTCTCTGGAACATACATCTAAATCAGTCTTTGAAGTCTTTAAAAGGAATTTTGTTCTTGTTTACTGAAGGAACAACTCCTTTCATAGAGAATCAGAAGCGTTTTATAATCCAAAAATTGAGAAGGTTGACTGTGCAATAAATGGCAAGTCTGATCAGTTGTATTCGGGCCGCGGACTTTTACCTCACCAACACTTTGATGAAATAAGAAAGTTTCGCTGGAGGTAGGCAAAGAGATCCTGCAGCTGATCGAGTATGTAAAAACTTCGCCTTTATGATGTAGACTCGAAGACTACTTAACACCGTTGACTGCCTAAAATAGTACAAACAAAGGCTTTCCCAGTGCCAGGGAAATCTAATGATTTGGGGGTAATAATTAACAAAAAATCCTAGCTCAGAAACTACAAAGATTATAAATGAAACCTGTATAATTTTGAAGGAAATTGAATGACGATTTTGAATCTGGGCTTCTTTTGTTTTAATTTTGATAATAAAAAAGTATTTAGGCATTTAGATTTGGATAATTTTTTGGCACGATCAAAAACGTATATACTTACCACTACATCTTCACATCCAAACAAGAACACAAAGCAAAAAAGTTGAAAATAAAGTTTGTATTGTCACACTACACCTGTAAATGAAAGTAAAACAGTTTAGAAGTCTATCAAGACGCTCACACTCTATGCAGACTGACCAGTACACAACCACGCCCCCCTTCTCCCCACCACGCCCTCTGGCTGGACTTTAACCCTCACTTTCACCCCTCATCTTCCCCTACCTTTCCGTCTGCCCCGTGTCACGCCGCGAGCAGGCCACGCTCCCCTCTCGCACTGACTTTCACATCACTGCTACCGGCACACAGTGCAGAGTACACATAGGCTAGCTCGTTTGACGCAGTCAGCTGAACACACACTGAGGTCACACAGCCCTACTCAATAACTGACGAATATGGTCAGCAATTCCACCACTATCATCATCTCGCCTTCATGCTCGAGTGAGTCGTTGAATAAAAGATTATTGTCTTTGTCAAAAATCATCAGCAGAGCCTGCTCAGCTGTGTAAATACGTTGATTTGGTCGCTGGGCTTGTCAAAGGTTGCGCCGCCATCTTTGCAAGTGAGACAAAGTGCTGGCTGGTCATCCAGTCAGTGATGAGAATAAATGGGCTTTCCCCTCACGTGTGGTCATTTACATATTATTTTAAGACTACAGACATATAAGGCTTTCTACGCACACTCTATTTGAGTCTGTTGATAGAAATAGTAACGAATGAAAATTCAAGAAAATGCTTGACGTCAGTGGACGGCCCATATGCACTAGGAAAGCACTTTTACTTCGGCGTCAACTGACGGCTTAAAGGCACTCTTCGGGTTTTAACAACCAAATATGGGCTGTGGTTGGATTTTAGATCTACATTTGACAACAGATTGTTTGGAAGTGGAGAAAGGGTAGGGCAAGATGGTATAAAAATAAATATTCACAAGAAAGCAGACGGAAACGCCCCAATACAAATGCATGTTTTTATGGTTTGTGATGCTCAGCTAAACATTGAAGAAAACAGGCTAAAATCGTGGCTTATTAAAATGCAGAAGAAATAACCTATTAAAAACAGATGGATAGTTTGAGTTTCTGCCTAAAGATCCGCACTGTTCTCTTATCTGCGGGATTACGGGTGTGGGAAAACTGTCTTCATACTTGATTTGTTACAAACAATATACAGGTTTCATTACGAGTACATTTTTATATTCTGCACAACCATTAAGCACAACAAGTCTTACAAAGAAGGAGTTTTATTTGGACAGACGAGAATATATTTTTAGTTGATCCTAGCGACAAACTGAGCGACTGTTTAGAACATTACTATAGACTATTTGAGGGAACTGAAACACTGTTTATTATTGATGACTGTTCGGCTGAACAAGACATTGTTAAAAAAAGAAAAGCTCTGTCAAAGCTAGCCTTTAGTGGCCACCACGCCTTAGTTTCTGTGTGGCTCTTAACTCAAAAATACAATGCTGTCTTAAAAGGCTTTAGATCGCAGTTTAAAATCGGTTGTATTATTTTACACTAAGGACAAAGATAGTTTTGAAGAATGTTTAAGTGACAATTATATAATAAGGGACAAAGATGAGCTAAAAAAAAATAAAAGAGCAGTTAGAAAAATCTAAGCAAGCTAAGCTATGCTTGCGGACTGACCCCCAGTTCAATACATTTGTTTTATTATAATTTGTTTATTATCGATTGCTTATAACAATTTGTTTATTATAATTTTAATATTAAAAAGAATGTCTCGAGGGCCAGAATCAAAAGCGCAGCTAGCTCTAAATGCGTGCAGTAGAGCTAAAAGACCTGGCAGACACAACTGAGTTTGATTTAATAGGAGTGCCAGGAAATGTTTATGGATTTGAGTACACAGATGATGGGGTTTACAAACGAACAGAAATTGAAGACAAAAAACGACAGCAATATCCTACCCTAGAAGAGATAAGAAATTTAAGGGCAAACGATTTTGGCAAACATGAATACAAACTTCATAAAAGAGAGAATGTTTGGGCGTTGCTTCCTGAAATTGCTTGGAATTTAAAGTTTAAACTACGAAGCCCTAATGTATACTTGATAAGAAAAACAATTTTAGAAAAGTCTTAAATGAAGGACCCATTCTTGTTAGCCTAGTTCCAGGAACACAACAGAAAAAACAGATTGAAAATAACTAGGCAGGGTTCTGAATATATGCTACAGAGAAAAAGATCCTTAGCTGATGTGGGGGATGACACCGTTGGCTTAGAATTTACCCAACGCTACCGTCACTTACCTAGGCAAATGACGATGATTTTTCGCTTATTTATTACTTCGAGGGAGGACGATTCTAGTTTGCGAGAACATACGTTAATTAGAGGTGTACAAATAAAGGCTGAAAACTTGGATGCCCCTCTTAAGCTCGTTATTGCAATTACTAAAAACGGAGATGAAATAAACACCCTTACATCATCTGACAAGGTTACTGTGATGGTTGACAAAGACAAACTAACAGTACTCGACTTTATTTTCATTAAGTATGTTGATTTATTGCGTTTTAACTCTGTTAATGAAGTGCTGCCAGAAGAATTAATAAGAAGAAGATATGTACAAGATTAATTTTAAAAATAATCTTATTTAAAAAATGGAGGTTCAACAGTTTAGGTTAGAGCAAATAACTGAACTTCAAAAGGAAATAGAAAGCGACTTGGATAAGTATAGGGCTACCAGAAAGAAATATGCTAAAGCTTTAAATACTCTTTCTTATGTAATTACTGGCTCATCAGCTGTAGCTAGCGTAAGTGCTGGGTCTAGTGTTGCTGTTTTAGCTACTGGGGTTGGAGCGCCAGCCTCTTTAGCATTAGGGGGCCTTGGTTTAGGTTTAGGCGCCATGTCTATGATTGTAAGTGCTGTTTAAGAAAAAATTAACTCCTAAATTACAAAAGCACACTGCCATTGTTGCCCTAGCATCAGCAAAACTTTGTTCATTAAGATTAAGAATAAGCAAATCATTACAGGATGAAAACATTACGGACGAAGAATTTCAGAAGCTTATGGCCGATGGTGAGGATTACAGACGACAAAAATTGAACTTCAAAAGGAGTGGAGAAAGACTTTTACTTCACAACAGGTAGACACTGATGCAATTAAACAGAACATTGAAAAACAAACACATGATCGGTTTTAAACCCAAAATAGGCCAAAAAAAAAAAGTTTAGCAAAAATAAATACTTTTTTTTTTTAACTCACTGTGTTTGGCGGGAGAACTTGCAGCTCTTCGCGAACAAAGGATCTTTTAGGGCAGGCTTTTTAGACGTAGTAGCACCGCTAGCAGAAAGATTTTCTTAAATTAATATACGGGAGGGTCTGTTTTCATAATTCTTTCAACTTCATATACATCTACGCTCCATATGGGGTCTGTGGCTCTAATTCTAACATCACCTTCTGCCTCTCCAGGAGCATACAAGTATCTTACTTTTAGGCCAAACGGCAAGAGTTTTTGAGTCCCCTGCACATCTTCAGTAATGCTAATTTTTTTTTAATTTGATTGCGTTTACTGGTTTAAGGCCTGTTTCTTTAAATTCGTCATTGTTCATGGCACGTAAGACTGCTGGCAATCTCCTAACCCATTCTGTGTTGCGTTCTCTATCCATAATTTCTCTGTGATATTGATTTGTAAACAGACGTTCAGCTAGATTCTTATTGAAGTTTTCTACTAGGGCTTGTGATCGATGGTTGCCTGGGATCCCTCTCTTAACTGTAACATGTCGCTTTAAAAACAGCTGGTTTACATAACCTTTAAAACTCTTTTCCATCATCAACTTGAATCATCCTAGGATACTTTAATGGACCTCGCATGTATATTTGTTGTAAAGCAGGATACTTTAATGGACCTCGCATGTATATTTGTTGTAAAGCCACAGCCACAGCAGTTGAGCTTTTATCCGTTAAAGGTTCAGCGTCTTTATACCTTGAAGCCATGTCAACAACTGTTAAAGCATACTTAAACTTTTTCTTCTAATTTTGTCATGTGGAAGATACAGCAAGTCCATTTGGTGGGTATCATTTGAAACTGAATTAACAAATCTAGGCCTTATTATTCTTTTTGGGGCAGGCAGATATATTTGCCAAATTGCCTGTTTTGAAAGCCAGTCTTTCGCATCTGATTCAGACACTCTAGCAGCTTTACTCAGTTTTTCAATAGCAGTCTTTCCTTTCCAATACCTTTTAGGAGAATAATATATTTTATCCATATTTTAAATGCATTTTATTTTACACAAGAACGTGAGCAACAAGATAGACTGAGGTCATGCCAACTGCATTAAAAACTATCTCTGCAGTCTTCTGTTCCTCAGATGGTTCATAAAAGTCAGACAGTTCTGGCGGTGGCGATGTTAGAAACTTCTTTCCTGTCACTAAGTAATACTCATTCATTGCGTCATCAACGTCTGTAAATGTGTGCTCTGCATGACCCTGTTCTCTTAACTTTTTATTAATAAAGTCTAAGTGAGCAATTCGTCTTTTCTCATAAGCGTCTCTTGTCTTAGCTAAATCTTCCATTGCCTTGTTATGACGTTCTCTCTCTTCTCGGACCGCAATTTACTAAACATATAATTGCTTCCAGAGAAGGCTAAAGCATTAACAATAGCTCCTCCCACCATCAGAACCAATCCAGACATCTTTTTATAAATTAGTTTTTATGAAATGCATTAATATTTTCTGGGATAATCCCCTGTGTAACAAGAAAGTCTTTTGAGGCAATCCCTGCAGTAATTACAACTATAACCTTAACAACATCCTCAATGTCTAACCTTCCTAGGTCAGCTGGCCTCATTTTAAACAAGTTTTTTTGCTAACATGCTATAGCCTTAACTAAGACCGCCAATTACAGCAGAATGGTAAATCGTATTAATAATCTTTTTTCACTCATCTTTTTATTAACTAAAAAAATATTAAAATAATCATAATACGAAAGACTGTCTATGTGCTTTTTAATCAGATAATCTTTTGTTGTTACAGCTAAAAAATAAGGTTACAACTAGTTTTGGCGAATCTTCTATCTTTCCCATGTTGGGCGGTTTTTATTCCTAACAAACATTTTGCAAGGGTTGAATAGACTAGAACACTAACGATAGGCACTGCATAATTAACCAGCGTTAAACTCATGGTTTTAAAAGTATTATATTATTTTTTATTGCTTTTTAAAAATGGATTGTGACGAACTATTAAAGTGTGAGGAGCAAGCAGACTACTCAGCAGACCACTGCCATAAAGAAAGATTATACTCTCTGGCTGCGTGTGGAAAAACTAGACAGTATTTAGGCACTGAACTAAGTGTTGAACAGATTCAACAACTGTCTACTTCAGACGTTGAGAAGTACTACACTAGGTATGAAGCACAGCTAGGGTAAAAAAATGGTTAGATCGGTGGGGCAGACAATGATTAGCCTATATGCTAAGTTAGTAAGTAAGATGGCGCCGGTTGATTCAGAAGAAGATTTAAAATATGACTTATCACAAGATCTGGTTTTAAACAAGTCCCTAGAAACTCTTGCATGTGACATGTATTACAGATTTGGGACTATGTTATGCCCATTCATCATGGGATTAATCACTTTTAATCATATTAATTTTGATCATATTAAATTTAATCGCAAAAAAAAAAAGAGCAAGAAGATGCCGCAGGACAGTCCGCAGGAGCAGAATGTACCCCAAGTGAGCCCGCAAGTGAATGTACCACAAGTAAGTAGTGTTACTAAGTCTAAAAATCCTGGACGTGTTGAGGCCGGGCGTAAATTAGCTGAATGGAACAGACTGCAAAAAGCAAACCAATCAGCAAAACAAAAAATTGTTAGATAGTAATACAACATTGCTGCCACCAACAACAACACAATTAACAACAACAACACAATCAAACGATAAAGATATATCATTATGTATTGGGTGCTGCTGTTGTTGGTGGGTTTTTAGCATACAAATACCTAACACCATACCTAACAACAAAGTCACAAACCTCACAGTAAAAGAAGAACCAGCTTCTGCAAAAAAAGTACAACCTCCTGCTGTAGACCCATTTTCCATGGAATAGTTTTTAAGAACTAGATAAAGTACAAGCTAAGAACTAGATAAGTACAAGTTAAGTTAGTTATAGAAAGTACTTTTTAAGTTAAGTGCAAGTAAATTACAAGTAAAGTGCAAAAAAATTAAGTTCTAGTTTTAAGTACTAGTTAGGTTCTTAAGTAAGTACTAGTTAGGTTCTTAAGTAAGTACTAGTTAGGTTCTTAAGTTAAGTACAAGCCAAGTCAGTCAAGTTAATCTTTTAAAGTTCTCCAATGCCCTACAGCGTATGAAAACTCAGGATTGACGTAAGTTCTCTTGTTATTGTTAGAGGCTAGTGATTTTTTGTTAACAGCAGTTGTGTTTACTTGATGAAGAGCAGAGCGCAGATTAACATTTGTGTGATGAAATACTTTGTTTTCAAAGAGAGCGTGCTTGTAGTTATCGTGAGTTATATTTTTTTTACAACTTCTGTACTTATGCCCTTAGCCTTCTTTATTACAGAAGTCTGGCTAGCAACGCCATACATTTTCGACCGCAAACCAACATATTCTTTGATAACCGTCCCATTAAGTTCATCCTTCATCTTTCCAATCACTTTCTTGTTTACAGTTGAATGTAAAGGCGAATCTTTTGGATAGTCGCATGTGTCGTACCACCCATCAACTCCTTTAGCCACTTCTGTTTCTAAATCCTTATAGAAGTCTTCAGTTGGGACGTCTAGAATAAAAGAGTCAGTGTCTGTGTAAAGGACTCTTGCTTCTGGGTACAGTGGTTTAAGGTATTCATACAGAAATTCTAGCATTAATAACTTTGACAACTCTAATATGGTAAAGCTGATAAAACACCGGTTTGTCTAACGTAACATCCTTTTTCTTCATCATAATGCCAACCAGGCTGTAGTTAAATCTTCTAAAGTCTTGATAGTTAGGTTTAGAGACCAGCTTAATTGCTCTTTGTTCGTTTGTAACTAATTTCACATCTTTGCGTTTGTGTGGATTTTCCATAGTTTTACCAAAACAGCTGTTATTCATCAGTTTAAAGAAGTCTTTTTCTGAAGCGTCAGTGGCTTGGGTTCTAAGATCAGTATTCTTCTTGATGTATGGCCTTATAAAAGGCTCTTGATCACAGGTAATTATTCTGTGAACAGCTGTCAGCTTTAATCCATGCTTTAAGTAAAACTTTAGGAGTCTGTAATGGCAGACATATTTAGTTTTGTGGCCAAGATTAGGCACAAGTTTAGGAGGTTCGATGGGACTGATCTTTAATCTTTCTGCGGCTAGGGGGTAATCATTGTGGAGATCGTGTAATTCTTTAGGATATTCTAAGTCTACTTCTAAGATTAGTCCTATTGGATTATCAGGCGGAAGCTGTGACAACATTCCTAACACAATATTAACTTTATGAGGCCCTTTTATCATTGTAAAGTTTCTCAGTGGAAGTGGTTGACTCATGGCCTATCCATACAGATTGTTGGCGTCTAAGTACATTAGATAGTTGGATGGTTTAGTGGGGTCATAGTCGTCTAAATACTTGTTGGCTTTACAGTAAGGATGTGAGGCCATGCTAATACCTCCCATTAGACCGTCTTCAATCATCTGAAGTGTGGGTAGATCAGAAATTAAGTCAATCTGGATGTTTGTAGACTTTAAGAATGCATCCCAAGAAAGGCCTGGGGCAGAGATGTAATGTGATGAGTCTAAGCTGTAATGTTTCATGCATGTAGATCTGTAGTTCTGAAAGACGTCTGCCAATAAACACACGTCGGCCATCAAGTATTGATCGTGATAATCGCCCATTGTTTGACAGTGTAATTCTGTCCAGGTTTTCTGTGCGTATTCATATTCAGAGTCAGTTATGTCTTTGCCTCTAAGACTAGAAAAGAAAGTGCCTTTAGGAGGGAAGCGAGTCTTCGTCAAACCTATCCCACGAGTTCATGTATTCATAGGGTAAACACCTTTACGTACTAAAGTCAAAGTATTGTTTAGTGATTGGAAAGTCTTGTAGAGATCCCGCTAACTTATCCAAACTTGCCATCAGATGTTGGGCAGAGTCATAAAAGGATAAACAGTCAAGAGTAAAGTCATGTACTTTTCTGAAGACTGTGCAATGCAGGTAACCCTCTTATATTCAGAAGTCACTGCTTGCATGATAAAATGAGAATCGTAGCCTCGTAGGTTATGAAAAAAGATAGGCAGTTTCCATTTTTTAGGGTCAACCTTAAGCTGAAGATTACACTTGCTGTGTGCTGCCCCTCTAAATTTGCCAGTAATGTGATCGTGGTCTCTTACTGTGTCGCATAATAATTCTCTGTTACATATCCAGCAGAGAGTGGCTGAGTCATCACGTTCTTGGTCTTTAGGAGCCATAACAATGTCTGAAAGATTTAGTTGGTTGGAGTAGTAATTACGAAGTTGTTTCATCTGCTCTAAAAATCTACTAGCTGCATTGGGGCCTCTGTAAATCTCTGGGCGTGTGTGTGCCCATCTGACCTAACAATAATAAATGCATAAGAACAGATCTGATGGTGGGTTAATAAGGTTGTTTTTTGTTCTTGCTGTTGTGGACCGCAGTACTGTGGCAAGATTGATTCAAAGTCAGCATAAACCACGTATGGGCTCATTTGCATTTTGTGTAAATTTTTAAAACTAACTTTAGACCCTGGTTTAGGTGTGAGGAGTTCGGTTTCACGGTCTACAAAACTTTTACAATGTTTCTTATGACTGGCAGCTGCTTCTATAGTTGGGATTCTGACCAAACACCTTCTACAAAGCCCTTGTTTAGCATGATCCTTTGATGTAAAAGCCATAAGTCTGCTTATTGTTCTGATTAATACATAATGACTCTTTGTACTATCTGCAAACAGGATCAAGTCTACATGTTTGTTAAGTGATTCACCTAAAGTAGGAACTTTGGGAGAAATCCTTAGAGGCACTAGATTGTCTTCTACAGACCATTTGTATACGTTTACAGTGATCGGTTTGTTTTGCTCTTCAAACTGAAATATACTTTCTATACTTACTGGAAAGGTTATGTTATCAAAGTTCAGGCTATCTTTGTATTGTTCATAATTGGAAACTCTGTTTGCATGATTTTTGACAGGATGTAAATGCGCTAAAACGCACCACATAAAACACAAGTTGTCAGAATTATGTATGTTTAAGACTGCTCGTTTTAACTCTAACTCTTTTGGGGAGGAAGGTAAGAATTGCCAACTATAGGATAGAACTTTGTTTGCATTAATCTGATTTTAAGGACTGTTCCTTCAGACCAGCCAGAACCCCTTAACTTAGCCTCCTCACTTGCATGGTTAAACTGTGTAAGCATGTAATCAGCCCAGTCAGAATTAAGGTCGCGATAGCTAATAACTTCTTTCTGTTTAGTTGAAACCCATACTTCTATGTTACTGCCATCAGGTGTTACATAATCAATCAGAATGGTTAACAATACTTTTACTGGCGGCCCTATCTGAAGAAACTCTGGTATTTTAGAAATAGCATGTGTCACGCTTTCCTGAACGTCTGTAGGGTTAATAATATCCATGTCTACTTGACTAAACATATCGCTTAAACTGTTTGTTACTATCAAATATTTCTTCCATCGTATATAGTTTTCCGTCCTTGAATCTCCGTGTTTGGCCGTCATTTTTAAAGCCACAATATTTATGTAAATTAAAAAAATAAATGTAAATAAAAGTAAGTAAAACGTGCTTTTATTCTTCGCCCAAGCGTTGCAAACACTTCAAGACACGTTAACCTTACAATAACACCTGCTAATATTTTAGCTTTTTCTGAATCACTACAGTCAATGTTCATCACTTTGATTGCTTCGTTAAACAGTTCACTATGATCTTTTATTATATTGTTTACATCATTCTCAAAACCAAATTCACTAAAATCAATGTTTAATACTTTCATTGTTTCATCAAATAGTTCATTACAATTCTTTAAATCAGATTCACTGAGTTCGACAGCCATTTTTAAATCTAAAATAAATAAAAAAATAATTGTAAATTCAGCTATTATTCATAGACTTTTCTAATCGTAAAACCTGATCTTCATTAAAGCGAATAGCTACTCCTTCAGGTTGGTAGAAACAGTCAGATTAACATCTTCAGGGACCATATTATCAACTAAAATGGCAAACAACTTTATAACTGGTTGGGGCCAAGAATCTGGTATTTTACTGATAGCCTGCTTCACGCTTTCTCGCATATTTATGCGCTCAAAAAGATCAGTAATTAATTCTTCAAACCTGCTCTTTAACTCTTCTCTATCAGCCTCCCGCTCCCAATCCAACTCGTAAAGTATATTAATAAGGTCTGTAGCTACTTCGGCCTTCATTTTTAAAACCAGATTAAAAACGACAATTAAAAAATAAGTAAGTCACGGCATGGGCCTGTAACGCGCTCTGCAATTCACGCTGCCAAACAATCAATAAAAGCAGCTGAGGTCTATTTTGATCCCAGGTTTTTCCGCTCTCTCCCTCTGGCAGCAGTTGTCGAGTATTGATTGGTTGGAAGGGCGCATTGCAGATGTCAAGAGTGGTCCTACCAGTTCCACTTGACATTCCCTGACACCTCCATCCACTTTAGCGCGCTTGACACCTTCACCCCAAGTCGCCCCAAGTCACCCCCAAATCACCCCAAAATCACCCAAAATCACCCCAAGTTCTTAACTTAAGAGAATGTAAATATGCGCGTTCTGATTTGTTAGTGGTGCTAAAAGTAGAAGAGCGTACTGTAAACCCATAATTTTTATGCCCCTGGAGAGAATGTAAATATCTATGTTCAAGATCACCCTATCTTATCTTGCACGTAAGCCCCCATTTTAAAGTACCGATTACGTTAATTTTTGCAGTTTTTGCATGTTAATTTTAGTTGTAAAAAGGTGTTAATTTTGGCCAAAAGTGACATGAGAAGGACGTGATTTGCTTGTGAAAAGGGTGGTTTTCGTGCAAGATAAGATGGGTGGTCTTGAACGAAGATATTTACATTCTCTGAGCGAGCTCAGAACTCAGAACTCAGAATATTTTTTTATTTGAGAGGCCACAGGCCCATATCAAAGTGAGTGAATAAGGTCAAAATAAATCGGTACAAGCTACTCTTGACAAAAACTCAGCTAAATGGTGTTCAAAGTTAAGAAAGAAGACATTCATGAAGCAACTGCAGCATTAATTATTCTTAGGATGAATAGAGTAGATGTGAGCATATGGAGTAAACATGCTGTGTTTGGGGTGTATGCAAATGTGGCATGTGACACTTATTAATCCATGTGAACCCACAGCTTTCCTCCTGAAAACGGGGAGGTGGATAGGAAAGAGGAGTAGGGGCGGAGTGAGTGCAACAGCGAGTCTGAGAAGCCGGGGAGGGTTTGGGATGAAGAGGGAAGGAAAAGTAGAGGGACGGGAAGGGAGGGGGCACAGCCAGACAGTTGCATTAGTCGCATTTTAATGGAACAACAAGGTTAAGTAAAGCAGTGCTAGAACTTAAAGCAGGTGTAAAGCAAGAGATTTAGGGAGCGGGTTGTAAAGCAAGAGATTTAGGAAGGGGGGGGGGGGGGGGGGATATGAGGGAGGAGTTGGGGGGGGGGGTGAACAGAAAGGCGAAGAAGGACGAGGAATGTCAGAATAGAAAAGGGTCAAAAGCAAAGGTGAAGGAAGGTAGGGGGAGGGAAGGGGGGGGGGGGGGGGGGACGGAGAGGAGAGGGCCTGGGAACGTGGATCCAGGGAGAGGGGGAGAGGGCCAGGAAGACAAAGGGAACAGTTAGATTTTCATAAAGTGTGTGTGTGTGTGTGTGTGTGTGTGTGTGTGGTGTGTGTGTGTGTGTGTGTGTGTGTGTGTGTGTGTGTGTTGTTTCCTGTTCCTTATATATTTTTTTTCATTTTTATCTGCATCTTGTTCTCGATTCACCATTTTCTTGGACGCCAGTCAGTGAGATTACATCCTGTCTACATCAACACTTTTTTTCTGCCCGCTCTTCCTAATCCCCTCTTTGTGTCTTCTGTGTGGTCGCTATTCCTCTTGTCAATTTGTACATCACACTTCAAACGTGACGTCCTGACAGAGCCTCACCAAGGAAGAGTGGGATCCCCCTGTACCGGCTCCGGACCTTCTACTTGCACAGAGAAGAACAGTCATTGCACCAACAGCAAGTGTGTCTGCGACGAGGGCTACTCCATATACCCTGTGCTGTTCTCTTGTAGTAAGTGACCAAATCTCTCTCTCTCTCTCTCTCTCTCTCTTCTCTCTCTCTCTCTCTCTCTCTCTCTCTCTCTCTCTCTCTCTCTCTCTCTCTCTCTCTCTCTCTCAATTGGTCTCTGTCTTTCTCTTTTTTTTTTCTCTGTTTGTCTCGCCCTCCCTCCTCTCCCCTCCCTCTCTCCCCCTCTCTATATCTTCTTTTCAATGCATTTTTTGTTATCATCACACCCCTTCAGCCCGATATTTGAAGCCCGACAGCAACATGATGCAAAGTAGTATACCACGTAACTCATTCAGACTTAGCAACTTGTTTCGAATTCAAGCACTTGCAGAAACCTACAGTACACATGCTGAGGCCCGTTTCGTATAGACGGTTGAGGTTTTTCCAAGGATCTGAAGCTACCATTGCCACCATTGCATCCTCTCTGGCTGTATTGCGAGCAACAACAACAAAACGCTCAAGAACGTAGGCTGGTGGGGTTCTAAAGCGGTGTCACGTGCTTATGGTTCGATTGGTTGTGGATAACATTGGCAGAGGGAAGGGCAGGTCACTCTGTTCCAGCTTTGATTGGTTGTGGATAGCATTGACAGTGGAAAGGGCAGGTCACTCTGTTCCAGCTTTGATTGGTTGTGGATTGCATTGACAGAGGAAAGGGCAGGTCACTCTGTTCCAACTTTGATTGGTCGTGGATAGCATTGACAGTGGAAAGGGCAGGTCACTTAGTTCCAGCTTTTATTGGGTTGTGGATAGCATTGACTTTGACAAGGGCAGGTTACTCTGTTCCAGCTTTGATTGGTTGTGGATAGTATTAACAGAGGGAAGGGCAGGTCACTGTGTTCCAACTTTGATTGGTTGTGGATAGTATTAACAGAGGGAAGGCCAGGTCACTCTGTTCCAGCTTTGATTGGTTGTGGATAGTATTAACAGAGGGAAGGGCAGGTCACTCTGTTCCAGCTTTGATTGGTTGTGGATAGTATTACCAGAGGAAGGGCAGGTCACTGTGTTCCAACTTTGATTGGTTGTGGATAGTATTAACAGAGGGAAGGGCAGGTCACTGTGTTCCAGCTTTGATTGGTTGTGGATATCATTGACAGAGGGAAGGCAGGTCACTCTGTTCCAGCTTTGATTGGTTGTGGATAGCATTGACAGAGGGAAGGGCAGGTCACTCTGTTCCAGCTTTTGATTGGTTGTGGATAGCATTGACAGAGGGAAGGGCAGGTCACTTGGTTCCAGCTCACTGTAGTCTCTCCAGCTTCCCAGTGTGGAAGGAGTCGCCCTCCTGGTCGTGTCAGCAATCAACCACTCTGCCAGGCAGAGGAAACCTCCATCATCTGTGCAGGATGGAGATGTTGCACACGGTCAGACGGGCATCACTTTCCTTCAGCTTCCTCTGAACCTGGAAAACGGCCGACGTTCACTTCCCACCCCTCATCCCTCCGCTCCCTTCCAAATTGCCGCTACTTTCTGGTAATGGGGAAATAATCCCTCACTGCTGCTACCCTTCTCTTAGTCTCAACGAACTGGCATCCACACTGATATGAGGTTTTTCAAGATTTCCCTCCGGTCACAGACTCCCTGCTGGCATGCTGACACCTTCTGTACTTTGCGGTCAAGTTATTCTCCCCACCTGGCTCTCTGCTGAATAAGAGAGTCCAGGACTTAAAATGTCGTGTGTCCCTCAGCAGTGGAGCACAGCAGCGAGTGAGGCTGTGGGATGAACGCGGCAGTTGCTTGACTGTGTCGTTTTTTGATGGTGGGCTCTGCAGCCATGAAATATCGGCTGGCACACCTGTGGAGGTACTTTCGTGTCACATCCAGTGGCCATTACACAATTGCATCTGCAAATGTGCAATTATGTCCCTTGAAGTCTTAATGGAATACCATGTGCGTGCAGGTGCCCCATGTAAACAAAGCGCAGGCTTCCAGGGATAGTACAGGATTGCTCCTAGCTGGTTGATAAAGCAGTTAAGGACATAGATTCTCTGGTCTCACCACACTTTTGGGGTGATTTTTTCTTCTTTTCCCTCCAGTTTTGTTCGTGTTCATCATGGTCACTGACATCAGGGGAAGTTAAGGTTATATTTCAGGGCGTGTCCTAGTTCATATATAACCCTGGTTATCATTCCAGATTTTGTGAAGCAAGGCAGATTCCTCAAGTTGACAAGGATTCGTCCAATCTATGCCAGCGCTTTTCACAACACCGTCCATGCCTCGCTCATTGCAGCCATGCCACCTTCTTGTTCTTTCTCTTCCTCTTCTTATTGTTCTTCTTGTTCTTGTTCTTGGTTTTTTCTTAATTTCACTTTCTTTCTTCTTGCTAGTGTTGCTGTTGTTCTTCTTTGTCTTGTTCTTCTCTTTGTTTTCTTTTCTTTGTGTGCGTTTTTATTTTACTACGAGAGGCTGTATCAGCATACAGGTTCCGATAAGGCCATTTGAGAATGGGAAAAGATTAGCATCATGTATAATTAAAATGTAACAGAATGACATAAATCTTACCGAAGGTATAAAGAGAAGAAATAAATACGTTGTGCCGTCTTGCAGATTCAAAAATAGACACGGGAATGAGGATCACTCACCAAATGTAATGTACCTCGATGCCTTGTACATTAACAAGACCTAAATTAGATCTATCAATGGGATATGCAATTTCCTACTGCTAACCAGTTTTTTAAACTACAAAGTAGTAGGCTGAACAAGTGTATAGTAAAGAAAAACATCAGTCCTTCAGTCTTTTAAAGACTTGACAAATTTACGGAAATCAGATCTTAAAAGACAAATTACTATCCCACGAACGAAAATGATCAACAAATTACAAGACAAAACACAACACGTTTTGACCTCTTTGGTCTTCTTGAAGAAGACCAAAGAGGTCGAAACATGTCTTGTTATATCTTGTAATTATTTGGCTCCTTTCGTTCAACGGAATGGTCTTTTTTTTTGCTTTTAAGTCCGTTTTAATTACCGCCTACTGTCACTTTACTTTGAAACTTACAAAAAAACAGGTTAAAAATGACGATTTCAATCTGCACTAAGGCAGATGAGAGTTGGCAATTACAATTGTGTAATTTTAAATCGCACAGTTCAAATGACAAGTGGGATTTGCCCCAAAACGATTGCCCATTTAAAAAAAAGGAAATATACATACGCATAATCTAGATAAAACGAACAACAAACAAAAAACGTAAACTGAAAAAAAATGAATTAGATAAAGCTGCATAAAACAAAAAATCGTTAAGTATTCAGCTAACTTGGATTCTGATTACTTTCCAGTTTCATACTTATTCGAACTTCAAATGCGTTGTCTATTCAGTGCAATCGAAATTAATCAAATTCTTTGACATCTTGGGTGGAAAAAAGCGAAATGTTCAGGGAGAAAACATTGCGTGCAGTGACACTTTCTTGAAGAGGATAGCGTGTTTGTTATCTAATAGCATGGAAGACGAGAAATGTTGCGTTTGTTAAAAGCAGAGTACGAACCAACAGCAATTGCATTTTAAAGCAAAAAGAAAAAGAAAAAAAGAAGGAAAAAACAAACACAGGGTCGAACAGACACGAAAACAGGAAAGGGAAATTGGAATGAAAAAGGAATAGTGAACGAATCAGTAGGGTAGATATTCCTCCCGTGATCAGATGAATTGCACTGAGTGGATGTAGTGGAGTGCCAGATGACCTGGGTGGGTATAGTGGAGTGCCAGATGACCTGGGTAAGTGCAGTGGAGTGTCAGATGACCTGGGTGGGTGCAGTGGAGTGATGACCTGGGTGGGTGCAGTGGAGTGTCAGATGACCTCGGTGGGTGCAGTGGAGTGATGACCTGGGTGGGTACAGTGGAGTGTCAGATGACCTGGGTGGGTGCAGTGGAATGTCAGATGACCTGGGTGGGTGCAGTGGAGTGCCAGATGACCTGGGTGGGTGCAGGGGAGGGCCAGATGACCTGGGTGGGTACAATGGAGTGCCAGATGACCTGGGTGGGTACA
Source organism: Conus ventricosus (assembly GCA_018398815.1). NCBI lineage: Eukaryota > Metazoa > Mollusca > Gastropoda > Neogastropoda > Conidae > Conus > Conus ventricosus. Next base: position 26,647,110 of record CM031624.1, on the reverse strand, counting down.
GTGGAGTGCCAGATGACCTGGGTGGGTACAGTGGAGGGCCAGATGACCTGGGTGGGTACAGTGGAGTGCCAGATGACCTGGGTGGGTGCAGTGGAGTGCCAGATGACCTGGGTGGGTGCAGGGGAGGGCCAGATGACCTGGGTGGGTGCAGGGGAGGGCCAGATGACCTGGGTGGGTGCAGTGGAGTGCCAGATGACCTCGGTGGGTGCAGGGGGGGCCAGATGACCTCGGTGGGTGCAGGGAGGGCCAGATGACCTGGGTGGGTGCAGGGGAGGGCCAGATGACCTGGTGGGTGCAGGGGAGGGCCAGATGACCTGGGTGGGTGCAGTGGAGTGCCAGATGACCTGGGTGGGTGTAGGGGAGGGCCAGATGACCTGGGTGGGTGCAGGGGAGGGCCAGATGACCTGGGTGGGTGCAGTGGAGTGCCAGATGACCTGGGTGGGTGCAGTGGAGTGCCAGATGACCTGGTGGGTGCAGTGGAGTGCCAGATGACCTCGGTGGGTGCAGTGGAGTGCCAGATGACCTGGGTGGGTGCAGTCGAGAGCCAGATTACCTGGGTGGGTGCAGTGGAGTGCCAGATGACCTCGGTGGGTGCAGTGGAGTGCCAGAAGACCTGGGTGGGTGCAGTGGAGTGTTGGCCTTGGTGGGTGCAGTGGAGTGCTGACCTGGGTGGGTGCAGTGGAGTGCCAGATGGCCTGGGTGGGTGCAGTGGAGTGCCAGATGACCTTGGTGGGTGCAGTGGAGTGCCAGATTACCTCGGTGGGTGCAGTGGCGTGTCAGATGACCTGGGTGGGTGCAGTGGAGTGCCAGATGACCTAGGTGGTGCAGTGGAGTGCCAGATGACCTGGGTGGGTGTAGTGGAGTGCCAGATGACCTGGGTGGGTGCAGTGGAGTGTCAGATGACCTGGGTGGGTGCAGTGGAGTGATGACAGGATGGGTGCAGTGGAGTGTGACCTGGGTGGGTGCAGTGGAGTGTGACCTGGGTGGGTGCAGTGGCGTGTCAGATGACCTGGGTGGGTGCAGTGGAGTGTCAGATGACCTGGGTGGGTGCAGTGGAGTGCCAGATGACCTGGGTGGATGCAGTGGAGTGATGACCTGGATGGGTGCAGTGGAGTGTCAGATGACCTGGGTGGGTGCAGTGGAGTGCCAGATGACCTGGGTGGGTGCAGTGGAGTGCCAGATGACCTGGGTGGGTGCAGTGTGAGTGTCAGACGACCTGGGTGGGTGCAGTGGAGTGATGACAGGATGGGTGCAGTGGAGTGTGACCTGGGTGGGTGCAGTGGAGTTTGACCTGGGTGGGTGCAGTGGAGTGCCAGATGACCTGGGTGGGTGCAGTGGAGTGTGACCTGGGTGGGTGCAGTGGAATGTGACCTGGGTGGGTGCAGTGGCGTGTCAGATGACCTGGGTGGGTGCAGTGGAGTGTCAGATGACCTGGGTGGGTGCAGTGGAGTGGCAGATGACCTGGGTGGATGCAGTGGAGTGATGACCTGGGTGGGTGCAGTGGAGTATCAGATTACTTGGGTGGGTGCAGTGGAGTGTGACCTGGGTGGGTGCAGTGGAGTGTGACCTGGGTGGGTGCAGTGGGGTGATGACCTGAGTGGTGCAGTGGAGTTGTGACCTGAGTGGGTGCAGTGGAGTTTCAGATGACCTGGGTGGATTCAGTGGAGTGCTGACCTGGATGGGTGCAGTGGAGTGCTGACCTGAGTGGGTGCAGTGGAGTGATCACCTGGGTGGGTGCGGTAGAGTTTAAGATGACCTGGGTGGGTGCAGTGGAGTGTCAGATGACCTGGGTGGGTGCAGTGGGTGATCACCTGGGTGGGTGCAGTGGAGTGTCAGATGACCTGGGTGGGTGCAGTGGAGTGCTGACCTGGGTGGGTGCAGTGGAGTGCTGACCTGGGTGGGT
>CM031624.1:26607707-26632707 GCA_018398815.1 Conus ventricosus | reverse complement strand
CCCAGCTATAAAAAAACCTCAAGGCGGCCCACACCTTCATTGCATTCAGAAAAAGACCGCACCGGGGCGGACACGCCTTATTTTCCTCCACGTTGCCTCGGCTTCACCAAGGCCATACTCCACGATGCGAGATTATAAAAAAATCCTAAAAAAAAAACTTTTAAAAAAACTATCCCAACCCCTTTCTGAAAACACCCCCTTCCCCCGAAAAAAAACAAACAAACTTTTAAATTACTTTTTTTTTTTTAAAGAAGAAGTCCCAGCGACCGACGGAGGAAAAGTTCCTCTGAAGATGTTTTAAAACTATGTGTATTTATCCATTTAGGGAAAATCCCTGATAAAGCTTCAAAATACCTCCACCCAAGGTAATAAAAGAGTACCACACTCAATAATTGACTAGTCCCCCGACTGTCAAATTCTACAATCCCTTTAGAGAAATTTTTTTATATATAAATGAAAATTCTCATCATAATTAACATTAGTCCTAGACCCCTGTCACTGGGCATGGATACGAAAAATAACTCGAATACCACATATTCAAGAAATCTCTATGACCCCCGTCATTAGGTTACACCCAGACTGTTGCATCACATCCACAAATCGACCGAAGTCCCTGTCCCTATCCAGAAAAAATATGTTTTATAATTAATAATCACATATCAATTCTACTTCAAATATCAAGTTTTCCATCCATGTGAGTCATAACGATGATTTAATTTTTTTTTTTCCATCCAAATGATTCATACTGTCTTTCCATAAACTTTGAACAACCAACCGATCACAACGTTGATTGAAAATGTTTTTCATTCCAAATGGTTTATAGTGTCTTTCACGTCCTTGAACAGTTCATTGTGTTTTTGCAAGTGCTTTTACGCAAGATTTGTTTGCTACATACAGTTTTAGAAAAGTTTTATTTCACCGGTACGACGACATAACGGCTGGACTTGGCCTTGAATATGTCGACGTCGCACGCTGAAGTAACTTGAACTTGCGATGGATTACACTACAGAGTGCAGTGAGGGATGAAGCGTCTTCCATCACCTTGTTCCTGCAACAATCCATCTCACAGCAAAAAAAACATGTTCCCCCATCAAAAAAGTTAATGCTATGATAATACAAGCATATGCATCCGCATGACCCTCACTCCACCAGACGAAACAACACCATCCGCTTCATAATTACTTGCCCCCTGGGATTGGGGGAAAATTGAAAATGAATAATCTTGCAGTGCAAGACCCCAGCGCAAAACACGCGCATTGTTGGTTATAGCGTTTTCCCAAGACCGAAAGCGGTTTGTGATCTGCTCGACAATGAAGTGACGACCAAACAGATAGCGCTGGGAATTTCTCCACGGCCCAGATAAGCGCAAGGCACTCTCACTCAATATTTGAGTACCTTGTCTCTCCCGTCCAGGAGCCCTGCTTGCGTATAGGATGGTGCACTTGCCCCTCCCTGGACTGCAGCAAAACCGCCCCTATGCCCACCGATGAAGCAATCAGTGCGCACAATGAAGGTCCCGCGCAAAGTCCGGCAATGCCACACAGACTTTTGGATAGTACCGCTTTCACTGGTCAAACGCAGTTTGACAAGCGGGGGACCACTTCCACCTTGCATGGGCACATTCTCTTTTCAAATCCATCAAAGGGGCCACTGTGCTTGAGAAGTGGGGTATGTACCGACGATAAAATCCTGCCATGCCCAAAAAATGAACGAACTTGTCGTTTTTTCGTTGTACACTGACTGACAAAACGGTGAAACCTTGCTTGGTTCTGGTGACATCTCATTGCTCCCAAACATGTCCCAAGAAGGTAATCTTCAGATAGCCTATTTCAACCTTACTAGGCCGAGCTGTAAGTCCATGCAAAGACAACTCTCTCAATAAAGCGTCAAGTGACGACAAGTGGCATGTCCAGCTGACAGTTAGCCACCAAAATGTCGTCGAAGAAATTCAATGCATCGAACTTCCTCAAATGCAACTTCCTCATCATGCGTGCAAATGTGCTTGGGCTGTGGATAACCCAAAAGGCATGGCGCTTGAATTGAAACAAGCCCTGTGGAGTCCGAAAAGCGGTTTTCTCTCTATCACCTTCAGCCATCTTAATCTGCCAACATCCTTTGGTCAGATCAATTTTGGTGAACCACTTTTGTCTTTGAGAGAAATGAATAGTTCTTCCACATCTGGAATGGTTCAGAATCAAACTGTGTCACCTTGTTAATTTCTCGCATGTCAATGCAAAAGCGCACAGTACCATCTTTCTTCTGGATCAGAACGACTGGTGATGAAAATGGGGAACAAGATGGTTCGATTATATCCATTTGTAACATTTTGTCAAAAAAACAGCCCCCCCCCCCCCCCCCCCCCCCTCCTAGGGAGTTAATCCGGCACCAGCCCATAACAGCCCCTCTGGGTGTTAAACTGGACCTGTTCTAGTACAGGCCCCCCTCCATGGAGTTAATCTGGGCCTTGGAACAGCGCCCCCCCCCCCCACCCTCCCGAGAGTTAAACTAGACAAGGCCCAGAACAGCTTCTTCCCCTTCCTGGGAGTTAATCTAGCACAGGCCCAAACACGCCCCCCCCCCCTCCCCCCGAAGAGTTAAACTGGACCTGGCCTAGAGCAGTCCCCCCCCCCCCCCCCCTCTCCTGGGAAGTTAATCTGGCTCCAGCCTGGTACAGACCTCCCTGGAGAGTTAAACTGGCCCTGGCACAAAACAGCCCCGCCCCCCGCCCCCTCCCCCCTCCTTGGGAGTTAATCTGGCACCAGCCCATAACACCCCTCGGGGTGTTAAACTGGACCTGTTCTAGAACAGCCCCCCCTCCATGGGAGTTAATCTGGCACTGTTATGGAACGCCCCCCCCCCCCCCCCCCCCCCCCCCCCCCCCGGAGAGTTGAAGTAGACAAGGCCCAGAACAGCTTCTTCCCCTTCCTGGGGAGTTAATCTAGCACAGGCCCAAAACCCCCCGCCCCCCCCCCCCTCCCCGAAGAGTTAAACTGAACCTGGCCTAGAGCAGACCCCCCCCCCCCCCACCTCTCCTGGGAAGTTCATCTGGCTCCAGCCTGGTACAGGCCTCCCTGGAGAGGTAAACTGGCCCTGGCTCTGGTATTTGAAACATAAGATTTCCTTGGGTACCCGCTGTACCCACGGCAACCCCCATGTCCTCCCCTAAAAAAATCTGGAATCACCACTAGTTAGTGGAATCCCCCGACACAGCAGCGTGTGCAAAATGGTGAACTTTTTCCTCACGCCCCCAAGGTTTCACTCTTATGTACTTCTCTGTATCTTTCAGCCTTCTCAACCAAATCTTTCACATCTGAAAAACGAGTTTCCTTCAAAAAAGGTTACCAACTTTGCAGAACATGACGACAGAAATTGTTCAGTGATCAACAAATCAAAAAGACCTTCAAATGATTTTGAACTCCTGACAAGTCTAATCCATCGCATGAAAAAGCGGTGCAACTTATCAAAAAAAACTGGAAAGGTCTCACTTTGTTCTGGCTTAAAAGTGCGGAATTTCTCACGAAATCTTCCTTGTACACTGAAAGCGCTCCAACAAATGCTCACATCAACTCTTTGAACGTTCTATTTGGCTGAGAGGATAAACACTCATAATAATACGTCAAATCCTTTCCCTTCAAACATCCAGAAAGAATTGATGCCCAAATCTTTCCCTTTTCCACCAAACAGATTTTGCATGCTGTTCAAATCTGAACAGGTAACTTTCAATATCATCCTGTCGGTCATCAAAGTAAGGGAATTTGGGACGGGTACGAGCTTGAGCAGAAGCTTCAGCTTGTTTTTTATCTTCAGCATATTTCTCTTTTTTTCAGATTTTTTAAGTTTCCTGCAACTCCAATTCTCTTTCTTTCAATTCTATTTCTCTCACCTTTAATTCAAATTCTTTCTGTTTTTCATTCTCTTTCAATTCAAGTTCCCTCTTCCCTCTTTCAGTCTGTAACATCAATTCTTTTTCCCTCATTTTCTTTATCTTTTTTCTCCTTTTCATTCTGTAACATCAACTCCCTTTCCTTCAATTCCATTTCTCTATGGTGCATAAAAAATTCTGCTTCATTCTTCTCAGCTCTTGCTCAAGCCTCTACCAGGGCTTCACGAATATGCTTAGTTTTCGCTACTCGCGACAACTCAAGCAAATTAGCTTCTCTTTCTAACTCAGCCACGAGCTGGCCTAGCGGGTCAAGAGGAACCCCCGCCATTTAAACAATATTGGTACTCTTGGAAAAAAAAAAAATAACTAAGTCCACAGAGACCAAATATTGACAACTGTATGAATGAAAATTTTATGTACACAAATTTTTAACTCAATTTGAAGAAGAACAATGTAGCCCCCACTACAAAGGTAATAAAAAAAATTATAGAACTATTTGCTATGTATTTCCAGCAATGAAATCACTGATTTACTGCTGAATCCAATGTTTAGCAGTTTACAATGACAAATAGATTTTTACTGACTCCCATTTTAACAAATGTAAATATAAATTTTTGCTTACCTTCCAACTTCAGCAAATACAAATATAATACTGCTTACCCAACTTCACAAAACACTGCTGAATTCATTAGTACAGCAATGAATACATTTTCCACATTCACAATTACACAATATCCCACAAGTGTAATATAAGTCAGACCTAGTAATTTCTTAGATATATTTTAAATTTAACTAAATTGCCTGTCGTGACAGCCCGACCTTGATAACAGTCCAAGAAGTGACTCACCCAAGAGTACGGAGTTCGCGCCTGGTACGACTGTTCAACATCAGACAGTAGCCTCACACCAGAATGCGTCTGTTAAACCTCTTCCGACCGTTCCCTTCGCAGTGGTCGAGAGTCGTCAACGGCAAATAAAATATAGAAAAGAAAAATGGATTAGAAAATACATTACAGTATAAATAAATTTCATACAACAAGACTATAATCAATGTCACTTCTAAAAATATAAATATTACTATTTTCTCCAAATAAATCTAGAAAATGTTACTACATATCTAAAAGTTTAAATGTTTTACTGACCAATCCTACTACTGATGACAACAACACAATTATTGAAAAATGCAGGCTTGCCACTAATGTCACGAACCGTTTACCTTGTTTTTTTCTCTTGTTTTAATAGAAAATGAAACACTAACAGCTCACGACTTTATAATAACTGTGCAATTGTCAATAGGCTCACTCTCGCGCCCTTCGCCACACCCGACAACAACATGTAACTCACTTCCTCCAAACAGTCGTCTGCTGGTCCTCTCCAACATTATAACAGACTCAACGAAAAAAAATACGAGTTCCAACTTTACTTGTACGAAAAACAACTTAAACTTCACATTCATGATTTTAACATACTTTTGCACACAAGTATTCACCAATTCACTTAAATTAGCCAACCCTAAACATTACTTTTATTTCTAAACCCCAAATGACCTCCCTAACAAACTACTTCCCCTAAATGTAACCTAGAACTCACCTAACCTCTGACCCTAACCAAATTAAATAACTTCCCAAGTGCCCAACTAACAAATTAATTCACACGCCTACGCTCTCCCAATTACCCGAGCATTCTTACGACAACATTCCCAGACCCATGCTCCAGTCGCTCAAAACTTAACACTCGACTCAACACAAAAACCACAACACGCAACTGCGAACTTCAGCCACACGCAAGTTCTCCATAACATTACAGTTCACTCAGCCAACGCGGTGTGCAACAGCGGCCGCCCAGCTATCAAACATGATGCCAAGCGGCCCACACCTTCATGCATTCAGACAAAGACCGCACACGGGGCGGACACTGCCTTATATTCCTCCGCGTTGCCTCGGCTTCACCAAGGCCATACTCCACAGATGCGGAGATTATAAAAAATCCTAAAAAAACTTTTAAAACTATCCCTAACACTTTCTGACACATACATACATACATACATACATACATACATACATACATACATACATACGTACATACGAACATATATGCATACATCCATACATACAGCTGGTTTGTTCGATGGTTGAGGATAGTATATATCTGGTCCTTCCCGCACCTTCAGGTGTGTATCGTTTTCCTTTACCTCTTTTCTGATCACATTTATAAAACCAGTAAACTTTTGTCTTGGAAACAATTTTGCTCAATTCTCACATCCAAAACATCGAAGAAAAAAGTGTGGAAAATCATCTAAAAAGCAACATAAAGGGAAGAACTGACTCTTTAATAACAGGGAGAAAAGCAGTTGCCAATCTGCTTGCATCAACTATTTAAACGATTTCCTCTTCTTCTAACAAATCAGCCAGTTTTGTCAAAAACAAAGCCCTCAAAGAGAAAAAAAATCACCCTGCAACTGTTCATGAGACATCATGGAAGAGTACAATCTTCCTTTCACTTTAAACGAATTGTAATCCGCCTTACTTTTTGCAACGATTCATCTCCTGGTATAGACGAAATCCATCAAAAACTTTTGAAACATCTTCAGCAGAAAGGACTGATTATCCTGCTACACGTATAAAACCATGTATGGACTACTGGATTATTTCCACCTTCTTGGCGAAAAGCCCTCATCATACTTATTCCCAAACCTGGAAAGGGCCTTTCGAACCCATCAAACTACCGTCCGATATCGTTGACCAGCCCAGCTGTATCTGCAAACTGATGGAACAAATGGTCAGTGCTAGACTCACGTGGAAACTTGAAACCGACGGTCTTTTGGCGAAAGAACAGTGTGGCTTCCGCAAACATCGAACTACAGTGGACCATTTGATCCGTCTGGAATCTACGCTTCGGAATACCTTTCTAAATAAACAACATGCAGTGGCTATTTTCGTTGACTTGGAGAAGGCCTACGATACCACCTGGAAATCTGGGATACTTTATGATCTCCGTGATCTAGGTTTTTGGGGTCATCTTCCACTTCTTGTTTATTTTGTAAAACAACAGTTTCAGGTTCGGGTTACCACCACTCTCTTTGATGTTCACGAGCAGGAGATGGGTGTTACACAAGGGAGCATACTGTCTGCATCCCTCTTTAGCATCAAGATCAACCATATTGTTAATTCAGTTCAACAGGGTTCTGACTGCTCATTGTTTGAAGATGATTTTGCCGTCTATGCAAATGGAAGCCTGTACCCGAGTGTTCAGCGCAGGCTCCAGCTTTGTGTGGATTAAATTCGTCAGTGGGCGGAAGAAAATGGTTTCGCTTTTTCTGCTACTAAGACATGGTGCATTCACTTCCATAATTTTCGTCAGCTTTTTTTTTTGCAGATCCTGAACTCCACATAGGGAAATCACATATTACAGCTGTCGAAGAGGCCAAATTTCTAGGAGTTATTTTTGACCAAAAACTGAACTTTCTTAGTCACATTGAAAACCTAAAAAACTTCTTGCCAGAAAAGTCACATTGAAAACGTAAAAAACTTCTTGCCAGAAAGCTCTGGACATTCTGCGGGTCGTAGCACACACTGACTGGGGCGCTGATAAGAAAACTTTTGAGCAATAGAGGGACCTACAGATTATGATATATGGGGGGAAAGTGTAGAAAGAGACTGGGATTTGTGCTAGAGTATGGTGATGAATTACATTTGAAAGTAATTTGAATTGGGAGAAATTTTTCTTTTTTTTTGATAATGGTAGATACACCTGATTAAGTATCCCCCAACTATCTGTTGTCTGCCTTGTGATTAGCGTTTCCCCTTCACCCCCTCTACCTCCCTGCTTAAAAAACACACACACACACACACACACACACACACACACACACACACACACACACACACACACACACACACACACACACACACACACACCATGAAAAATATGCAGAAGATGTGGAAGATTTTGTAGAAAATATGCATGTTTTAGTCGAAATGTACACCAGTAGCAGGTCTAGAGTAAGCACATGTGGTATTTTGATCTTGGAGTGATGATAAGTTTGATCTTGTGTTCAGTGGACATATGGATAGGTACAAAGCATGATGACATAGGTACTGTAGGGCAAGAATAGAACACTACTTCCTGTCTGTACTTGTTTTGTTTTTTTCATTCTGGATATTTCTTCTAGAACCATCCACTTTGATGTGTGTGGAAATACATTTTCTTCCAGAACCGAAGATTGGACAGAACTGTACAAACCACGCCGATCTGTGTTTGAAAGGGAACCGGTGTGTAGGCGGAACTTGCCGTAAGTGTGATTGGTCTGGGAAAGGCATGCAGGGATGGCCAGAATTAGTTTCGATTTGTGTAGATCTGAGAACTGCAGCATTAACAACAACAAAAAATAAAGAAGAAATGATGTCCTTGATTGTAATGTTTAAATGCCACCTTTAGTAGATGCCTGTTTGTTTGTTTTTTATTTTAAAAAAAAAAGCAAAACTACGAGTAAAACAGTTACATAAAAATGCCTGTAAATCAACTAAACATTTTATTCCATATGAAATAACTTAAACCGCTGTGAAAGCACTGAAAGTTTTTCCATAAACCTCACAGTTCTTAATACACTTTACAGTTTACTTTTTATACCAAAATTAAGGGCGTATAATGTGGGCGACAACATGCATATGTCGCTTTTTACACTCTCTCCCTACGTGCCCTCCCCTTCTGTTCTTTCTCTGTCTGTCTGTCTGTCTGTCTGTCTGTCTCTGTCTCTGTCTCTGTCTCTCTCTCTCTCTCTCTCTCTCTCTCTCTCTCTCTCCTCTCTCTCTCTCTCTCTCTCTCTCTCTCTCTCTCTCTCTCTCATTTCTGTCTTGTGAGTATTTGCACTATTGCCGGATTAGCTTTGGTTCTTTGCTGAATTAACAAATGTTTGCATGGTGTCGCTTAGTTATGTCTACCGATTACTTTCTATAGCAACACACACAGCCGTGCTAGCCCGGTGTAACGTGGTGAAACTGCCCCCCTTCCCAGTTTAACTCTCGGGAGTCGGTCTCGCACTGTCCCAGATTAACTCCCGGAGTTAGTCTGGGTTTGCGCCAGATCAGCCCCCAACAGGACTAGAACAGCGCCCCCCCCTCCCCCCCCCCCCCCCCCCCCCGCCCCGGGAGTTAATTTGGCATTGGCCCAAAACAGCCCCTTCCTTGAGGAGTTAAATTGGACCTGGCCCAGAACAGCCCCCTAAGACATCTGGGGAGTTAATCTGGAACCGGACTGGAACAGCCACCCACTGGAGAGTTAAACTAAACTGGCCTAGAAAAGCCCCCTCTCCCTCCTGGAGAGTTAAACTGGCCCTAGCATAAAACAGCCCCCCCCCCTTCCCCCTCTCCAAGGGAGTTAATCTGTCCAGTCCGGAACCAGTCCAGAACAGACCCTCTGGAGAGTTAAACTGGACTTGTCCCAGAACAGCCCCCCTCCAGGGGAGTTAAACTGGCACCGTTATGGAACAGCCCCCATGGAGAGTCAAACTAGATAAGGCCCAGAACAGCCCCCTCCAGCTCATGGGGAAGTAATCTGTCACTGGCCCCAAACAGACCCCTAGAGAGTTAAACTGGAGCTGGCCTAGAGCAGACACCCCCCACCACCCCCCCCCCCCCCTCGCTCCTGGGGAGTTAAGCTGGCTCCAGCCTGGTGTAGACCTCCCTGGAGAGTTAAACTGGCCCTGGCACAAAACAGGCCCCCGCCCCCCTCCCCCTCCTGGGGAGTTAATCTGGCATCAGCCCAGAACAACCCCTCTGGAGAGTTAAACTGGACATGTCCTAGAACAGCCCCCCTCCAGGGGAGCTAATCTGGCACCGTTATGGAACAGCCTCCCTGGAGAGTTAAACTAGACAAGGCCTAGAACAGCCCCCGCCCCCACCTGGGGAGTTAATCTGGCACAGGCCCAAAACAGCCTCGCTAGAGAGTTAAACTGGATCTGGCCTAGAGCAGCCCCCCCCCCCTCACTCGCTCTCTCTCTCTCTCTCTCTCTCTCTCTCTCTCTCTCTCTCTCTCTCTCTCTCCTCTCTTCTCTCTCTCTCTCTCTCTCTCTCTCTCTCCTAGGGAGTTAGTCTGGTACAGGCCTCCCTGGTGAGTTAAACTGGCCCTGGCACAAAACAACAACCCCCCCCCCCAACCTTTCCTTGGGAGTTGATCTTTCTCCAGCCCGGAACAGCCCCTCTGGAGAGTTAAACTGGACCTGTCCCAGAACAGCCCCCTCAAGGGGAGTTAATCTGCACCGTCATGAACAGCCCCCCCTGGAGAGTTAAACTAGACAAGGCCCAGAACAGCCCCCTCTCCTCCTGGGGAGTTAATCTGGCACAGCCCAAAACAGCCCCCCTAGAGAGTTAAACTGGGCCTGGCCTAGAGCAGCGCCCCCTCCCCCTCTTCTGGGGAGTTAATCTGACTCCAGCCTGGTACAGACCTCCTGGAGAGTTAAACTGGCCCTGGCATAAAACAGCCCCCCCCCCCCCCCCCCACACCCTCCTGGGGAGTTAATCTGGCACCAGCCCAGAACAGCCTCTCTGGGAGTTAAACCGGACCTGTCCCAGAACAGCGTCCTCCAGGGGAGTTAATCTGGCACCGTCATGGAACAGCCCCCATGGAGAGTTAAACTAGACAAGGCCCAGACCAGCCCCCTCCCCTCCTGGGGAGTTAATATGGCACTGACCCAAAACACTCCCCCTAAAAGAGTTAAATTGGACCTGGCCTAGAGCAGCCCACCTACTTTCCTTGGGAGCTAATCTGGCTCCAGCCTGGTACAGACCTCCCTGGAGAGTTAAACTGGTCCTGGCAAAAAACAGCCCCCCCCCCCCCTCCTAGGGAGTTAATCCGGCACCAGCCCATAACAGCCCCTCTGGGTGTTAAACTGGACCTGTTCTAGTACAGCCCCCCTCCATGGGAGTTAATCTGGGCCTTGGAACAGCGCCCCCCCCCCCCCCCCCTCCCGGAGAGTTAAACTAGACAAGGCCCAGAACAGCTTCTTCCCCTTCCTGGGGAGTTAATCTAGCACAGGCCCAAAACAGACCCCCCCCTCCCCCGAAGAGTTAAACTGGACCTGGCCTAGAGCAGTCCCCCCCCCCCCCCCCCCTCTCCTGGGAAGTTAATCTGGCTCCAGCCTGGTACAGACCTCCCTGGAGAGTTTAAACTGGCCCTGGCACAAAACAGCCCCGCCCCCCGCCCCCTCCCCCCTCCTTGGGAGTTAATCTGGCACCAGCCCATAACAGCCCCTCTGGGTGTTAAACTGGACCTGTTCTAGAACAGCCCCCCCTCCATGGGAGTTAATCTGCACTGTTATGGAACGCCCCCCCCCCCCCCCCCCCCCCCCCCCCCCCCGAGAGTTGAAGTAGACAAGGCCCAGAACAGCTTCTTCCCCTTCCTGGGATTAATCTAGCACAGGCCCAAAACAGCCCCCCCCCCCCCCCCCCTCCCCCGAAGAGTTAAACTGAACCTGGCCTAGAGCAGACCCCCCCCCCCCCCCCCCACCTCTCCTGGGAAGTTCATCTGGCTCCAGCCTGGTACAGGCCTCCCTGGAGAGGTAAACTGGCCCTGGCACAAAACAGCCCTCCCCCCCCCCCCCATCTATTGAGGAGTCAATCTGGCACCAGCCCAGAACACCCTCCTGGTGTGTTAGCTTGACCCGGTGTAACACCCCAAAAGTACTCCCCGCCCAGAATGTACTTCCGTGAGTACGCCAGAATGACTCCCGGGACTACTTCTGGGACAGAACCTCCCCTTGGTCCCAGAAGTACTCCCCCCCCCCCCCCCCCCCCCCGCCATCCCCTATTGACAACTTTGCAAACAAATGTTTGTTTCATGTAAACTATCTTATAACGATGATTCCTTTAGGCAGGAGTACTTTTGGTACCAGTCCCAAACTGCCCCACCCCCTCCCTCGGCACCAGAATGACTCCAGGGAGTACATCTGGGCCCAGCACAAATGTACTCCTGGAAGTAACTTTGGCGCGGCTCCAGATGTACTCCCCCTAAAGTTGATTTAGAGAATATTTCATTATTGATTCAGATAGGATGTCGATGTATGAGTTTATGTCCATGAATGAGTTTCTAACCAGTAAGTAACAAACCTGAACACATTAATGAATGAGACATGCAAGGTGGATACTTCTGTGACTGGCCCAGAAGTTCTCCCCCTAAAGATGAATCAGTCTATGATTATGACAGTGTTGATATAGGTACAATGTCCATGTGTGAGCTTATGACCAATAAAAACAATAACCCTGAACACATTAATAAAGGAGACATGCAAGGGGTGTGGGAGGCCCAAAAGTATTCCCCCTAAAGTTGATTCAGATTCGTTTTTACTGTTGAGTCAGATAAAATGTCCATGGAGTTTATTACCAGTAAATAACAACCTGAACACATCAATACAGGAGATCTGCAGGGGTGGGGGGTGGGGGTACTTGTGGGACTGGCCCAGAAGTACTCGCCCTAAAGTAGATTCAGACTATCCTTTAATGTTGATTGAGATAGAATGTCAATGTGTGAGTTTATGCCAGCAAATAACAACACTGAACACATTAATAAAGGAGATATGCTAGGGGGGGGGGGGGGGGGGGGGGGGGGGGGGGGGTACTTCTGGGACCAGCCCAGATGTACTCTCCCTCAAGTTAATTCAGACTGGTTTTTCAATGTTGATTCAGATAGACTGTCCATGTGTGAGTTTATGACTTTTGAATAACAACCCTGAACACATTAATAAACGAAATATGCAAGGGACCGGCCCAGACGTTCTCCCCCTAAAGTTGATTCAGACTCGTTTTCAATGTTGATTCAGGTTGAATGTCCATGTGTGAGCTTATGACCATTAAATAACAACCCTGAACACATTAATAAAGGAAGTATGCAAGAGGATTAATTTAAGAACTGGCCCAGAAGTACTCCCCCTAAAGTTGATTCAGACTATATTTCAATGTTGATTCGGGTAGAATGTCCATGTGTGAGCTTATGACCAGTAAATAACAACTCTGAACACATTAAAAAGGAGATATGAAAGGGGGGTACTTCTCGGGACCGGCCCAGAAGAACTCCCCCTAAAGTTGATTCAGACTATATTTCAATGTTGATTCAGGTAGAATGTCCATGTATGAATTTATAACCATTAAATAACAACCCTGAACACATTGATAAAGGAGACATGCAAGGGGGGTACTTCTGGGACCAGCCCAAAGTACTCCCCCTAAAGTTGATTCAGACTATATTTCAATGTTGATTCAGGTAGAATGTCTATGTGTGAGCTTATGACCCATTAAATAACAACCCTGAACATATTGATAAAGGAGGTATGCAAGGGACGTACTAGTGGGACTGGCCCAGAAGTACTCCCCTAAAGTGTGCATGTGGAGTTTATGACCAATAAATAACAACCCCTCAAACCTTAACGGAAAATTCCCGGGGGGGGGGGGGGGGGGGGGGACTTCTGGGACCCCCCCTTAGAATGACTCTCGGGGGGTACTTTTAAAACGGGGGCCCATTTTTAAACCCGCCCCAGAGGTGCTTCGGGAGTCTTTTTGGCGCGGGGGGCCCCAGTCTTCCCCCCCCGGGATTTGTTTTGGGCGGTAAAGAAACTTTTGGGTTTGTTACCCCCGTGGACTGCTGTTTTGTCAATCCCCCGTTTTGTGCCAGAGCCCAGAACGGTGGAACTTAAAATGCGTTTTGTCGCTACCCCTCCGTTTTGTCCCATGTGTTACAAAAAGGTGTGGGGCGGTAAAAAAGTGGTCTACAGGGGGTACTGTTCTGGACAGGTCCAGTTTAACTTTCCGGGGGGGGGGGGGGGGGGGGGGGGTGAAGGCTGTTCAGGGCCAAGGAAGGGGGCACTTTCGAGCCAGGTCCAGGTTAACTTTCCAGGGGGTGGGGGGTGGGAGAGGTTTGTTCTGGGCAGGTGCCACATAAAATTTCGCTTGTTGTGCTCGTGTTCTGATGTTCGCTGCAAAATGTTTCGGTTGAATAATGTTTGTTTAAAGCACAGTCTCCCCATAAGTGGGGCTGTTCTGGGCTGGGTCCAATTAAACTCTCTTGGTGGGTTGTTCTGGGCCGGTGACAGATTAACTCCCCAGGTGGGGGCTGCTTTGGGGCAGATCCAATTTAACTCTCTAGGGGGCTGTTCTGGGCCAGGTCCAGTTTAACTCTCTATGGGGGGGGGGGGGGGGGGGGGCCCTTCTGGGCTAGTACTATACGATCAATCCTAGGAAGGAGGCTGTTTTGGCCAGGTCCAGTTTAACTCTCTAGGCGGCTGTTTTGGGGTAGGTCCAGTTTAACTCTCTAGGGGGGACTGTTCTGGGCCGGAGCTAGATTAACTCCCAGGAGGAGGTGGGGGAATGTTCTGGGCCAGGTCCAGTTTACCTCTTTATACAGGGGGCTGTTTTGGGCTAGTTTACTCTCATGGAGTGTGAGGGGGGGGGGGGGGGGGTCAGTTCTAGGCAGGTGCCAGATTAACTCCGATATAAGCTTTTGCTTCTTGTGCTCCATGTTCTGATGTTCGCTGCAAAGTGTTTCTGGTTGAATAATGTTTGTTTAAAGCAGTCTCGCTGTTCTGGTGGGTTGTTTCTTGGCCGCTGTTAGATTAACTTTCAACTGGAGCGCTTATTGGCCATTTCTTCATTATTTGAGGTAGAGGGGAGGGGGGAGCAGTATTCTGGGCCTGCGCCAGTCTAACTCCCGGGGAGGGGGAGGGGGGGGGGGGGGGGGGGGCTTTCCAGGCTGTCCCGGAATGACTCTCCATTTGCGCGAGTATAATCCCAGTGAGTCATTTTGTTGTCAAAAGTTTGGGCCCAGAAGAACTCCAAGGAGTTAGTTTGGAACAGCACCAGTTTAACTCTCCAAGGGGTTGGGGAGCTGATTTGGCACTGCCCCATGTGAACTCCCGGGAGTTAGTTTAGAATCAAAATTTTTAGGTTAAAAACCCAAACTCCCCGGGAGTTATTCTGAGACTGGTAGGGGTTCATTTGGGAACAGGCCTAATAAACAGAAAGAAGAGATGGGGGGGGGGGGGGGGGGGGGGTCGTTCTGGACCTGCTGGGGGGCTGCTTTGGTGCAGACCCAGATTAACTCCCGGGAGTTAATCTGAGACAGTGCCAGACTGACTCCCGGGAGTTAAACTGAGAGCGGGGGGGGGGGGGGGGGGGGGGGGGGGGGGTTCACCCGTTATACCGGGTTTAAGTCACCCCTAAGCTAGTAATGAAATTCTCCACGTTCAGTGCAAACAAGCTCAATCTAACATGTTAGGAAACAGCCAACAGACAAGTTTGTGCCGGCTATGATCTTGTTTGAAAATATAAAAGTGTATCCATAAGTTCAATAGTATATTGTTTTTCAATAGATTTTTTTCAATGGGATTGACATTATTAAAGCTATTTAGGCGTTGAATTGCGCTGTAGCGTGCTTAGCTATTTAAATGGATTCATTATGTAAGTAAATACTCCTCGAAGATAACTAGTACAATTGTTTTTCACCAGATTTTGCTTTTTTAAATAGACTGACATTTCTGTTCTCTAATTGTTCAAGTTCCGACTTCTGTTGTGACGTGTACATCTGTTAATTCTCTGCTCGGTTCACAGGAACAAAATTGCAACTGGCTCTGTGTGTTTCTATAAAAAGTAATGGGAATTGCATGATGTGAGACACAAGCATTTTACAGCAGACTCCATGAAGACCTTGTTCAGAGATGTCAAACCTTACGTGATCATTAAATTTTTGAAGAGATCAACATTTTTCATCTGATCTAAGAATTTTACAGAAGAAAGATTTTTAAACAAAATCACTGGTGTGTTTCTCGATGGTATACTTGAAAAGAGTTTTGTAAATGACTTTAATGTGGTGGACAGACCTGATATAGCCTTTTGCGGTTCAATTGTGTTGTTATTCGTCTGTCTCAAGAGACAATGGTGGTACACTATGGATCAGTCGATTGTGGAGTTGCAGCACGTGCTGTGGCTGAAGAGCCCAATCCTTGACCAGCAGACTCTGCTGCAGTTGCTGCTGGTGAAGTTGTGGTCATGAATGTCTGTTGGTGCCAATGCAATTCTTTGCTATCTGCAATGCCTCCATTCTTTCCACTGGGCCTCTCTTCTCTGCTGCGCTTTCTTGATGCCAGCCTGATAGTGGACTGCTAGCTGACCCAGTCTAAAGCTGCTGTCTCCAGGTCTGCTGGGTCGAGGCTGCCTGACGTGGCCAAGCCAGCGCAGCCTCTCTTTGTCAGTTCAGCACACAGGTCGACCACTTCGAGGGTGTGATATCGCCGATGAAGATGCTGGAAGTGCTGTTTCCGTTTTGGCCATGATGTTTGTTTTCTTCAAGCTGATAGAGAGGATGAACTCGGTGCAGGCATAAGCGAAGCAGGTGATGAGCCATTGTGACACTTCCTTCGTATGGGCAGTGAGGGCGGTGTTGTCTGCAAAGAAGATCTTTCTGATGAAGACTTTCTGCATCTTCGTCTTTGGTGTGGAGGGAGATGCCATCTTCAGACAGCTGGAAAGCATAGAGCAGCAGCAGGGAGGAAGACACCGAAGAGTGTCAGAGCAAGCACACTCCCTTGTTTGGCACCACTCTTGATTGGAAGGCGTCCAAAAATTAACTATCGCACTGGACAGTGCAATTCATGTTGTCATTGACAGACGTGATCATCTTCAGGAGCTTGGGTCGACATCCAGTCCGCCGAAGTAGGGTGAAGAGGCCTGCATGACCAACTGACCAAGTCGATTGCCTTGGTCAGATCAATGATGGCGATGAACAACGGTAATCTTTTCTCATAGCATTTCTCTTTAGCTGCTTAAGGGAGAATGCCATGTCGATCATCAACCTCGCAGCTCTCAAGCTGCACTGTGCATCTGGGTTTACTTGTTCAGCGAGTATGTGTAGCCTGTTGAGGATGGTGTTTGAAAGGTTTTGCCATAAGTTCTGAAGAGGGATTCTCTGCAATAGCTGCTGTGGTTGCTGTATTTCCCTTTGTTCTTGTATATTGTAATGGCGTTTGCATTGCACATGTCATGGAGTATGGTCCCTTCCTCCCAACACTGCAGCAGAAGCTCATGGGGGCTTTGATGACTCCTGCCAGAATGTTGTTGCTACCCAGAGTTTTGTCACCGGCTAGCGAGTCGATGGACTTACTGACTTCCTCAATGGTGTGTGGGACATTGAGTTCCTTCATGGCAGGAGGTGAGGTTCATGATGGCTGTGTGGGTGACTGACTTATCTTTGGAGTACAGCCACTGGTGGTGTTCTACCCACCTCTCCATCTGTTTGCTGCGGTCAGTGATGACATTCCCTAACATAGATTTTAGAGGAATGATCTTGATGGTGCTAGGCCAAACACTTTCTTCATGCCTTCGTACATAGAGCGGATGTTGCTACAGTTGGCAGAGATCTGGATGCCCTGGCACAGGTTCAGCCAGTACTCAGTAGCGCATTTACTGGCGATCCACTGGGCGTTGTAGTGAGCTTTTTGGAGTGTGGCTTGCATGTTCTCTGAAGGCTCTCTTGCGATCAAGGAGTGCAGCTTGCTTAGCATAATGACAGACTCCATCCCCACGATCCTGCTCTGAACCAGTCTTCATTCTTCGTCACTTTCTTCCCAAAGGTGTCTGAGATGGATTGGTAGGTCGCATCACAGACGTGGTTCCGCTTGATAAAGCACTGTCTGTTATGCAGTCCTCTAGGGCATTGCCAAGGACTCTG
This sequence comes from Conus ventricosus, assembly GCA_018398815.1. NCBI lineage: Eukaryota > Metazoa > Mollusca > Gastropoda > Neogastropoda > Conidae > Conus > Conus ventricosus. The sequence continues at coordinate 26,615,118 of CM031624.1, read as the reverse complement.
ACAAAGCGTTCTTGCAGTTCAAAAACTGACGTTAAAGCTGTTGATACTAGGACGACTCTTCTGCTTGGAGTGATGGATTTACCTGGGCTAAAGAGTCACCTTGTTGCCAGCCAGGGAGTGGTCAGTGTCGCAGTCAGCACTGTGGTGGCTGCTGATGGCAAACACATAGTCGAGAAAGGGTCTTCAGGTGATAACGAAGTCCAGTTGATGCCAGTGATGGGATTTGGGGTGCCTCCATGACAATCTGTGGTGGAGCTTGATGGGGAAGAAGGGTGTGGCTACAGATGTTGCAGAAGGAGCAGAGCTCGAGTAACCACTGTCCGCTCTCATTGAATTTGCCGATGCCAAAGTGGTTGATGCAGTGGGGCCAGGAGCTAGAGTCTGCACCAGTGTGATGAGAGTTGGGAGTGGGTTGGTGTGTCCTCTAGGGGAAGGACCTATAGTGTTGTCTCTATTAGAGTTATATTAAAATTTAACCTCCACCCTCTCTCCCTTAATAGTTGTGGAAGGAGCAAATTTCCAACACTAGTCATCAAAAGAATTCCTTATTTATCTTAGGACTGTTAAAATGACACAAGAATGGCTCAGGAATAATTTTCCTTAGGCTTGTACACTTGAAAGTACTTATAGCTCTGAGAGACAGAATTAGAGATATATTCAAGTATTCAATATTGAATGAACGAGAAAGAACTGACACAAGCTAAGTGCACTTTCATACCTCAACTTGTTCAAACCAATTTCACAAATTCAGTTCAGGCTGATTTTTGGTCACCATTGTGTCATAATCAAGAGAGGAAAAGTTCTGGGTTAATTGAGTTGGATTCCACTTGGAATGTCAGAACTTATCTGAAGTTGGAGAGGACAGTTGATTCTCTGTAATTGTTGGTAACAGATCCACTTCTTTGTAGACCTGTTGATCATGTGCTGGGCTGTGGTATTTGTCCACTACAGGCATGCCCAGGGTAGGTAGGAACCCAGGTTCTAAAAAAAAAAAAACAGAACCTGGCCCATTCTTTAGTAGCTGAGGGTCTCACTTGTTGAGTTCACACACTTGCCCTCTGGCTTTCAGTAGATGTGTGAGATCTCAGCCAACAAGAAAATTAGACCAACATATATATATCTGCAATAATCATCAGTCTCCAGTTTTATCCAGAGGTTGAGTGAAACAAGAAGTAGGAGACAGGAATATTCATAAGTCAACTTAACAGTTTTCACCTAGTACAGGCGATTAGTTTTCCAATCAAAATTGACCATTCAGTTATTATCGTAATGGATAGCATTGAATTTTAGCTAAAAATCAGATGTTTTACAAAGAATGTTGGTAAATAATCTTAATAGCTTTTACCAAGTTGTGGCAAACAAACAAACAAAAACTCAACCCTCATCTTGCTAGATGTCGCCAAATATTAGCATAAAGTCACACTGTTAAGCCTCATGGCATACATACAACCGATGCATAGTCTGAAAATTTAAAACCAAAGATTCAACTGACAGTTCTGGGTGATCAGTGAATATTCGACACAACAGATTCAGAGAATATGGAGATGATCTTTCTGATTTTCCCTTGTTGTCTTTGTTGTTTCACGTACAGTGGATCAGTTTGATGACCTCTGGTACAGCAGTGCTGGCTCACAATGAGTTTTCCCCTTTTATAGGCTAAGCCACTTAGTCCGATTCTGGTTCCGGTTGGATTTGCGTCGCTAAAGACAAAGAAGGACAGGAGGGAGGAGGGTGTTGGTCATCTGCCACCCCTACAGTGTGAGAATATGCACGGAAGTTTCAAGAACGCGCTTTCATGGTAGTTGAGAAACGTTGTTTAACATACTTTCGTCATTCGCGGTTTGCACGCAGGACAGTCAGCGTGCGGTTGGTGAATATGGAGGAGTGGCAGAGAAAGAGGGAGGTCGACGGTTTCTCTGAAGTACACCGTCTCCTTGCCGGTCTCCTTGCTGATCGCTGAGCGAGTACATAATTATGCGGGAGAAGAGTGGAGGGGAAGGGACGGGGAAGAGAAGAAAGGAGCGTGGTGTGGGTGGCTTTCTTCAAAACTAACCGACAGACGGTGGGTAGGGTGAGTGAGATGGAGGGGGCTAAGGAGAGGGGTGAGGGAGGAGAGACTGAGAGTTGACAGATTTGTAACCTTGATTGCCGTTTGTGAGACAAAGGGAGTGTGGTACGTGTTTGTACAGTTTGTACAAGAAGGTGGGAGTAGGTGTATCAGTGTGGGTGTGTCAAGAGGCATGTCACAACCTATCCAGGTGTTGAAGTCCCTGAGCAGAAACAGGTGTTCCTTTGAGATACCTCTCTGATCTTGGCTTCCAGCTCTTCATACAACTCTTCTGTTGCCTCAGCTGTGGAGCAGAGCGTGGGGGCGAAAGCTTTTCCCTATTTAGTCTATACTGCCCTTGGTTTCCTTTTGTCTTCTACCTGTATGCCTGTCTGCTTGCTTGTTTGTCTGTCTCTTCCGGGTCTCTCTGATCCCAAGCTTATGTTTGATTTTAGACATTGAACGCATCTGCATTTTTATTCTTCACAGTTCAAGAGTCTATCTTAATCCCTCTGGCACTAGTGTCATATGAAATTGCCACCAGATTGTCAGTCTTAGTTTCCTAGACACCTCCCCCTCCGCCATCCCCCTCCTACCCCATCTCTCTCTCTCTCTCTACTAAAACAACTGAAACAAGCAGACAATACAGTGATCAACTTTCTTGTCGTCGTTTTCAATAAGCTGTTTTATTTAGGAATCTTTCAAGAGAATGGTCTAAATCCATCATCATACCCGTGGATAAGAAAGGAAATGTGAACAAGCTGATAATCAAGGTGGTATAGCACTAACTAGTATTGTTAGTAGTGTATAGACGTTTGTTTTGAACAAAAGACTCACTAAATGGGCAGAAGAGAAAACTTGCAGCGGAGTGTCATGACGGAGGATTCTGGGCATGAAGTGCAGGGCCGGTTTTAAAAAAAAAGCAAGATGTTAGACCGTATGTGAACAGTGTTTGAATCCTTAACCCTTTTCTTGTCGTTGATTGTACGCTGAGGCACGTGATAAGTGAGAGAAGCTCACTGTCTTGCAGGACGGGTGTGTTCCCGATATGTATGGCAGACCAGGAGTTGCCAAAGAGGAGACCTCTGACTTTTTTTAAAGGTGTATAATACAAATCGTTTTTTTTTTTCTTTTTTTTGAGATTAAAATTTTTGTACAGATTTCACTTTGTATACCCAACTTTTTGTGGGAATGTGCTGGAAACACGATGCTACAAATTTGTGAGTACAGTGTCTTATGATGTCTTGTTATATAATGTCTTAAAATTTAATTCAAACTTAATATGTTCCAGAGCATACGTTATCCTTGAGGTTTCTTGTTACAAAACCTCAGTCTCCAACCATTGGAGCATACTACCAGGTTTCTTGGGAGCTTGATTCCCGCTGGGAGATTTTTTTTATTTTTTTTATTTTTTTTTTTTTTACAATAGAAAACTTTTCCAGTGCAACTATTTAGCTTTTTTTTTTTAAAAACCCGAGAAGTTCAGGATGTGTGTGTTGATATTTAAAAGAAAACAAACAAGATGCTTAGCATTTTAAACGTACTCCTTGACTTGACTTGACTTGATCCCTTAGACGTCGGTCCGTGGGGGCACCCCTGAAGCAGTGACAAACCATCCTTCTCCATTCCTCTCTGTTCTCTGCCCTCCGTAATGTGTCTCTCAGCCGCAGGCCTGTCCATTCCGTGATGTTATCCTCCCATCTTTTCCTTTGTCGACCTCTTCGCCTTTGTCCTGGTACTGTGCCCTGCATGATTGTCTTGGCAAGGCCTGTTGATCGTATGATGTGTCCATACCATTTCAATTTGCGTCTTTTTACTGAGGTTAGGAGATCGACATATGGACCAATTTCATTCTCGATGCGCTTTTTAACTTCCACATTGCTGATGTGATCTCTGTATGAGATGCCAAGAAGTCGTCTGAAGCACCTCATTTCCATTGTTTGGTTCTTTTTCTCAAGGGGTCTGATTTCAACGTCCATGACTCGCAAGCATATAAGAATATCGCCATGACTAAGGATCGCATCAGTCTAATCTTTGAGCTGATGGAGATGTTTTTGTTTCTCCAAGAGGCGTTAGCCTAGATAGCGTGGCTGTGGTCTGAGCGACTCTTGAGATGATTCAGGTCTTGATCCTTCATCTGAGATTGTTGCCCCCAAGTACTTAAATGTGTTGACTGGCTCGAGCTTTTTGCTGTTGATGGTTATTCTTGGGTAAAGCCGATTGGGTTGTTAGTCATGACCTTAGTCTTTTCCGCACTTATTTCCATGCCATAATCAGCAGAGGTGTTGTTGAGTCTGTTGATCAGGTGCACTAGCTCTTGTTCGTTTCCAGCTAGTCATCTATGTCGTCGGCAAAACGGAGGTTGGTGATGGTTCTCCTTCCGATATTTACGGTTTCTTCATGATTTCTAGCGCTCGGTCATAATTCTTTCAAGGAAGACATTGAAAAGTGTGGGGGAGAGTAGACAGCCCTGTCGCACTCCAACGGTAGTTCGGAACCACTCGCCTATGTTGTTACCGAAGAAAACGGCACTGGTGGCTTTGTTGTAGAGGCTTTCAATAATTCTGATGAGGTTGGCATTGATGTTGAAGAGTTTCATTGTTGCCCATAATGCCTCGTGCCACACTCGATCGAAGGCCTTCTTGAAGTCCATGAATACGTGGTACAGATGTTGATGGTTTTGGGTTTTGTACTTCTCACACGTATTCTTAGATTGAATTATCTGCTCTATGGTACTTCGTCCTGGCCTGAACCCCGCCTGTTCTTCAGCGATGATCTTTTCTGCTTGTGGGTTCAGTCTATTCAGGATTACTTTCAGCATAACTTTGCTTGGGTGGCTGATGAGGCTGATCGTGCGATAATTTTGGCATTTCTGTAGGTTGCCTTTCTTTGGTAACGTGATGATAAGTGACTGCGTCCAGGGAGTAGGCCATTCCCCGGTTTCCCAGATTCTGTTGCATATTGTAAGTAACATGTCCACCATTGGTTCCTCCTGCCTTGATCAGTTTGCCGGTATGTTGTCAACACCGGGCGATTTTCCTGCTTTCATTGATGATAAGGCACTAGTGATTTCATCACGTGTTATGTTATCCTTGCTGTTATTTGTTGGTTCCGGCGCGACAAGGATTGATGGATTTCCCTCAGCGTTGTGCGAGTAAGCTCGGAACAGTATTCTGTCCATCGTTGTATTATCTTTTCATCATCGTTGAGACATTTACCGTTTTTGTCATGGATCGTTGCTGTCTTGGCTTGCTTCTTTCCGTTAGGTCCTTGACAATTTTGTAGGCTGCTTTGCTGTTGTTGTTTTTCAGATTATTATCAATCTCTTGGCATTGGTTGTCAATCCAAGTTTCCATTGCTGCCTTCATCTCAGTTTTAACCCTTTTTGTTAGCATCATTGTACTCTCTTTTTCCTTCTGGGTTGTTCTTTTTGTTTTCAATTCCCGACGTTTGTCGCAAAGTTCCAGAATTTCGTCGGTGACCATGGATTCTTCTTCGGCCGATGTTTGCCAAGCATTCGGCTGCTGTTTCTGTGACAGCTTTGTTGAAAGGAGTCGGTGAGGATTCTATGTTGATGTCTTTGTTTGCCAGGACAAGTAGAGGTGCAAATTTTCCTCCAATATTTGCTTGAATGCTTCCTTTATGTTAGGGTCTCTTAGCTTCTCCCGATTGAACTTTAGCCTGATGATTCCTTTTTTTTTTGTTGTTTTTGAGGCGGAGTGCGAATGTCATGAGGACCATTTCGTGGTCGCTTCCAATGTCTGCTCCAGGGAAGCTTTGGTTCTGGCAATGTTGACACTCGTTGAAAGCGTTGTTTTACCATGATGTAATCGATTTGGTTGTGGTACAATCCTCCAGGACTATGCCATGTTATTCTCCTGGACATCTTGTGTGGACCGAAGGTGTTCGTTATCTTCAGGTTGTTTGACTTTGCAAATTCCAGGAGTCTCAGTCCTCTCTCATTTGTTAGGGTTGTTACAATAGGGACCACATGTGTCTTTCCAGTCTTTGCATTCCAGTCACCTTGTACCACTATGATATCTTTTTTAGGTATTTCGTCGAGCGCTTCCTGTACCAGGCCATAGAATTCTTCGACTTCTTCGTCGCTTTTAGCCGAGTGTGGGGCATAACCCTGTAGGATGGTGATGTTGAATGGTTTTGCCCTCAGACGTAAGGTCATGATTCGACTTGAGACCGGTCTGCAAGCCATTACACTATTGATTGTGTTCTTGTTGACTAGAAACCCTACCCCCTGTTCGTGATATCTTCCCTGCCACTGTAGTAGAATTTGTTGGCCTTCTGGGGTATTTATCTCTCCGAAATTTTTCCAGCGTACTTCGCACAACCCTAGGATATTCCAACGATATCTCTTCATTTCGTATTCCAGTTTTTCCAGTCTTCCAGCGCCCATTAAGTGTGTTGACATTCCATGTGCCCATTACAATGTTATCCCTGGTACGGATGCTTTTTGGTCCACCAGTAGCATATTTTCCACTTCCGCCTGATGACCGTCGACAGAAGAGGCGGTCCTTGTTGTCCGGGCGACGACCGAGCCGGTATGGAGTCATCTTTGGTTGTCATTCTCATGGGTGTGTCTTGGGGAGTGACGCATGGCGGAGCCCATCCCTCTCCATGCCAGACCACAGCCGATATCCTCCCCCACGGTGGCTGCCTTGGTCTTGGACTCCCAGTTTATCTTAAATACGTGTGAGATATTCTGTAAAGAGGAAAAGCGTTTTGGGCCCTTATAGCTGTTAGTAACGGCTATTCTGGTAAACATCGGGCATCATCCGTGACCCATAATGAACATACTCACAAATTTTCAGAACGATCGGCCAAGTACTTTCAGAGATATTCTATTAAGAAGAAAAACCGTTATGGGCCATTATAGCCGTTAGTAACGGATATAACGGTAATAATAAACCACCGGGCATCATCCGTGACCCATAGTGAACATACCTACAATTTTGCAGAAGATCAGCCAAGTATTTTTCTGAGATATTCCATAAAGAAGAAAAACCGTTATGCGCCGTTATAGTCGTTAGTTTTGTCTGGAGGGAGTGGAACACATTTTGACCACGGACGGACAGACCGACAGACACACAGAGAGCACTATAAGAACTGGGGCACAACAAAGACTTTCCTCTGTGGTGTTGTGGCAGTCAGCTACTAACGAAACAGGTGATTAGAACGTATATATGTTAACCGATCGTGAAATTCGAACAAGATGAAAGCTGTTCTGCTCATGTTATGAAATTATTTGTTTTGTTCGGTAATTGGAGCGCCCCCCCCCCCCCCCCCCCCCCACCCCCTCCCCCCCAAAGCATTTTTTTTTCCCAGTTTGTGCTTTGAATGAATGGAATA
>CM031624.1:26597707-26602707 GCA_018398815.1 Conus ventricosus | reverse complement strand
AAACAAACAAAAAACAACGTATAAGAACAAAATATTTTGTTTTTGCAGAATACGAACAGATGATATCGATAACATATTTTCTTGCCAAAGCAGGTTATTTTAACAATAAACTTTCCTCCCCCCCTCTCTCTCCTCTTTCCTCTCTCTCTCTCTCTCTCTCTCTCTCTCTCTCTCTCCTCTCTCTCTCTCTCTCTCTCTTTCTTTCTCTGTCCTCTCTCTCTCTCAGTTACAGTGTATTCTTTATAATTACCTCCATCTACCTCAGTCAATCGACACGATCTGGTCAGCCTGATTCGAGAACATTCACGATTTTTTTTTGTCTGTGGGTGATTTCAATAGACACAATCCTCTTTGGGTAATCTTCATCCAGAGGTCTGCTTCTCAAAGATGTCTTTTCAGAGTCTTATGCGTGTTGTCTGAATGATAGATCCCCAACTTACCTCCACTCTGCCACCGGTGCACTTTTGTGTTTAGATTTATCAGTATGTGACCCCTCGATGGTCCTGGACTTTGAGTGGTCTGCCCATGACAGTCTGCATAGAAGTGATCATTTTCCCATTCTGTTGAAAGCAATAACAGCTGAAAACGCCTCTTTTCCAAAACATCCTAGTTATAAGAAAGCCAGCTGGAATCTTTTTGAAGCAAATATTTTGAAGGAGCTCCAAGAAACTGACATTCTTCAAAGTCCAGACCAAGCAGAGTCTCTAACCAACACTTTGATAAAATCTGCCAAAACCTATATTCCAATGTCTTCCGATAAACTCCAACTGCCCAAAACACCCTGGTTCAATTCTGGCTTGCAACAAATCTCAAGAGTACGCAAACGAGCTCAACGTCAGATATTCCAAAGACATTCAGCTCCAAACGCTCAAGCCCATCAGAAAGTCCATGCCAAAACAAGACACACTTTTAAAATCAGTAAACGTCAGTCATGGAGAAACTTCTGCTCCAGGCTGATATCTAAAACATCAAAAAAAAAATCTGGAACATCATCAAGAACATCAAAGGGAAGAACACCAACCCGTCAATTCATCACCTGAAACTTTCCGATGCCCAGATAACTGACAATCTGCTGGTCTCCACCTTTGAACTGAACTCTTCATACTATAGTAATCTGCAACCTTTTTCAGAAACAAAACAACTCAGAAAAACATCTCCATACAATTTCACATCAGACAACACTGAAGCCTACAATTATCCACTTTCGATCGACGAACTGATATCAGCTCTACAAACCTGCAACAATCCTGCTCCTGGCCTGGATGAAATCCATTATATGCTTTTGAAACATCTCGCAGAAAGCTGTCTCCAGACCCTTCTGAAAGTTTACAACCATATCTGGAAAACAGGGTGCTTCCCGCCCTCCTGGCGGAGAGCCCTGGTCATTCCCATTCCAAAACCTGGAAAGGATCTTACCAACCTTTCAAACTATCGTCCAATAGCTCTGACCAGCTGCCTCTGCAAGTTAATGGAAAAGATGGTAAAACTCCTGTCTGATGTGGAAGCTGGAAACTTTTAGCCAGTGAACAGTGCGGGTTCCGGAAATACCACTCGACAGTTGACAATTTAGTCCGCCTGGAAACCACCATCAGCAACGCCTTCATCAATAAACAGCATGTGGTCGCTAAATTGTTTTTTAATCTAGAAAAAGCGTACGACAGCACCTGGAAATCCGGAATCCCCATGGATCTTCATAGACTTGGTTTTTGTGGTCGTCTGCCTCTGTTTATTCAAAGCTTTCTGGCTGATCGCAGTTCCAGATGCGTATTGGCACCACACTGTCTGACATACATGGGCAGGAGTTAGGTGTACCTCAAGGGAGCAATCTTTGTCCTGCTCTCTTCAGCATCAAAATCAACCACATCGTCAAATCAGTAAACCAGGGTTCCGAGTCCTCTCTGTTTTTGACGACTTCACACTGCATGCAGTTGGAGGCTCTTACGCCAGCATGCATTGTCAACTTCAGCTCTGTGTGAACAAGAGTCAACAGTGGGGCCGAGGAAAACGGGGTTTACTTTTTCAAGTACCAAAAACACAGTCAATCCATTTTCACAATTTTCGTCATTTTTTGTGTGCTGATCATGAGATTTGTCTGCACAAGTCCACCATTCCAGCTGTGAAAGAAGCCAAATTTTTGGTTTCATTTTTGATAAAAACTTAACTTTAAAGGTCATATCCAACACTTCAAAACTGCATGTCAGAAAGCACATTCTGCGAGTCGTAGCACACACAGAGGCGCTGACAGTAAAACTCTCCATCTTTACAGGACTCTGATCCGCTCCAAACTGGACTATGGGTGTGTTGTGTACGGCTCAGCCAGACCATCCTACATCAAAAGTGTAGACCTTATCCACCATCAAGGGCTTCGATTGTGTATGGGTGCATTCCGCACCACCCTGTTTATAGCTTGTATGCTGTGGCAGGAGAACCATCCCTCTCAAATCGTCAGCTAAAACTTGCCTTGAGCTACTGTCTGAGCTTCTCTTCCGAACCTCAAAACCTTGCATATGACTGTGTTTTTGACCCCAAGTTCCAAAAGAAATTCGATGACCACCCCAGTTCCATTCCACCCTTGGGGATTCGTATTCTTCCCCATTTGAACAAAGCATGTATAGACCTTGGAGTAGTTTGTGATTTTCCCAAGTTTCCTGATGACCCTCCATGGACTTTCTTTACTCTAGAGATCTGGTTTGATTTAACCTCGTACCGGAACGATTCCACTAGTTCCTTGGCATACAAGTCCCTTTTTGCTGACTTGTGTTCCAAGTTTCCATCGATCAAAAGAGTGTTCACAGTCGGTTCCATATCTGAGGAGGGAGTTGCTTCTGCTGTGTTTTGTGCAGTAGATCCGCCTCAAAGATGTACCGAACACATTCCCACCGACAGCTCAATCTACACTGCTGAGCTGACAGGCTTGGTCCTAGCTCTCTAAATGGCCTGTAAATTTTAACATAAAGATTTCCTCATTTATCAGATTCCCTTTGTGCTTTGGAGGCCATTGCCAGCCGTAATCTCAAGCACCCTCAGCTACTGATTTTTTTTAACTGTACACCTCTCTAAAGCAAACAAATACAACATAGTTTTTGCTTACGTTCCCAGCCATGTGGGCATTCGAGGCAATGAGATGGTTGATCAGCTTGCCAAGAATGCGACAGAGCAAAATCTGAACAGGTTTTCTATTCCTCCACAGTGATTTACACAGGCTTACGTCAAAAACCTCTGGCAAGAGGAATGGAACTCGCAGAAGGATAACAAACTATTTAAAATCCGTCCAAACCTGAAAGAGTTTTCACCATGTTCCTGAGGCAGTTATGAAGACAAAACAGTCTTGTGCTGCTTGCACACAGACCACTCGTTTTACACTCATTCTTATCTTTTAAAAGGTGAAGAAGCTCCGTGGTGCATTCCATGTCATGTTCCACTCACATTGAAATATATTCTTTTAGATTGTTGGCACTTGCACGAAGTAAGATATAAACACTTTACAGCAGACTCCATGAAAACCTTTTCAGAGATGTCCCACCTGACGTGATCTTTGAGTTTCTGAAAGAGACGAACTTGTTTCATCTGATCTAAGATTTTAGTAAGAAAGACTTTTAAGGAAGTTTCTGGTACGTTTTAGAAGATGTATTTTAAAGAGATGTGTGAAAGTTTGGTGGGTTTTTTTCATAACGTGAGTTGATTTTAACATGGTGACATCCCTGATTTGGCCCTTTGCGGTCGGCTGGGCTATAAGCAACATTACCTTACCTTACCTCATGTGAGCTAGTGTAGATGAGAATTGAGAGAACACAATGTCCCACAAAAACTGTCCACACTAGCTGCTATGTCTTTGCCTCGTTCTGATTATCTGCTGAGGAGGAATGGTGCGACAGAACCACCTCTGTCTGATGTGCAGTGATGTGATCATGGCTGTTGCTGTTGCGTGTCCTTTCCACAGGGATGCCTCTTGGGTCCTTGGACTGCAGGGATGATGAGGACTGTGTGCCCAGTGCTGTGTGTGACAATCAGAAACAGTGCAGTGAGTTGTTTTTGTCATTGTTTGTTTGTTTGTTTCTCATTCGTTCTTGTCTTTTTGACATTGTCCCACTTTCTTTCTCTCTTAAACACACACACACACACACACACACACACACACACACACACACACACACACACACACACACACACACACACACCACACACACACACACACACACACACGCACTTTTTCTTCGTGTTTCAGACCTTCTTTGTTTCTGTCTTTCTGGCTTTCTTTGTTTTTTCCCTTATGTTTGATGCACCTGTTTTCTATTTCTTTCAGCTCTTTCTTATTTAATCTTTCTTCTTCCCGTTTGTGTATTTGTTTTTTCCCTCCTGACTTTCCATTTTTCCTTTCTTTCTAACCACTTTCGCCACGGCGGCTGGTTGGGACTGTTAAAAATTTTGTAGAGTGGCTCAGGAATAATTTACCTTAGGTTTCTGCACTTGACTTTGCTTGTGCTTCGAGTGACAGACAGAATTAGAAACGAGTTCCAGCATGAATAATGGATGAACAGCAAATAAGTGGCACAAATTAAATGCAATTTCACACAACTGGAAGAAACTCTAGGAAGAGCTTCACAAGCAGAGGGTGCTCAGAGAAGAAACACTTCTCAGTGTTTTGATTCTGAACTTCTTACACTCTAAGGGGGCCAGGACGCATCCACGTCATGACTCTCAGATGCCCGTCTATGGCTGATTTTTTTCTCTCCTGATGTTGCCAGGATTCCAACTCACAAGTTTTGGATAGATGGGCGTCTTAAGGCATGCTTTTAGTTTAGATGAACGGCTTACCCCACTGCTAACGTGACACTTGTTCTTAGTTAGGAAATTTAAGCCTTATGAAGTTCAATTTTGTTCCTCCTCGACCAGCTGGAATTCTTTTCGGCTGCCTCTGCCATTGCTTTTAGAGTTCTGGTCCTCTTCTTACCTGAAATCCAGAGTTGTTTGTTGAGGTCACAGGCTGATGAGCCTACAAA
>CM031624.1:26585207-26592707 GCA_018398815.1 Conus ventricosus | reverse complement strand
TTACGCGCGCGCGTGGTGTGTGTGTGTGTGTGTGTGTGTGTGTGTGTGTGTGTGTGTGTGTGTGTGTGTGTGTGTGTGTGCAGACATGCATGAGCATGCGTGTGTGTAATCTGTATGCTTGTGTGAGGGTAGAGTTAAAATACGCACTGCCTAAACTAACTTACGCACTGCCTAAACTAACTAAAGTTACTTTCGATCAAGAAATGTTGATCCATATTGACTCCCTGGGAGTTAAAAAATAGAAGGGGGGGGGGGGGGGAGTCATTCTGGCCTTTTGCCAGGACTGCCCCCTCTTCATCCCCCCCATCCCACGCACACACACTGCAGAGAGACACTTGACACATGACATTTGAATTTTTTTGACAAGGATAAAGATCTAAGGCTAACATAAAAGCCTATTAATCCAATATGTCTTTGATAAACACTAATAATAGTAAACAAAGCTGACTAGAAGCATGCACAGAGAGAGAGAGAGAGAGAGAGAGAGAGAGAGAGAGAGAAGAGAGAGAGAGAGAGAGAGAGAGAGAGAGGGTAACCCCCCGGGGGTAGAGTTAAAATACGCACGTGCCTAAACTAACTCCCGGGGAGTTACTTTCGATCAAGAAATGTTGATCCAGATTGACTCCCGGGGAGTTAAAAAATAGAAGGGGGGTGGGGAGGAGGCATTCTGACCTTTTGCCAGGACTGCCCCCCCCCCCCCCCCCCCCCACCACCACACACACACACACAACTGCAGAGAGACACTTGACACATGACATTTGAAAAATATTTTGACAAGGATAAAGATCTAAGGCTAAAATAAAAACCTATTAATCCAATATGTCTTTGATAAACACTAATAATAGTAAACAAAGCTGACTAGAAGCATGCACAGAGAGAGAGAGAGAGGAGAGAGAGAGAGAGAGAGAGAGAGAGAGAGAGAGAGAGAGATAACCCCCCGGGGATAGAGTTAAAATACACACGTGCCTAAACTAACTCCTGGGGACTTACTTTTGATCAAGAAATGCTGATCCAGATTGACTCCCAGAGAGTTAAAAATAGAAGGATGGGGAGGGGGGGGGAGTCATTCCGGCCTTATGCCAGGACGGCCCCCCCCCCCCCCCCCCCCCCCACCAACACACGCCGCAGAGAGACACTTGACATATGACACTTGAAAACTTTAGTTGACAATGATTAAGATCTTAGGCTAACATAAAAGCCTATTAATCCAATCTGTCTTTGATAAACACTAATAATAGTAAACAAAGCTGACTAGAAGCATGCAGAGAGAGAGATAGAGAGAGAGGGGAGAGAGAGAGAGAGAGAGAGAGAGAGAGAGAGAGAGAGAGAGAGAGAGAGAGAGAGAGAGAGAGAGAGAGAGAGAGGAGTAAAATAAAGAAAGAAAAACAGACAGACAGACAGAGAGAGGTGGAGTGGGGGGACACTAGAGACAGAGACACTGAGATAGATAGACGAATAGACAGGCAGAGAGAGAGAGGCAAAGAGAGAGGGAGAGAGATTAAGAGAGACAAACAGACAGACAAGCAAAAAGGCAGACAGACAAGCAAGGATAGTGAGAGAGTGAGTGAGAAACTTAAAGAAAGTTGGGGATGGGTGAGGAGAGAGAGAGAGAGAGAGAGAGAGAGAGAGAGAGAGAGAGAGAGAGAGAGAGAGAGAGAGAGAGGAGAGGGGAGGGAGGGACAGACAGACAGACAGGCAGAGAGACGGAGAGAGGGGGAGGGAGGGAGGGAGGGGGGTGTATATTAAATGCTTATTTTTCATATCATGACTAACACACAAAACTGAATGTTTTGGGGTGGGGGAGTTAATCTAAAAGAGTGGGGGGGGGGGGGGGGGGGGGGGTCATTCTGGCGTGGTTTGTTTTAACTCCCGCGGAGTTAAAATTGGCGCATGCTAATTCTAACTTCCGGGAGTAGTAAGGTAAGGGACTTTTCACCCCCCAAAAGGGGATCTCGGAGAGGATCTCCACCGGAAGTGGTGTTGCGCATGCCTGAAGTAGGCGGCAGGTGGCGGGGCAGGTGGTGCGGCAGGTGATGCACATGGCGGAAGTAGGTGGAGGGGTCAAGGTCACGGTGTGTGGTGAGTCACGTTCGGATCGATAATGTTGACGTCATGTACTAATAAAAGATTTTTTTTTATTTTTTTAGTCTTTGTTGTTTGGCGGGGTGGTTGTCCGCTGACGTAGTGGGTTAAAAATAGATGGGGGTGTTTCGTGTTGCAGCGCGCAGTGCGGATCGATGTTTGTCGACGCCGTGGTTTTTTTTTAATAAAATAAATGGGGTGTTTTTCTCGTTGCCCGCGTGGTTGTCCGCTGACGTGGGCGTGTTAAAAAAAGAGATGGCGGTGATGACGACACTTTTTTTTTTCTTCCCTCGGAACACCCGTTTGCGCTACCACTCACCTTTCTGACGATACTGATGAGCGTTGAAGATTACTGATTGATGAGCATTGTTCCATCAAGTTCCCCGTTGACTGTACCTCGTCCTGGGTGTTGATAGGCAGCCAAGTGACATATCAAACAGGAGGCCATTATAGATTAACGACGCTCTCTGATCGATAACACCATTTGGGGTTTGCCCTTTTAAATTTCTCACAGTGGATGAAAGAAACGAAACAAAGAAACAGATCACAGACACAAACATAGACGGACAAACAAACAGACAGACACACAGACATAAAAACACGCACATAGAGGGTGGTGGTGGTGGCGATGGCGGTGGTGATGGCGGCGGTGTTGGTCGTGGTGGTGAAGTGGTGTGGTGATGGCGGCGGTGGTGGTGGTGGTGGTTGGTGATGGCGGCCAGTGTTGGTCGTGGTGGCGTTTCACTCATCGTCATCAACTGGAACAGAAATAATGTCGGAATACGTCCAGATGAAGTGGAAATAAATGTGCGATAGTGGTACGTACTAGACGCATGGGAGAGAGAGAGAGAGAGAGAGAGAGAGAGAGAGAGAGAGAGAGAGAGAGAGAGAGAGAGAGAGAGACAGACAGATAGACAGACAGAGACAGACAGACAGACACAAAAAAGTCTTAAGAATGAGAGTGTTCCGAAGAACTGCTGTGATTCGGTTGGGGGTGGCTGTTGCTCTTGATGAGGTATTGAAACACGCGCCAAGGTCGAAGGGAGGCGTGTCAGAAACAAAGAACAAAGAGCTTAGGGGGCTGCGGGCCCATTAATCAATACTACAGAACAAAAGACGGGTGGGGTGGGTATTTGAAACACGCGCCAAGGTCGAAAGGAGGCGTGTCAGAAACAAAGAACAAAGAGCTTAGGGGGCTGCAGGTCATTAATCAATACTACAGAACAAAAGACGCGTGGGGTGGGTATTTAAAAACACGCGCCAAGGTCGAAGGGAGGCGTGTCAGAAACAAAGAACAAAGAGCTTAGGGGGCTGCGGGTCATTAATCAATACTACAGAACAAAAGGCGCCTGGGTGGGGTGTGGCGGCGGTTTATTATGGAGACCGAGGAGCAGTTGGAACAATGGGACAAAGGAGACAGTGCCTCAGAGAAGGGAAGCAACACAGAAGCGGATTGAGGTGGCAGAGCACTTCCTGACAAAAAGACAGAGGTTCTTAGTCTTGCATCAGACGCACAGAGACTGTCGCTGAACTCACTGCCTATCCAGCTCCCGTTGCATTTCGTCAACGAATTACCATGAACGATCATGTCTACGCGAGTGCCAGAAACATGTCTGCACAGAAAGAAGAAGATACCCAGACTTCAGCTTCCTCTTTTACCTGCCCTGATGTCCTACTGTGTTTACCAACAGAACCAACCGCAACCGCCATGTCCGGGCTCAACACGAACGACTGATCAGTCATGTGTGCCCCGTGTGTCATGTTGGTTTTGGTCGCAAAGGACCACTGGACCAAACACATGCGGACCCATGACAGTGGTAAACCAACACCGAGGAAGACGTCAGGGTAAAACGCTGCGGGAAGGAAGCGCAAGAGTGACAGTGAGTCTGTTTCTCATCCTTTTTTCCGACCCGAGAAAAGATTAAACACACAGCGTAAAGAAAAACAGCTGTTAGATCATTTATCTCCGGATGTGAAAGAGATGTATGACAAATATTGGAACGCTATCAAAACCCATAAGCGCCCGGGTAAAGTTCAATCTGTCTACACTTTGTTTTGGGACCCTTTGATGATTCTCTCAAATGGGATGATCAGCTTTTGGATGTTTTTCCATGAACAAAACAAACGTTTTAAAATTAATTTTTCTCATTCTTTTCTTCTCAGACATAAAGAGCAGGGAGATCTGTCTTTCTTTCACGCCTCGTGTAAAAACCCAAACAGGGCTCTAGACAAGCCTCGGCTCATCAATACAAAACAAGATTTTTCTGTCCTTTCTTTCTGACTTGCGTGGTCATGACATGTTGGGACATGTTCAGAGAGAACGACCCAACTCTCGTTACTCTGTTCAGGCCATCATGTCTACATCTTTCTATGTGTACCCTCTACCTGACTTTCCCATTGGTTGTGGCTGTGACTCACTGCCTGACTACATTGCCAACACTCGTTTTCTGAACACCTGCAAAAAGATGAACACCATGGTTTTGTTTACAACGACGGACTTTGTTTCTTCTTCGTTGTCTCGCTCTCCACCAAGGCGCTTCTGTACATTCCCTACAAAAACAAACCAAGGCTCTCTATCAGCAGTGGTAGGGTGTAAGTCACCCACCATACATTTTCCAGGCATTACTCTGTTAGAGTTGGGATCGGTTGAAGACTATGTTTCAGATCAATGTGGATGTGTTTGAATTTGATGAAAAGCAAACACCCCCCCCTGCCTCGTTCCTTGTCGTCGCAGTGATTACAAACATGCAGACACACTTAAAGTGTTGGTGTACAAACAGGTCCATTTTATGCAAATCATTGACATTGACAAGTTAGGACATGCGCTAGCTTGTTCCAAATGTGGCAAACTCTGGCATACGCTTAGGGAGCTAAAACAAACACGAGAACACGTGTCAAGGCAGTCAGACTCAACACACATACAAAGGAGGGGTGTACACACCACCGGAATCGGTGTTGCAGCAACTCTGTCGTTATGGTATTTCTGTTGATCCTGATTTCGTTTTTTCCTTACAGAGCTACTTTTGACTTTGAAGTGTTCTTCCAGACAGATGACTTACCACAAACAAAACAAGCACACTCCAGCACGACATACACAGCTAGACACGTTCCCCTCTCTGTCGCTGTCGCTTCCAATGTACCTGGGTTTGAAGAGCCTCGTTGTTTCGTGAGTGATGGGGACCCCCCGCAAACTTGTTGACACCATGGTGAAGTATTTTTGGGAACAGATTTCAGAAACCTCCTTTTCTCTTCTCCGTGAACATTTTGAAGATGCGTTTGATACGTTAGAAGCCATCATTGATCCTTCGCAGGGTGACGAGTCTGTAAACTCTCACCACATTCCTGCACGTTCCCTTTAAAGAAAAACTGGAAGAGTACCTCCACGAACTGCCCTGTGGTGGGGTTTAATTCTTCCAAGTATGACCTCAATGTCATCAAACCCTATTTGATTCAGAGGTTTATGGATATGACTGATATGACAGACAATGTAGAGGAAATTAGTCAGTCCAACCCAGACGGGTTTGATTTTGCTGAGGATCTGGGGAAGAGAATGAGGAGGAGGAGGAGGAGGGGAGAGAAGACGAAGAAGAGCGAGGGAGGAAAAAAACAAAAAGTCAAAAAGCAAAACCCATTCAAGTTTGTGGTGAAACGCAACAATCAATACATGTGTATCGCCCAGTCAGAAACTCAAGTTTTGGGACATTTGCAACTTTTTGGCCCCTGGGTTTTCTTATTCAAAATATCTCAAAGTGTTTGGGGTGGAGGCACCAAAAGGGTACTTTTGTTATGAGTACATGACCAGTTTTGGACAAACTGAAAGAAACCTCTCTCCCACCTCACGCCGCCTTTTTTTTTTTTAGCAAACTCAAAAAATGAAAACATCACAGAGGAAGAGTACGCTTTCTGTCAAGACGTGTGGGAGGAAAAAAAACATGACCAGTCTGCAAGATTTCCCGGTGTGGTACAACAATAAGGATGTGGCTCCATTCATGCAGGCCCTTCAGGCCCAGATTTACATGTATTCGCGTTTAGGCATTGATCTTCTGAAAGAAGGTATCTCTGTTCCAGGGATCACACTAAAATACTTGTTTCAAACCCTATCTCCTGGTGTGTACTTTTCTCTCTTCAATGAAAAACAAGAAGACCTACATACGCTGTTGCGTGACAATATTGTTTGGTGGCCCCTCCATTATCTTTCACAGATATCACAAAAAAGACAGAACATTCATTCGTGACAATTCGGACAAACCTGATCAGTCGGTTCGAGGCTATGACGCCAATGCGCTTTACCTGTGGGCTATCATGCAACCCATGCCCACACAACACCCAACTGTTAGAAGGTGTGAGACGGGCTTTAAGGCAGAAAGAACGGACGTGTATGGTCAGCAAGCGAGAGAATGGTTAGAGTGGATGGCACACACAAACAACATACCACATACAGCACAAGTTTAACGGGAAAAGAACATATTTTAGGGCGCAGACACATCCGCGTCGACGGTTGGGACTCGAGGCATGACACGGTGTACCAGTTTCATGGCTGTTTGTTTCATGGACATGACTGTCATCTCACTCGTGGCAAACACATTAACCCTGTGAATGGGAAACCGCTCACAGATCTCAGAGAAAACACACAAGACATTACCAGCTATCTTCATGAGGATGTGAAAGTGACTGTGGTAGAAATGTGGGAATGTCAGTGGCAGGAAGAGAAACAGCACAACCCACACATCAGGGCACTTCCTGATCTGCGAAGATCCCTTTCTTCCATTTAAGAAAGGGTGAAAATCGTAGTCGCACCTTCTCTCGCCACGTTAATGTGGGTTTTCCTCAGGGGGACATGGGGCAGATTGTTTTTTACTAACGCGGCACGGGAGCGAATACTGGCGCTATATTAAAACTAGATCTCGGCCTCTCCAGTCAAGGAAAGCCGCAGGCTAGACCAGTCCGATGGAGGAGTAAGGCCCCCACCGAGAAAGGAAGGAACTCTGTGCAGGCCCACCGGCGCGTGGACACGACCTGACACTGCTCCAAGCCTTACCCCAGCCATGGGATAAATGGCAAGAGCCGAAGTCGGATGTGCTGGTCCTGACTTGTCAGGGGCGTAACGGCAGCACAACGCATCCCTGCTCACATGACAGACAACCTTAGAGAATCTAGATATGGTGCTCGACCGTCGAGGACCCGCCAGGGTGGTAAGAGTGCCGGGCCCTGTGCCTCAAAGGGGCCCAACCAAAGCTATGGTGGTCCCCGTGCCCCGTTTCGTGGCAGAGCCAGACGGCGGGTGTCTCGGGTAAAAGCTACTGGCTTGGACAGGAGGGAGATGGAGCCAAGGCCATTGGAGATACTGCAGTGGAATGCTGAGGGATTTGGAGAAGCTCCCTTTCAAAGAAAAAAGGGTTGTTTGTTGGTTCAGGGTTT
>CM031624.1:26558179-26584207 GCA_018398815.1 Conus ventricosus | reverse complement strand
CCCGTAGGGAACGTTAAGTCAATTACTTTAGACTTAGATGCTCCCTCTGTCTTGCGACGCATGAGGCAGTCAAGGCGCTCCACTCACAAGTCAACTCAAGTCATTAAAAAAAAAAAAAAAAAAAAAAAAAAAAAAAAAACACCTAATCCGCACAACCTTTTAAATACACGTTCTATCTTTTAAAAAATCTGTCTTTCTTAAAAAAAAAAAGAAGAAAAGGTTAGATCAGATGTTAATGTTGATTTCTCTCAAAAAGTCAAAGATGGCATCAGTTGTAGCACCTTGTGAACAACGCTTTCATGGAGTCTGCTGTAAAGTGTTGATGTCTCACATCATGCAAGTCGCAACACCCTAAAAGAACATGTTCCACTGTCAGTGGTACATGACATGAACTACAGGGCTTCTTTACCTTTTAAGATATAAGAATGGGTGTAAAAGGAGTGGCCAGTGACATGACGGAATAACTAACATCTGAAAACGAGTACATGTACACTTATCTGGATATTTATCTTCCAGTGATACGCGGGGTTTTTATCTCATTTATGTCATTTTCTTCATTTATTTAATCTTATGTCATTTCTTTTTATTTACTTCACTTTGTTTTATCTTCTTTCATTTAATTTCACTTCATTGTGTTTTCTTTAATTCATTTCGTTTCATTTTTCACTTAACTTCATTGATGTTTGTTTTATTTTATTTCTGTTACGGCAATATTTGGGGGTGTTTTAAGCTCCTTACCTCTGTTTAGTCTCCTTGTTGTTAGACTGGTGACCACAGAACCAGAGCTTCTTAGTTCTGGCTGTCAGGACAGAAAGAACAGTAAGCGAAGCTGAGACCTCAGACACTGGACCAGTTCTTTGCTCATGAATTGGATAAAATGTGGAACAGGGAGTTTGGACCTCTTTGAAGCGAGTTTGTCTTTCTTTAAAACAACACCAACAACAACAACAAAACACACACCTCAGAACAGACACAGAAAAACCAACATTGCCTGAAGGATGTTTCATAACATGCAAACTAGTCCTTGTATATTACGCGCGCGCGTGTGTGTGTGTGTGTGTGTGTGGTGTGTGTGTGTGTGTGTGTGTGTGTGTGTGTGTGTGTGTGTGTGTGCAGACATGCATGAGCATGCGTGTGTGTAATCTGTATGCTTGTGTGAGGGTAGAGTTAAAATACGCACTGCCTAAACTTAACTTACGCACTGCCTAAACTAACTAAAGTTACTTTCGATCAAGAAATGTTGATCCATATTGACTCCCTGGGAGTTAAAAAATAGAAGGGGGGGGGGGGGGGGGTCATTCTGGCCTTTTGCCAGGACTGCCCCCTCTTCATCCCCCCCATCCCACGCAACACACACTGCAGAGAGACACTGACACATGACATTTGAATTTTTTTTGACAAGGATAAAGATCTAAGGCTAACATAAAAGCCTATTAATCCAATATGTCTTTGATAAACACTAATAATAGTAAACAAAGCTGACTAGAAGCATGCACAGAGAGGAGAGGAGAGAGAGAGAGAGAGAGAGAGAGTAGAGAGAGAGAGAGAGAGAGAGAGAGAGAGAGAGAGAGGGTAACCCCCCGGGGTAGAGTTAAAATACGCACGTGCCTAAACTAACTCCCGGGGAGTTACTTTCGATCAAGAAATGTTGATCCAGATTGACTCCGGGGAGTTAAAAAATAGAAGGGGGGTGGGGAGGAGGCATTCTGACTTTTGCCAGGACTGCCCCCCCCCCCCCCCCCCCCCCCCCCCCCACACACACACACACACACATGCAGAGAGACACTTGACACCATGACATTTGAAAAATATTTGACAAGGATAAAGATCTAAGGCTAAAATAAAAAACCTATTAATCCAATATGTCTTTGATAAACACTAATAATAGTAAACAAAGCTGACTAGAAGCATGCACAGAGAGAGAGAGAGAAGAGAGAGAGGAGAGAGAAGAGAGAGAGAGAGAGGAGAGAGAGAGAGAGAGGTAACCCCCCGGGGATAGAGTTAAAATACACACGTGCCTAAACTAACTCCTGGGGACTTACTTTTGATCAAGAAATGCTGATCCAGATGACTCCCAGAGAGTTAAAAATAGAAGGATGGGGAGGGGGGGGGAGGTCATTCCGGCCTTATGCCAGGACGGCCCCCCCCCCCCCCCCCCCCCCTCTCCACACACACACGCCGCAGAGAGACACTTGACATATGACACTTGAAAACTTTAGTTGACAATGATTAAGATCTTAGGCTAACATAAAAGCTATTAATCCAATCTGTCTTTGATAAACACTAATAATAGTAAACAAAGCTGACTAGAAGCATGCAGAGAGAGAGATAGAGAGAGAGGGGGGAGAGAGAGAGAGAGAGAGGAGAGAGAGAGAGAGAGAGAGAGAGAGAGGAGAGAGAAGAGAGAGAGACGAGAGAGAGAGAGAGGAGGTAAAATAAAGAAAGAAAAACAGACAGACAGACAGAGAGAGGTGGAGTGGGGGGACACTAGAGACAGAGACACTGAGATAGATAGACGAATAGACAGGCAGAGAGAGAGAGGCAAAGAGAGGAGGGAGAGGATTAAGAGAGACAAACAGACAGACAAGCAAAAAGGCAGACAGACAAGCAAGGATAGTGAGAGAGTGAGTGAGAAACTTAAGAAAGTTGGGGATGGGTGAGGAGAGAGAGAGAGAGAGAGAGAGAGAGAGGAGGAGAGATGAGAGAGAGAGAGGAGAGAGAGAGAGAGAGGAGGGAGGGAGACAGACAGACAGACAGGCAGAGAGACGGGAGAGAGGGGGGAGGGAGGGAGGGAGGGGGTGTATATTAAATGCTTATTTTCATATCATGACTAACACACAAAACTGAATGTTTTGGGGTGGGGGAGTTAATCTAAAAGAGTGGGGGGGGGGGGGGGGGGGGGGTCATTCTGGCGTGGTTTGTTTTAACTCCCGCGGAGTTAAAATTGGCGCATGCTAATTCTAACTTCCGGGAGTAGTAAGGTAAGGGACTTTTCACCCCCCAAAAGGGGATCTCGGAGAGGATCTCCACCGGAAGTGGTGTTGCGCATGCCTGAAGTAGGCGGCAGGTGGCGGGGCAGGTGGTGCGGCAGGTGATGCACATGGCGGAAGTAGGTGGAGGGGTCAAGGTCACGGTGTGTGGTGAGTCACGTTCGGATCGATAATGTTGAAGTCATGTACTAATAAAAGATTTTTTTTTTTTTTTAGTCTTTGTTGTTTGGGGGGGTGGTTGTCCGCTGACGTAGTGGGTTAAAAATAGATGGGGGTGTTTCGTGTTGCAGCGCGCGTGCGGATCGATGTTTTGTCGACGCCGTGGTTTTTTTTAATAAAATAAATGGGGTGTTTTCTCGTTGCCGCGTGGTTGTCCGCTGACGTGGGCGTGTTAAAAAAATGAGATGGCGGTGATGACGACACTTTTTTTTCTTTCCTCGGAACACACCCGTTTGCGCTACCACTCACCTTTCTGACGATACTGATGAGCGTTGAAGATTACTGATTGATGAGCATTGTTCCATCAAGTTCCCGTTGACTGTACCTCGTCCTCGGTGTTGATAGGCAGCCAAGTGACATATCAAACAGGAGGCCATTATAGATTAACGACGCTCTCTGATCGATACACATTTGGGGTTTGCCCTTTATTTCTCACAGTGGAGAAAGAAACGAAACAAAAGAAACAGATCACAGACACAAACATAGACGGACAAACAAATCAGACAGACACACAGACATAAAAACACGCACATAGAGGGTGGTGGTGGTGGCGATGGCGTGGTGATGGCGGCGGTGTTGGTCGTGGTGGTGAAGGTGGTGTGGTGATGGCGGCGGTGGTGGTGGTGGTGGTGGTGATGGCGGCAGTGTTGGTCGTGGTGGGCGTTTCACTCATCGTCATCAACTGGAACAAGAAATAATGTCGGAATACGTCCATGGATGAAGTGGAAATAAATGTGCGATAGTGGTACGTACTAGACGCATAGAGAGAGAGGAGAGAGAGAGAGAGAGAGAGAGAGGAAGAGAGGAGAGAGAGAGAGAGAGAGAGAGAGACAGACAGATGACAGACAGAGACAGACAGACAGACACAAAAAAGTCTTAAGAATGAGAGTGTTGCCGAAGAACTGCTGTGATTCGGTTGGGGGTGGCTGTTGCTCTTGATGAGTATTTGAAACACGCGCCAAGGTCGAAGGGAGGCGTTGTCAGAAACAAAGAACAAAGAGCTTAGGGGGCTGCGGGTCATTAATCAATACTACAGAACAAAAGACGGGTGGGGTGGGTATTTTGAAACACGCGCCAAGGTCGAAAGGAGGCGTGTCAGAAACAAAGAACAAAGAGCTTAGGGGGCTGCAGGTCATTAATCAATACTACAGAACAAAAGACGCGTGGGTGGGTATTTAAAACACGCGCCAAGGTCGAAGGGAGGCGTGTCAGAAACAAAGAACAAAGAGCTTAGGGGGCTGCGGGTCATTAATCAATACTACAGAACAAAAGGCGCTGGGGTGGGTGTGGCGGCGGTTATTATGAGACCGAGGAGCAGTTGGAACAATGGGACAAAGGAGACAGTGCCTCAGAGAAGGGAAGCAACACAGAAGCGGATTGAGGTGGCAGAGCACTTCCTGACAAAAAGACAGAGGTTCTTAGTCTTGCATCAGACGCACAGAGACTGTCGCTGAACTCACTGCCTATCCAGCTCCCGTTGCATTTCGTCAACGAATTACCATGAACGATCATGTCTACGCGAGTGCCAGAAACATGTCTGCACAGAAAGAAGAAGATACCAGACTTCAGCTTCCTCTTTTACCTGCCCTGAGTGTCCTACTGTGTTTACCAACAGAACCAACCGCAACCGCCATGTCCGGGCTCAACACGAACGACTGATCAGTCATGTGTGCCCGTGTGTCATGTTGGTTTTGGTCGCAAAGACCACTGGACCAAACACATGCGGACCCATGACAGTGGTAAACAACACCGAGGAAGACGTCAGGGTACACGCTGCGGGAAGGAAGCCAGAGTGACAGTGAGTCTGTTTCTCATCCTTTTTCCGACCCGAGAAAAGATTAAACACACAGCGTAAAGAAAAACAGCTGTTAGATCATTTATCTCCGGATGTGAAAGAGATGTATGACAAATATTGGAACGCTATCAAAACCCATAAGCGCCCTGGTAAAGTTCAATCTGTCTACACTTTGTTTTGGGACCCTTTTGATGATTCTCTCAAATGGGATGATCAGCTTTTGGATGTTTTTCATGAACAAAACAAACGTTTTAAAATTAATTTTTCTCATTCTTTTCTTCTCAGACATAAAGAGCAGGGAGATCTGTCTTTCTTTCACGCCTCGTGTAATAACCACAGGGCTCTAGACAAGCCTCGGCTCATCAATACAAAACAAGATTTTCTGTCCTTTCTTTCTGACTTGCGTGGTCATGACATGTTGGGACATGTTCAGAGAGAACGACCCAACTCTCGTTACTCTGTTCAGGCCATCATGTCTACATCTTTCTATGTGTACCCTCTACCTGACTTTCCCATTGGTTGTGGCTGTGACTCACTGCCTGACTACATTGCCAACACTCGTTTTCTGAACACGCTGCAAAAAGATGAACACCATGGTTTTGTTTACAACGCGGACTTTGTTTCTTTCGTTGTTCGCTCTCCACCAAGGCGCTTCTGTACATTCCCTACAAAAACAAACCAAGGCTCTCTATCAGCAGTGGGTAGGGTGTAAGTCACCCACCATACATTTTCCAGGCTTTACTCTGTTAGAGTTGGGATCGGTTGAAGCTATGTTTCAGATCAATGTGGATGTGTTTGAATTTGATGAAAAGCAAACACCCCGTGCCTCGTTCCTTGTCGTCGCAGTGATTACAAACATGCAGACACACTTAAAGTGTTGGTGTACAAAACAGGTCCATTTTATGCAAATCATTGACATTGACAAGTTAGGACATGCGCTAGCTTGTTCCAAATGTGGCAAACTCTGGCATACGCTTAGGGAGCTAAACAAACACGAGAACACGTGTCAAGGCAGTCAGGACTCAACACACATACAAAGGAGGGTGTACACACCACCGGAATCGGTTGTTGCAGCAACTCTGTCGTTTATGGTATTTCTGTTGATCCTGATTTCGTTTTTCCTTACAGAGCTACTTTTGACTTTGAAGTGTTCTTCCAGACAGATGACTTACCACAAACAAAACAAGCACACTCCAGCACGACATACACAGCTAGACACGTTCCCCTCTCTGTCGCTGTCGCTTCCAAGTACCTGGGTTTGAAGAAGCCTCGTTGTTTCGTGAGTGATGGGGACCCCCGCAAACTTGTTGACACCATGGTGAAGTATTTGGAACAGATTTCAGAAACCTCCTTTTCTCTTCTCCGTGAACATTTTGAAGATGCGTTTGATACGTTAGAAGCCATCACTTGATCCTTCGCAGGGTGACGAGTCTGTAAACTCTCACCACATTCCTGCACGTTCCTTGAAAGAAAAACTGGAAGAGTACCTCCACGAACTGCCCGTGGTGGGGTTTAATTCTCCAAGTATGACCTCAATGTCATCAAACCCTATTTGATTCAGAGGTTTATGGTATGACTGATATGACAGACAATGTAGAGGAAATTAGTCAGTCCAACCCAGACGGGTTTGATTTTGCTGAGGATCTGGGGGAAGAGAATGAGGAGGAGGAGGAGGAGGGGAGAGAAGACGAAGAAGAGGCGAGGGAGGAAAAAACAAAAAGTCAAAAAGCAAAACCCATTCAAGTTTGTGGTGAAACGCAACAATCAATACATGTGTATCGCCAGTCAGAAACTCAAGTTTTGGGACATTTGCAACTTTTTGGCCCTGGATTTTCTATTCAAAATATCTCAAAGTGTTTGGGGTGGAGGCACCAAAAGGGTACTTTTGTTATGAGTACATGACCAGTTTGGACAAACTGAAAGAAACCTCTCTCCCACCTCACGCCGCCTTTTTTTTTTTTAGCAAACTCAAAAAATGAAAACATCACAGAGGAAGAGTACGCTTTCTGTCAAGACGTGTGGGAGGAAAACAACATGACCAGTCTGCAAGATTTCCGGTTGTGGTACAACAATAAGGATGTGGCTCCATTCATGCAGGCCCTTCAGGCCCAGATTACATGTATCGCGTTTAGGCATTGATCTTCTGAAAGAAGGTATCTCTGTTCCAGGCATCACACTAAAATACTTGTTTCAAACCCTATCTCCTGGTGTGTACTTTTCTCTCTTCAATGGAAAAACAAGAAGACCTACATACGCTGTTGCGTGACAATATTGTTGGTGGCCCCTCCATTATCTTTCACAGATATCACAAAAAAGACAGAACATTCATTCGTGACAATTCGGACAAACCTGATAGTCGGTTCGAGGCTATGACGCCAATGCGCTTTACCTGTGGGCTATCATGCAACCCATGCCCACACAACACCCAACTGTTAGAAGGTGTGAGACGGCTTTAAGGCAGAAAGAACGGACGTGTATGGTCAGCAAGCGAGAGAATGGTTAGAGTGGATGGCACACACAAACAACATACACATACAGCACAAGTTTAACGGAAAGAACATATTTTAGGGCGCAGACACATCCGCGTCGACGGTTGGGACTCGAGGCATGACACGTGTACCAGTTTCATGGCTGTTTGTTCATGGACATGACTGTCATCTCACTCGTGGCAAACACATTAACCCTGTGAATGGGAAACCGCTCACAGATCTCAGAGAAAACACACAAGACATTACCAGCTATCTTCATGAGGATGTGAAAGTGACTGTGGTAGAAATGTGGGGAATGTCAGTGGCAGGAAGAGAAACAGCACAACCCACACATCAGACACTTCCTGATCTGCGAAGATCCCTTTCTTCCATTAAGAAAGGGTGAAAATCGTAGTCGCACCTTCTCGCCACGTTAATGTGGGTGTTTCCTCAGGGGGACATGGGGCAGATTGTTTTCACTAACGCGGCACGGGAGCGGAATACTGGCGCTATATTAAAACTAGATCTCGGCTCTCCAGTCAAGGAAAGCCGCAGGCTAGACCAGTCCAGATGGAGGAGTAAGGCCCCACCGAGAAAGGAAGGAACTCTGTGCAGGCCCACCGGCGCGTGGACACGACCTGACACTGCTCCAAGCCTTACCCCAGCCATGGGATAAATGGCAAGAGCGAAGTCGGATGTGCTGGTCCGACTTGTCAGGGGCGGTAACGGCAGCACAACGCATCCTGCTCACATGACAGACAACCTTAGAGAATCTAGATATGGTGCTCGACCGTCGAGGACCCGCCAGGGTGGAAGAGTGCCGGGCCCTGTGCCTCAAAGGGCCCCAACCAAAGCTACTGGTGGTCCCGTGCCCCGTTTCGTGGCAGAGCCAGACGGCGGGTGTCTCGGGTTAAAAGCTACTGGCTTGGACAGGAGGGAGATGGAGCCAAGGCCATTGGAGATACTGCAGTGGAATGCTGAGGGAATTTCCAGGAAGAAGCTCCCCTTTAACCGAAAGACTCCACAAAGAGGACATTGATGTTGCTTGTGTCCAGGAGACTCACCTTACAGAGAACCTTCGTTTCACAGTAAGAGGCTACCAGACCTACCGTGTGGACAGGGAAGGGAGACACAAAGGTGGAATCCTCATCTTGGTGAAGAATCATATACCAGCGAAGCACATCACAGTGGATACTGAGGATCAGGCAGAAATCACTGGAGTGGAGATCACACTGCGGGAGAAACAGATCAGGATATACAATGTATACTGCCCATCAGATCGACGGCTCTCACTACATGCAATGGATTGTTCTACAGAACAGCTGCCTGGTTGTCGGCGACTTCAACAGCCACTCCACAAGCTGGGGATACAACGAAACAGACTCAAGAGGAGAGGAGGTAGAGGATTGGCAGATTGACCAGCAACTACATCTACTAAATCAAGCAGATGACCCCCCAACATTCTTACTCACGCAGGTGGCTATCGGTCAACAACACCAGACCTAGCCTTTGCCACCAACAATCTGCAGGCGAGCGCACAAAGAACAGTACTGGACCAGCTGGCAGGCAGCGATCACAAACCTGTGAAACTTTCCTTCGACCTCATACCACCATCCTGAGGACTGCAGACCACTGCCAGGTGGAACTACAGAAAAGCTAAATGGGAAGATTTCTCTCATCCTCACTGACGAGTATGCCGCCAACATCAATACTCGTCAGAAAGATGCGAACAACATGACCAAGGCCTTCAATGCGGCAATACTGAAAGCAGCCATAGAAACTATCCCAAGAGGAGCCAGAAAGAACTACAGGCCCCTACTGGACTGAAGAACTCCAACAGCTGGAAGATCAAGCGAACGAAGCAAGAGAAAAGCAGAGAAGGAACCATCAACAGAAAACAACATCAACCTGAAGGAAAGAACTGCCTCGTACAAAAAGGCCTTCATCCAGGCAGCAAGAACCAACTGGAAAAGGAAAACAGAAATCTCAATTTGGAGAAGGATGGAGCAAGACTGTGGAAACTTGCCAAAGCAATGAACGATGAAAGAATGTCAACTTCACCAATCGTTCTAGAAGACAACGGAGGGACCCTCACTGGAAAGCAGGCTGCAGACCACCTCATAAGCAGCTTCGAAAGGATCAGTGACATCAAAGTCCCAAAAGATAGAGAGAAGGAAGTGTTGGAACAACAGAAACACTACAAAGACATGGACACAGAGGAAGAAGTGATGAAAGACTCTTCTCAGAAAAAGAACTGAAGGAAGGGATAAAGCAGATGCAGAAGAGAAATCACCAGGACCTGATGGCATTACAAATGAGATGCTACAACACTTGGGACCATCAGCAAAGAAAACCCTTCTTAATATCTTCAACACCAGCTGGAAAAATGCATCAGTACCTCAGGCATGGAGAGATGCTACCATGATCCGATTCACAAGAAAGGAAAAGACAAGACCAAGGCAGACAGCTTCAGACCCATTAGTCTGACCAGCTGCGTAGGGAAGCTCATGGAAAGGCTAGTCAACAATAGGCTGACATGGTACCTGGAGAAGAAAGAGATCATCTCTGACAAGCAGGCAGGATTCAGGCAACACCGATCCACTGAAGACCAGGTCGCTTACATTGCGCAAGAAATGGAGGATGCACTACAAAACAAAAGCATACCATTACAGTCTGGATCGACCTGGAAAAGGCCTTTGATAAAGTGTGGAAGAATGGGCTGAAGCTGAAGATGCCACAAGTACGGTATCTCGGGTCTCATGTTCAAATGGATCAGCCAATACCTGACCAACAGAAAAGCCGGGTACAGAACAGAAGGCACCAAAGCAGACAGAAGATCATGAAGGAAGGCGTTCCACAGGGTGGAGTTCTCTCCCCTACGCTTTTCATCATCTTCATGAACGACATCCTTGATGACATCCCTGCATGGATCCATGGTGCAATCTACGCAGACGATCTTGCCATCTGGTGCTATGAGCAGTACATAACAACAGCCACTGTAAGGATCCAGGAAGCCCTGAGGAAGATCGAGACATGGACAAAAAAGTGGCTCGTAACCATCAATGCCAGAAAAACCACATACACCATCTTCAGCCTGGCTACAAAAGAACAGAGTGCATGCCTCCAGGTGAATGGTCACGTCCTCCCACAGGATAAGTCACCCATTACTTAGGAGTCACATTTGACCCCAGGATGACTTGGAGACACCAGATCAACAAGGCACAGAAAGAGCCAGGCTACGTTTGGCAATTGATGAAGAAGTTATCAGGAACTTCCTGGGGAGCCGACCACAACAATCCAGAAGAAACTGTTACCTCGGACGAGTTAGACCTGTCCTAGAATATGGTACAGTGCTGGGGGACAGCAGCCAAGACCAACCTAGACAAAGTTGCCAAGGTCCAGAACCAGGCGTCCAGGATCATCACCGGCGCTCTCAAATCAACCCCGATCCAAGCCATGGAAACTCTGAACAGGTCTTCAAAGCCTTGAAAGCAGGAGAGATGCCATAATCCTCACCCAAGCTGCCAAATTCAGAGGATGAAGAATCACCCCATGAACAAAGAATGTCAGAGCCAACCAAGTGCAGACTGAAGCGCAGCAGTTTTGTGCACACGCTCGTAGACTCGAGAGGCAGGCCCGAACTGCTACAGCAAGGGAACAAGCAGATCCCACTCACAGCTCTGTACCCGCTTGGAGAAGGGACCAGTTTCCGGAAGTCAGAGAGATTATCCCAGGCATTCTCTCAAAGGGCACACAATCAGAAACAGAGAAGAAAGCACTAGCTCTAGACCATATAGAACAGGCTTACCCCAAGGAGCTGTGGACGTACGCATACACAGACGGCTCAGCAGAGGAGGCTACCAGAAATGGAGGTGGAGGAATATTCCTAACCTTGAAGGATGGAACTCACGTCCGACAAGCATCCCCACTGGCAAATTCTCCACGAACTACAAAGCTGAGGCAGACGCATTGCAGACAGCAGCGGAGACACTGTGCGCAAATAGAGAGGCCATACATCCCAAAATCGTCATCTTCTCTGATGCACTGTCAGTACTTCAGGCTGTACAGAACCCAAGAACAGGACCTCAACCCCCTTGTCTCTGCCCTTGCTAGACTGCAACAGGCCACTGAACTAACAGTCATCCAGTGTGATACCCTCACACTGCAACATAGCAGGCAATGAGGAAGCAGACCGACTGGCGAAGGAAGGAGGACAGCAGCCACAAGAGGAACAGGAAATCTCCTATGAAGAGGCCAAGACGATCATCAAGGAGAAGCAGAGGAAAAGATGGCTTCAGCTACATCCAGAATATAACCAGACAGATCCCTACCACCTCCTACCCAGATCAGACCAAGTGAACATTGTGAGGCTGAGGACGGGCCACTCCAGGCTACACCATACATGTTCACAAGGTTCCGCATTGGCGAATCTGCAGTGTGCCCCTGCGGTACAGCCCCAATGACAGTGGAACACTTCCTACAAGACTGTCCAACTCACCATGACTGAGAGCAGAGACCTGGCCTGCTGACCAACCGATGAGGAGAAACTCTACGGATCTCTGGAGGACCTCCGCCGGACGGCAGCCTTCATCAGTGCATCTGGGGTTCCTGTCTGAGCGAACGAAGAAGAAGAAGAAGAAGACACTTCCTAAAAACGCGTTTCCCATCTCTCAAACCGTTTCAGGGTATGTCTTCTATCACAGAACAAGGTATTTTGACCGCTGTCAAAAAATGACACTCTGTTTGGTCTGATTGAATGTGACATGCGTGTGCCCGACAGTCTGAAAGAACACTTTTCTGAACTTCAACCTATCTTTAAAAATGCGACTGTTGGGAAAGAAAACATTGGTGAATACATGCGGAATACGCAGAAAAGCACAAACTCCTGAGTCGACCACGTCGCACTTTGTTGGTTAGCTACTATGAAAAAAAAAATCCTTCTGGCCACTCCTTTACTCAAATGGTACTTGGAGCATGGGTTGAAAGTAAGCAACATCACAATGATCATGGAGTACACACCCAACTCGTTTTTCTGACAGTTTGCGAATGCGTGTCTGATGCACGTAGAAAGGGGGACTTGATTCATCCCAAACAGTCTTGGCTGAAACGTTCAAGTTGCTCGGCAACAGCGCCTACGGCAAAACTACTGACTAACATCGCCAAACACAGGGACATTCATTACGTCACAGCTGACCAAGTACCCAAACTGGTGAATGAAGGTCGGTTTCAAACACTGACCGAGCTAGGAGGGGGTGTAGTAGAGGTGGAACTGAGCAAGAAAAAAATCAACTGGGCACTCCCTTTGCAGATTTGATACTTTGTCTATCAGTACGCAAAACTGCGAATGTTAGAATTCTATTACGATTTTCTGTACAAATTCGTGGACTGGTCAGACTTTCAACTGCTGGAGATGGATACAGACTCACTCTACATGGCGCTTAGTCGTGAGAGTTTTGAGGAAGTCATACAACCATCTTTGCGCGAACATTTTTACAAAGAGTATAATCAGTGGTTTCCAGCTGAGGCATGCTCACAACACACAGCGTTGTTCCAACACACACGCACAGTGGGGCTAGCGTGGAACCCGGCATACTGCTCTGACTGTCTTGACGTGTACAATATGACAAACAAACACCGGGTTTGTTCAAAACAGAATACACAGGAGACTCGTTTGTGGGACTGTGTTCAAAAACCTATTTCTGTTCTGGGCAAGAGAAAATACATCAGTTGCAAAGGACTGAGCAAAAATCACAACACTCTCACCAAGATGTTTATCAACGAGTGCTCACTACACAGAAAGTGGTGGTGATACAAACACTGGTTTCAGAACAGACGGAAAAGCTATGTTCACTTGCACCCAAAATCGCAAGTCTCTTTCCTTCTTCTACATTAAACAGCATCGTCGCTTCAGACGGAATCTCCACCTTTCCAATCCCTGTCTAGCATTCTCGGTGTAAAGTCATGTCTGGTAACGTTCCAATGCTGTCGTCTCTAATGTCTGATAGCTGTTTGAAAACTCATTTTTCAAGTGATATGACGCTGTGGGTGTTCAGTCTAAACATATTTTTGGGAAACATTCCCCCACCTCCTCGTTGGTGTTTCCTGGGTGATTCTTAAAACTATGAGGCTGATTAAAGCTAACGTTTGAATACTTTGTTCGTAGTTTTCTTCAGTGTCATAGTTTTAAGGGTCAGCGGACAGACGAGCAAATATGTATATGTGCCTATGCGAGTGATTTTCTTCTTCTATGTG
This sequence comes from Conus ventricosus, assembly GCA_018398815.1. Classification (NCBI taxonomy): domain Eukaryota; kingdom Metazoa; phylum Mollusca; class Gastropoda; order Neogastropoda; family Conidae; genus Conus; species Conus ventricosus. Next base: position 26,570,483 of record CM031624.1, on the reverse strand, counting down.
TTTCAGGTGTGCTGAGACAGAGTTAAAATAAATCAACACACACACACACACACACACACACCACACACACACACACACACACACATAATTATGCAGACCCACCGTATATAACGTCCAGCTCTTCTGGTGGTGGTGATGGCAGTTGTGGCCAGATAAAGTCGAATATATGTGGCTGCTGCTGCTGTTGCTGCTGCTGTTGTTGCTGCCCCCAGTAGTGATGATCAAGGCACTGGTGGTGGTGGTGGTGGTGGTTCACATAGTGAAGGTAGTGGTGGTAGTGGTGGTGGTTCACATAGTGATGGAACTGGTAGTGGTGGTCTATGTGTTGTCGTTGTTGTTCTTCTTGTTGTTGTTCTTGTTGTTGTTCTTCTTCTTGTTTGTTCTTGTTGTTGTTGTTCTTGTTGTTGTTCGCCATCTTCTTTTTCTTCCCCTTCTTCTTCTTCTTCTTCTTCTTCTTCTTCCCTACTATTCAATTTAAAATGATTTCTTCTTCCTGTGCTCTTCTTTTGTGCTCCTCCTCTTCTTCCTCCTCATTCCACTCCACATTTCTTCTTCTATTTCTACCTCTTCTCCTCCTTCTTCTTCTACGACGTCAAAAACGTCTCTCATTTCTACTGGCTCTCGGGCGATCATTGCTTCTTTTCGATATGAAACAGATGGGGTTTGGGGCTTATATTATGTTTTATTCCCGCCAAACACCGATTGCACTTGGACTTACCTTGAGCTCTTCGTTCAAACCATCAGTAGCAGACAAAGAGAACAGACTCCATGCTGGGAACCAACACACACACAAAGAAACAAAAGCACCATCCCTACCGCAACTGCTTTCAAGACAAGTAGTAACAGACAAAAAAACAACAACAAACAAACACAAAAAAAACCCAAACCAAACAAAACAAAGACTTTACGGTAGGAACCAAGCACACAAATTAGCGCCATTTTCGAAGCTGTTTGTGAATATCCAAACTGTGACGATCACCGCACCACAAGACACAAGACACATCTGCTCAGTCTCTCCCAACCCCACTCCTTGTCCGATTGGCCAATACTCGCTCAAGACCACACACACTCAAGCAAGACACGCACGCACTCGCACGCACAAAAGAGTAGAATGTCCTTGTCTCCTTTCAACAAAAGATGACTGAGGTTAGTGTCCCGAGTTTCACCTTTGGACGACCCGCCGTCATCCCACCCGTTACAGTCACGCGCGCTGTGTGTTCAAAACCAAAATTCAAACCACGATGAAAACTGACAGAGAGAGAGAGAGAGAGAGAGAGAGAGAGAAGAGAGAGAGAGAGAGAGAGAGAGCGCAATTACTATGCCAGGTCGTCCTTGTTTTCCTTCCACTAAGTACTGTGTAAAGTGATCCGTTGATGATAGGCAGCCAAGTGAAGCATCAGACAGGAGCCATTAAAAATGAACGACGCTCTCTGACCGATACACCATTTGGGCTTTGCCCTTATTGTTTCTTTCTTTCTGGATCATACACAGCTTAGGGAGGACACATCCATAAAAATACATTAATTTAAAAAACAAACAAAAGAAAAAAAAAAAAACTTTAACAACGAAAACAAAAGTACGGTTTAGCAGAAAATAGTGTTTTCACAACACATATGGCATAACTGTTATACAAAGTCTGTACAGTCAACAACATTGCACACTGTTATTCAAAGTAGACACTACACTGTATACATCAGTCTTTCTTCAAGGCAATGATATAGGGATCCCGCTGGTGCAGTAGTAGTCGCACTGGGAAGTGTAGGGTTCTGTTCTGGGACTGCGTGGCTCTGTCACAGCGGTGTAGGACTCCACCACAGGGGTGTGTGATTCCACCATTACACCGTCCATCGTTCTGACGTCAGGGGGAGATGGCACAAGGCAGTTGGGTCTTCTTTCGTCCCCTTCCTTTTGTTTTTGGTCCCACAACACCAGCTTGGACTGTGGCTGTCTTCAGAATGTCCAGTCCACCCGTGTTGTCAGGGCTCTGCTCAAACAGGGTGGAGGTTGGTGGGAAGTCGTCAGGTTGTTCACACTGCCTGAGATATCCAGCAGGAGTCCTCAGAGTTTGAAGGGCGAGATGGAGTACAGGGAGGTATGGTTATACCCGCCTGATTGTTGGCACAGGATGGTGCTGCTGCTGCTGCTGTTGCTGCTGCTGCTGCTGCTGTTATTGGGGTAGTTGTGTTTGAATTGTCCGCAGGCAGAACTGATGTTTGGTATTTGACGTCTGCCACCAGTTTTATTCTTCAGTTTGACCAGTCTTTCAAACTCTTGCAATCCCAGCGACAATCCTCGCTGCGCCCTGACCAGACGACCACCCTTGGTGTTGGTTGCCTTTGTAATGGTGCAATAATTCTGACAGCTCTTTGCCAAGTTTTGACGGTGGCAAAAATGTTGCGTCCCAGTGGGTAGAGTGTAGGCTCTGGCTCTTTGTTCTCATGGTACTGGTTGTGTGAAGACGTTTGTTTGTCAGCGCGAGTGGAGTAGAGAAGGTAATAATAACGAAATGGTTGAGCCTCTCTTATATAGTTCAGTGTGTATGTGTTTACACGGACTGGTTTAAACCACCTCAAAACTGGATATTCAAACAAACCAATCAGGAAAACGAGCGATTAGCCAATCAAACAGTTCAAGATTTTGGTTGTGTTTGATTTAAAATTCATGAACGATAAGACTGACGACTTTGTTTTGACAACTAGGGATTTTGTATCATTCCAGGCTTCGGCCTTCAAACTCAGCCAGTTTAAACCTTCTGGCACTTCATACGATGACAGAAGATGAGACCATGTGGAAGAAAGACGATCTCTGTCGAGTCTCGACCACAAGTGGTCTCCAAGAGTATGAAGAAGCATGTGAACACATTCTCCTTCCGCACTCTGTACATTTTGCTCAAACTCGGCGCGATACATTGGTAACAACTCTGTGACAAAACAGATTGAAAGAGTCAAGCGCATGAGCTTTCATTTTTTCAATCCAACTTTAACTTCCTCCAGAATCTTCTCCATTGTGAGTTGCAGTGAAATGTGTGTTGTATGTGACATACTCCCTACGTTACAAACGCTTTAAAAGACTTTTTTCTGTGAATAGAATGAATAAATGATCTCACTTTTTGATCATGGTCCTCAGTTTATGGGGGTGGAACACTGACAACACTGGGGAAGACTGTAACCGCGACTTTTCTTAAAATGAAATACAGCACATAGTATCCACAGGCTGAGCTGGTCAAGTCTTGAATAAGTCTGGTTTAAAACGATAACTGAACTGTGTTTCAACATAAACTTTTCAATGTCTGGATACAACGAAGGAGGTAGACCAAAACTATCAAAATAGTCTGCTTTACCACGACCATCAAACCAAACACTGACCCAATGTTCTCCCGGCCCAGAGCTGTGGTCGGTGTTAATCACCAATGCGATAGGTCGTTGGGTGGTGAAACGAGAGGGAGCTTGTTCCTTGGATATATTCCCCCAAAGACACGCGAGCGTGAATGTCTTTAGTCAACACAGTGGCAATGTCCACACTATTCATGTTGAAAAGTCTGTCAGCACTTGGCGGGCCGCGATCGATTTCAATCATACTGTCCAACTCTGCATACACAATACATGGACAGGCTCAGCCAGAGCTTGAGAGAAACTTCATTTCCAGACGAAGTGCGCCACTCCTGACCAGTTCAAACTGCTGGTCTCCATCCAGCAAACTCAGAGTCAGATCAAAAGCATACAGGGTGTCTCGGTCATAATCTTGATACTTGATGGTGTTTCCAACATCTCTGTTCACCACCCCCGTGCCTTGCATCAGACTGTGGTAGCCTTCACAAATTGCCGATGTTCAAAATCGGGTCAGGGCCTTGGCAGGAATCTGGCGTCCGTCCATATACAGACCAGGGAATTTAAGTGGCGTGTTGAAAGTGGAATGGATTTCTGTTGTACCGCCCATTGAATGCTGCGCTGTTGACAAGAGTGACTACGATCTTGTTTGGGGTCTGACTGAGAAAGAGGTTGTCTTGGACAGCGCTTAAGTTGCCTTGGGGAATAGCGAAGGTCTTCTAAACGATTCTCTTTAGAGGGTACTTGCACGTACCTCTTTCCAACGCCTTTTCGTGAGCCAAGGAAACAGCTGGATTCAGTTTCACTTGCGAACGAACAGGGAAGCGTGAGTGATGACACTTTTATAGGGCGCACCGCACCACCATCATGTGCCATGAGGTTGAGGCGTTTTTGGAGGGGATGAGTCTGATTTGACGTCCACTCCGTTGATCAGGTAGCGTTCCTGGAGCATAATATCTGTGTGAAGGCGCCCCAACATATCCACTTCTCCACTCCCAGCTGTCACTCAACGTCGAATCTTCAGGCCGACATTGTCATCTCCTTGGGTGTCCTCAGACGGCCGGGTGTGTCAGAGAAATACAGACTACTTGTCAAATGACTGTCTTTCGCATCCTTGCCGTAGTTCAGTGTTGCCTCGATGTACGCTGGGTAGGGTAAGTGTTGTGCTGGATGAATCAGGGTTATCGTTCAGGGAGGACATCCACCTGAGAAAACAGGTTATGGAGCCAGTTGTTGACAGGGGCAACGTCCAGTGCCAGCGTCAAGGGCTGTGCCATCGGCTTTTGTCACTTTAGCATGGATGTGGATATTGGTATTGCTCAGATCCACGTAGTCTGAGGTGGCACCACTGATGTGGAATTCATTGGGTGCACCATGTGCCAAGGTTGATAGTGGATGATGTTCTACAAAAGCACCTTCTTCTACCGCTGATTGAGTTACCCATACAGAAAACAAGTCAAGTCCAGTATTTACATTTTCATGCGAATGCTGGTGCAGCAACAACATGGTGTCTATCCAAAAAATGTCTTGAGGAATCCTGGTGGTCTTCTTTTCTTTCCTTGTTGCGTCTGGATGTGACCAACGCTGGTTGAGGACGCTAATTTCATACGCCTCCTAGCGGGTTCACCCGGAGGTGTCGCAGCGCCGGTGACTGCTCACTGCTTGCTGCAACAATCGTTTGCCAGCCTGCTTACCCCGTTGCTGGAGAGCAGACTTCAAATTTTGCCAGACAGCACATCTTGCGCAAGCTGCATGCCAGCTCGAGTCCCTTCCTTCAGTAAAGCCTTTTCCACCACTTTTTAAACAATGGGATGAGAGTACGCCCGAGTCCTCCTAGAAGGTTTCCAAGTCCTCTCCTCGGTAATTTCTTCCCCCTATAAACACAGGAAGCCATGACCAGCTTGGGCGCAGTAATAGTCTTCATAGCTTTTCCATCGGTGTTCAAGGGAACGTGACGCACCATTTCTTAAAGGCCGTCAGTTCGTCTGCGCGAAAGTGAAGCGTCGCGATGGTTTTCCCTTTGTCAATGACAGAGGTTTGCTGTGTCTTTGGTTAAAGGATTTCCACTGTGTTGAACTGGAACCTACCCAGAGGAATATATTTGGGTTTTTCAAAATATGATGTACGACTTCAGTGCTCTGATTCCAGTCGGGACAATTCGGAGCAAGGGAACCATCACATCACCAACAGGACGTGGTTGAACCAAGTCGCAGTAGACATAGACACCCTCAAACCCTTGTTGGAGATGTACTTGGTTTTTACTTCATAGACACCTTTCCCATACATAATGTCTCTCTCCAGACTCAAGATATTCTTAATGCGAGGCTGATCTGGAGAACGCTATCAGCATCATACAGTCTAACTGTCACTTTTCGGGTAGCACGATTATAATACAGTTTGATGTTGCCTTCTTTTTCTTTCTTCACAGACCGTCGATAAACTTGGTTTAAAGTATGAGTCAAAAATTCTGCTGATTCATACAATCCCGCAGGTAGTTGTTTCGACTGTTGATCTGACTCTCCATCGGGGTGAAAATGAATCCAGATTTCTTGTTCTTCAATGTTAAAGTATGTGTTGCTGAACAGAATTTCAGACAGGCCCACTACGTAATCTCCGTTCAAGTCACACAGTTGAGGCAGTTTGGTGAAAAAGTGACTGCGTTGTTATCAGGGTAGTACGACATGGAGCTGTTGCTGGGTAACGTCAAGTAGAACATACTGGTTTCAGTGGGTAGTTGGCCGTGGATCGATGCTAGGATTGGAAGGATGTACCCGAGACAACTCCAGAAGAGCCACCCACAAATTGTCCACTCCTTGACCGTGACTCAGATTAAATAGAGACACACTACCACCACATAAACCAGAAGTGTCTGACAACCGAAAACAATTTCACCGCGAGGAACTCGTCGTCCAAACACACGCCACAGCTCAGATTTTCTGGACCCGCGTAGAGTGACGGTTTCATCATCATGAGTCAGAGCTGATTCTACTTGGTTCTGATCAGGCATGGTCAGTGTGCGTAGGTGGTCAGTGCTGTCTGAGGAATCCATGAATTGAATGAAGAGTCATAGCCATACCATTTGATTAAATATTCACACTGTCCATTAGCTTTATTGCGTTGCTTCAAGATCGCTTCAATACGATAAATCTGTTTCTCCCCACTTTCTGTATCTCCTGATCATAAAACGTTCCTTGAAGCTCTTCTCCATGATTGTCTTTTTTTATTCGACGACTGTGAAAAGTTCTTCAGACCAAGATGGCAAATACCCTTTTTTAAATGTCTTCCTCGTTTACTGATGCGTACACGATCTCCTAGTTTCAGTTTAGGGTGAGGAGAGGAGGACGTAGGCTGGTCGCTGTTGTACAGAGTCTGCCATACATTTTCTTGGTTGTGTGTTGTCACTTCTGCATGAGCACGCTGGATGCTGCGGTGAAACGAATGGTTGTATGCCTTTACCAACTGTGGTAAAACTTCCACAAATCTCAAAGTATTTTTTCTGGTAAAGTAGCGCCAGAGCTTCTCTTTCAAAGTGCGATTCAGTCTCTCTACAACAGAGGCTTTCGTATCCTCGCTTTCTGTCACAAAAAAGTGTATTCTTCTTTCATTCAAAAACGTTTGAAATGTTTTGTTCAGAAACTCTGCCCTTTGTCTGTTTGAAGTTTGAGGGTTTCCAACCTGTTCAAGGATGCGTTCAAAGGCCTCCACCATCACAGGTCCTGTCTTGGTTTTTCAAAGGAACGACCCAAGCATATTTAGACAAGACATTGATGACTGTCAGCAGATAGCTAAAACCATCATTGTTTTCTTTCAGGCGTTGGACGTCAATCAGATCAGCTTGCCATTGATGGTCCATTCCTCCTACAACAACACGCCTCCTCTCAAACTTGTGATCGCACAGGTTTATGAAGAGTATAAGCATCTTCGTGACTTAACCATTCTTTGAGCACAGACTCTTTTGCCTTCGTTATACGTTTCAAGGCGTGAACACCACCAAAAGATCCAGGGCGTTGTGGTGTGGTAGTAAGCCTGCCCCAACATTCTGTTCTGTTTCGATATTTTTTTCTTATTTTTTCCGCGGAGCCATTTCAGGTGTAGTCAGTATGACTCCCAATCCATCAAAGGTGCAGTCTTGCTTAATCTCTGTTGTTTCCGGTTCCGTCTGTGTGTCTTTCTCCTCCAAGAAAAAGGTGTCTCCCCTTCCAACTGGTCAGAGTCTTCTGTACCTCGTGGCTTCTTGATAGATGATAAGGCAACGTTTTCAGTGATGGTGGGGTGTTGGCATTGTGGTGTAGAAAACACGGTTGAGGGGAAGAGGAACCCACACCGACAGGCCCTTCAGTAGACTGTGAAGAATAGGACAGGGTGCCGGGTATTTGTGTTGTCATAAACTTCCAACGGTCAGGGTTCCAACTAAATCTTGGGGGGTGTTGGCATCACTGAGAGCAGCGGCAAAGGATTTCCACCAATGGGTTGGAAGTGGCGACGTTTCTTAGCACATCATTGACCAAATCAACGAGGTTCGAGTTTTAATCAGCTGTCCTCGCCAAATGATTTCCCCTCGCTGGTTCCATTTCAGATCTCGGTGATTCTGAACACGGTTTAAAAGTCGCTCCGCTTTGCTTTTCATCGTTTTTGGTACACTCTCCACAACATCCTCTCCACGCTTGTCAATATGGGAGTTGACGCGTCATCAACAGTCTCTGTTTTCTGATTCGGGTTGGGTTGAGCAGGGTTGTGCCTTGAACAGTCACTACTCCCGTGGTTTATCCTTAAACTGATCAAAACGTTTCAAATATTTCAAAAGTGTCTGATGATATATTAGCCTTGTCTTCAGCGCTTGTATCATTGTTCTCTAATATATCACGCATCTGCTGTGCTGATCCATGTCCCTAAGACTGTCAGATGTGGCATCAGGAACTGGAGGCCGCCAACAGAGTCTAGCACACGAGGATCCACTAAAATCATTTTCTTCGTATGCTCCATGATGTGGTTACAATCCCCCAGTAATCCTCCGAGCACCCCGGGACAGGTTTGATGAGGGCACTGAGAAATCCCCCTTCTGCAAGATCTGCTTCTTTCTCTTGCTGGATGTTCCTTTCTTCGCCAGGACGTAACTCTGCTTGTATCTGCACAACTGTTTTTTGGGCAGGAGTCAGTCTACGTGCCTTTAAATGTTGAGGGAACATTCACTCAGGGCGTTGATCAAATCTGCGAGGCCCCTTTCAGACCGCCTTAATAAGCAGGCTTGGCACTACACAACAACTGCAGCATGGGTAGATTCCTCTCATACGTACTGACATGATGGTGAAGAGTCAAGTTCCGGTCGCAAATAACCGCGTTATAGATGGGCACTCGCTTTTAAAGATCCACAAGTCTCACTGAAGGACTACCACCACGAAACGGAGAGTGGTTACTCCAGCGTACACTGTATCAGAGACTTCACGTGTGTAATATAATCTCCTGCATCCTTCTCTCCATTTCTCCACCAAAAAGAAAAATATTGTTGCAGGTAAAACATTGCATATTGGAGACGAAAATCATTTCTGCACATACACACTTGATGGGTCGGGGTATAATATTTGTTCTCAGACGGAGATGATCGGGTGTCTCCTGACGAAGGTCAAACAACAAATAACCATGGGGTTTGGATGTCGCATCTTTAAAAGCTTCCTGAACGTACTTCAATCTTCCGGATACATCTGTTAGCTAAATGGTGATCTGTGAGGCGTCTCTTGGGTTCTGAATACCACCAGATAATGATGTTCAGCTGATGGTCCGTTGTTCTTTGTTTTTCCCAACAGATTCTGCACGATGTACTGACACTCATGTGCGAGAACTACCTTTCGTGAATAATTTTGTCACCCTGTCATCCGTTTCAGTCATCAAGTCATCATCACCACCAAACGTCGTTTCTGATCATCCCTTCTTCTACTTGGGGTAGCCCTTCGATAAAAGGACTCCTTTAAAAGATGATATCCAGAATGCCACTCTCGTAACACCACACACTCATCGGGAGTGGTTGTCACTACTTCATTGATGTGATTTAAACTTAGTGACCAAACAGTTTTTTCCACTCCTGTTGGACCAGCAATCACACAGGTAAAAGGATGTTTCCACCTTGGATCCAATAGCTTCTTGTTAGCGTCCCACATTTACATTTTTTTTTATCCTGGTCTACAGACTTTAAACGGATTTCCCTGTCATCATCAGCATCATCATCCTAAGCATCTCACTGTCATCACGCCATCTCTTTTTTTTAACACACACGTCAGCGGACAACCACGTGGCAACGAGAAAACACCCCATTTATTTTATTTAAAAAAAACCACGGCGTCGACAAACATCGGTCCGCATGCGCGCAGCAACACGAAACACCCCCATCTATTTTAACCCACTACATCAGCGGACAACCACCCCACCAAACAACAAAGACTAAAAAAATAATAATCTTTTATTAGCACATGACGTCACATTATCGATCCGATCGTGACTCACCACACACCGTGACCTTGACCCCTCCACCTACTTCCGCCATGCGCACCACCTGCCGCACCACCTTCCGCGCCACCTGCCGCCTACTTCCGACATGCGCAACACCACTTCCGGTGGAGATCCCCTCCGAGATCCCCTTTTGGGGGGTGAAAAGTCCCTTACCTTACTACTTCCGGGGAGTTAAAAAGTGGAGGGAGTTAAAATTGATCGTTAGACCGGTATCGGAAAATTCATAGGGACAGTCATTGGATGAACATGTTGACGCCCTCCAGATGGAAATCTCACTCACGTCTGTTTTTGACCAAGCAGTTATTGTCGTCAGTAAGGGGCGTAGTAGGTGGTGTCCTGAACATGTTAGATCAGAACAGGCGCCACTGAACACCACCGAAGTGACTCGGCAGCAGTGCAGTGTCTCCTTCGGTAAGCTGCCTCTTGACGACTTGTCATTGACTGCTCTCTGTGGTTTTCCGGTGCCAGGGCTGCAGCAGGCTAGGCTTGGCTGTGGCTGTGGACCCAGTGCCACTGAGGTGGCACACAAGATGGGACAGTGACAGTGTTAGTCAGTTCCACAGACCATTATCCTTAGTGTTACAATCTATTGCAACCTTGTTACACAGATCCCAAATCAAAGAAAGCCGGGGCTCATGTACACCAGCGGAAGGAAACCAAGCCTGTGGAGACACTGGAGCCCTGTGTGCCAGAGACAATGTCTGTCGCTGTGGCAGCGGCCTGGCTACAGATGCAGCGCATTTAACGTGCCGTAAGTCACCGTGCAGCTAACGACAGTGTCTGTCACTGTGGCAGCGGCCTGGCTACAGATGCAGCGCATTTAACGTGCCGTAAGTCACCGTGCAGCTAACGACAGTGTCTGTCCTGTGGCAGCGCCTGGCTACAGATGCAGCGCATTTAACGTGCCGTAAGTCACCGTGCAGCTAACGACAGTGTTGTCACTGTGGCAGCGGCCTGGCTACAGATGCAGCGCATACGTGCCGTAAGTCACCATGCAGCTAACGCCAATGTCTGTCGCTGTGGCAGCGACCTGGCTACAGATGCAGCGCATTTAACATGTCGTAAGTCACCGTGCAGCTAACGACAGTGTCTGTCACTGTGGCAGCGGCCTGGCTACAGATGTAGTGCATTTAACGTGCCGTAAGTCACCGTGCAGCTAACGACAGTGTCTGTCGCTGTGGCAGCGGCCTGGCTACAGATGTAGTGCATTTAACGTGCCGTAAGTCACCAAGGAGCTGATGTTTCGATGTGTCTTGATCATGTAAATGTGCACAGGTTCGAACTTTCAAACCGAGTAACTACAAGTTTGCAGACACAGCTCTGTGTCTGTCTGTCTGGCTATCTGTCACTGTCTCTCCTTCTCTGTCTGTCTGTCTCTCTGCCTGCCCATCTGTCTGTCTGTACCCCCCCCCCCCCCCCACACACACACACACACACATTCCGTCTGCCTGCCTGCCTGTCTGTCTGCCAGTCAGTCTCTCTCCTCTCTCTCTCTCTCTCCTCTCTCTCTCTCTCTCTCTCTCTCTCTCTCTCTCTCTCGTTCTCTCTGTCTCTCTCTCTCACTTTCTCTCTCTCTCTCTTCTATCTAAACCCCTTGAAACACACACACACACACACACACACACACACACACACCACACACAACACACACACACACACACACACACGTAACTTAGTTCATGGAGAAAAAACAAACTGTTTCACCTACTCCAATCTGGATTCCGATCTATTCATTCCTGCCACACAGCATTATCACGAATGTGTGACTCATGGCTTTCAAATATGAACCAATCACAAATGACAGGGTTTGTCTTTCTTGACTTCAAAAAGGCGTTTGATCTTGTTGATCATTCCATTCTTCAAAAGAAACTATCGGTCTACTTGAAACCATACCCCGACAATCTCATTATTTCAATCGTACTTGAACGATAGGACTCAGTATGTGGTAAACCTCCGCTTCAGACTTTGTTAGACATGGAGTCCCGCAGGGCTCTACTAGGCCCCCACCTATTCTGCATCTTCATCAATGATTTACCATTGTCGTATCAGATGAAAAAGGTCACGACAGATATATTTGCTGATGACTCGTCACTCCAAACGAATGGTAGTGATTTACAGACAATAGAAACTTCTCTCCAGGAAAGTCTACACGACGTGTCAGATGGTGTCATTCAAACGCAATGGTCATACACCCAGCCAAAACTAAATCTATAATTATAGCTACCTGCCAAAAACACCAACTGACGCCTCTTTGCCTAAAAATTCAATTAAATTGCACTTCTATCGAACAGGTAGATGAACATCGTGGCTTAGGGTTAATGATAGTTAAAATGAATGGCATCTCTCATAAGGTGCAAGGTGGTCTCAAAACACATTTCTGTTATCTCAATTGAAGCGCTACGTCAACAGTACTGTGTTAAACTTTTCTTCAATGCAACATAAGTCCGTTCCTGTGATTTCAATGCAAATAGTTTGTT
>CM031624.1:26549057-26554057 GCA_018398815.1 Conus ventricosus | reverse complement strand
GGCGATAACATAGGAAGAGAAAGGAGAGTGGCGGTGACACAGGAGGGAAAGGAGAAGCGGCGATGACACAGGGGGAGAAGGAAAACGGTGATGACCAGGAAGAAAAAGGGAAAGAGCGGCGATACACAGGAAGAGAAAGGAGAGTGGCGATGACACAGGAAGAGAAAGGAGGCGGTGATGACGCAGGAAGAGAAGGAGACGGGCGATGACACAGGATAAAGAAAAGACAGTGCGATGAACAAGCGGAGAAAGGAGAGCGGTGATGAGCAGAAGGGAGAAAGGAGAACGGCGATGACACAGGAAGAGAAAAGACAGCTGCGTGAACAAGGGGGAGAAAGGAGAGCGGCGATGACACAAAAGGAGAAAGGATGCAGCGATGACACAAGAGGAGAAAGGGAGCGGCGATGACACAGGAAGAGAAAGGAGAGCGGCGTTGACACAGGAAGGGGAAGGGAGAGCGGCGATGACACAGGAAGAGAAAGGAGAGCGGTGTTTGAAAAGGAAGAGAAAGGAGAACGGCGATGAAAAGGGAAAGGAAAAAGGAGAACGGCGATGACACAGGGGGAGAAAGGAGAGCGGCGGTGACACAGGAAGAGAAAGGAGGGGGGCGATGACACAGGCAGAGAAAAGAGGGTAGCCGGGGAAGAGAAAGGAGAGCGGCGATGACACAGGAAGAGAAAGAGAACGGCGTTTGGACACGGGAATAGAAAGGAGAGTGAGATGACAAGGAAGAGAAAAGGAGAGCAGCGATGACACAGGAAGAGAAAGAAGAGTGGGATGACAAAAGAAGAAAAAGGAAAGTAGCGGGAAAGAGAAAGGAAAAGTGTCGATGCCCAAGGGGAGAAAGGGAGAGTGGCGATGACACAGGAAGAGAAAGAAGAGCGGCGATGACACAGGAAGACAAAGGAGGTGGCGATGACACAGGAAGAGTAGGGAGAGCGGCAATGACACAGGAAGACAAAGGAGAGGGGCCCGATGACACAGGAAGAGAAAGGAGGCGGCGATGACACAGGAAGAGGAAGGAGAGCGGCAATGACACAGGAAGACAAAGGAGAGCGGCGATGACACAGGAAGAAAAAGGAGAGCGGCGATGGACACAGGAGGAGAAAGGAGAGTGGCGAGGGACACAGGAAGAGAAAGTAGAACGGGGGAGGGACACAGGAAGGAAGGAAAGGAAACGGCGATGAATAGGAAGAGAAGGAAGCAGCGATGACACAGGAAGAGAAAGGAAAACGGCGATGACATGGGAAAGAGAAAGGGGTGGCGATGACATGGGAAGAGAAAGGAGAGTGGCGATGACACAGGAGGAGAAAGGAGAGCGGCGATGACACAGGGGGGGGAAAGGAAAACGGTGTGACACAGGAGAGAAAGGAAAGCGGCGATGACATAGGAAGAAAAAGGAGAGTGGCGATGACACAGGAAGAGAAAGGAGAGCGGTGATGACGCAGGAAGAGAAAGGAGAGGGGCAATGACACAGGAAGAAATAAGACAGTTGCAAATGACACAAGCGGAGAAAGGAGAGCGGCAAATGACCAAAAGGAAAAAGGGGATAGCGCCGATGACACAAGGAGAAAGGAGAGCGGCGATGACACAGAAGAGAAAGGGAGCGGCGCATGCACAGGAAGAGAAAGGAGAGATGCGATGACACGGAAGAGAAGGAGAGCGGGATGAACAGGAAGAGAAAGGAGGGAAGGGGGGCGGTGTGACACAGGAAGAGAAAGGAGAACGGCCGATGACACCGGGGGGGAAAAAGGAAGGAAAAAGACGGCGATGACACAGGAAGAGAAAGGAGAGCGGCGCGATGACACAGGAAGAGAAAAGGGAGGCGGCGGATCAAGGCAGAGAAAGAGAGTAGCGGAAGAGAAAGGGAGCGGCGATGACACAGGAAGAGAAGGGAGAACGGCGATGACACAGGAATAGAAAGGAGAGTGATGATGACAAAGGAAGAGAAAGGAGGGGCGCGATGACCAAAAGGAAGAGAAAGGGAAAGTGCAGACAAGAAGAAAAAGGGAAAAGGAAAAGGAAATGTCGATGACACAGGAGGGAGAAAGGAGTGTGGCGATGACACAGGAAGAGAAAGAAGAGCGGCGATGACACAGGAAGAAAAAGGAGAAGTGGCGATGACACAGGAAGGTGGGTAGGGAGAGCGGCAATGACACGGGAAAGGGACAAAGGAGAGCGGCGATGGACACAGGAAGAGAAAGGAGAGCGGCGATGACACAGGAAGAGGAAGGAGAGCGGCGATGACCCCAGGAAAAACAAGGGAAGAGCGGCGATGACACAGGAATAGAAAGGAGAGTGTTGATGACAAAGGAAGAAAAAGGAGAGCAGCGATCACACAGGATAGAGAAAGAATAGTGGCGATGACACAGGAGGAGAAAAGAAGATGTCGATGAAAACAGGAAAGAGAAATTTAGAACGGCGATGACACAGGAAGAAAAAGGGGAGAACGGCGATGAATAGGAAGAGAAAGGAAAGCAGCGATGAACAGGAAGAGAAAGGAGAGCGGCGATGACACAGGAAGAAAAAGGAAAACCCGGCGTTGCACAGGAATAGAAAGGAGAGGAGATGACAAAGAAGAGAAAGGAGAGCAGGGAGGACAGGAGAGAAAGGAAAGTAGAAAGGAAAAGTGTCGATGACCAGGAGGAGAAAGGAGAGTGGCGATGACACAGGAAGACAAAGGAGAGTGGCGATGAAACAAGAAGAGAATGGAAAGTAGCAGGAAGAGAAAGGAAAGTGGCGATGAACAGGAGGAAAAAGGAGAATGGCGATGAAACAGGAAGAGAAAGTAGAACAGCGATGACACAGGAAGAGAAAGGAGAACGGCGAGGACTTAGGAAGAGAAAGGAAAGCAGCGATGACACAGGAAGAGAAAGGAGAGTGGCGAGGACATAGGAAGGAAAGGAGAGTGGCGATGACACGGGGGGGAAAAAGGAGAGGGGCCCGATGACACATGGGGAAAAAGGAGAACGGTGAGGGACCAGGAAGAGAAAGGAGAGGGGCCCGATGACACAGGAAGAGAAAGGAGAACAGCCATGACTTTGGAAGAGGAAAGGAGAGTGGCGATGACATAGGAAGAGAAAGGAGAACAGCCATGACACAGGAAGGGGAAAGGAGAACAGCTTGACATAGGAAGAGAAAGGAGAGTGGCGATGACATAGGAAGAGAAGGAGAGTGGCGGTGACACAGGAGGAGAAGGAGAGCGGCGATGAAAACAGGGGGAGAAAGGGGGAAGGGTTTGATGAACAGGAAGAGAAAGGAGAGCGGCGATGACACAGGAAGGAAAGGAGGTGGCGATGACACAGGAAGAGAAAGGAGAGCGGTGAGATGACGCGGGAAAGAGAAAGGAGAACGGCGATGACACAGGAAGAGAAAAGACAGTTGCGATGACACAAGCGGAGAAAGGAGACCCGGTGATGACGCAGGAAGAGAAAGGAGAAGGTGATGACACAGGAAGAAAAAAGACAGCTGCGATGACACAAGCGGGAGAAAGGAGAGCGGCGATGACACAAAGGGAGAAAGGATAGCAGCGATGACAAAAGAGGAGAAAGGAGAGCGGCGATGACACAGGAAGAGAAAGGAGAGCGGCGATGACACAAGGAAGGAAAGGAGAGCGGCGATGACACGGGAAGAGAATGGAGGCGGGGGATGACACAGGAAGAGAAGGAGAACGGCAAATGGACCACATGAAGAGAAAGGAGAGCGGCGATGACAAGGAAGAGAAAGGAGAACGGCGATGAACGGAATAGAAAGGAGGTGATGATGACACAGGAAGAGAAAGGAGAGCAGCGATGACACAGGAAGAGAAAGAAGGAGTGGCGATGACACAAGAAGAGAAAGGAAAGTAGCAGGAAGAGAAGGAAAAGTGTCGATGACACAGGAGGAGAAAGGAGGGGTGGCGATGACACAGGAAGAGAAAGAAGAGCGGCGATGACACAGGAAGACAAATGAGGTGGCGATGACACAGGAAGAGTAGGGAGAGCGGCAAGACACAGGAAGACAAAGGGAGAGCGGCGATGACACAGGAAGAGAAAGGGAAAGAGCGGCGATGACACAGGAAGAGGAAGGAGAGCGGCAATGACACAGGAAGACAAAGGAGAGCGGCGTGACACAGGAAGAGAAAGGAGAGCGGCGATGACACAGGAGGAGAAAGGAGAGTGGCGATGACACAGGAAGAGAAAGTAGAACGGCGATGACACAGGAAGGGGAAAGGAAAAACGGGGATGACATAGGAAGAGAAGGAAAGCAGCGATGACACAGGAAGAGAAAGGAGAACGGCGATGACATAGGAAGAGAAAGGAGAGTGGCGATGACATAGGAAGAGAATGGAGAGGTGGCGATGACACAGGAGGAGAAGGAGAGCGGCGATTGACAAGGGGGAGAGAAAGGAGAACGGTGGATGACACAGGAAGGGAAAGGAGAGCGGCGATAAAATAGGAAGAGAAAGGAGAGTGGCGATGACACAGGAAGAGAAAGGAGAGCGGTGTTTGGACGCAGGAAAGAGAAAGGAGAGTGGCAAGGGACACAGGAAGAAATTAAGACAGTTGCGATGACACAAGCGGAGACAGGAGAGCGGCGTGACACAAAAGGAGAAAGGATAGCAGCGATGACACAAGAGGAGAAAGGGAGGGGCCCGATGACACAGGAAAGAGAAAGGAGAGCGGCGATGACACAGGAAGAGAAAGGAGAGCGGCGATGACACAGGAAGAGAAAGGAGAGCGGTGATGCACAGGAAGAGAAAGGAAGAGCGGCAAATGACACAGGAAGAGAAAGGGAGTGGCGATGACACAGGAAGAAAAAGGAGAGCGGTGTGACGCAGGAAGAGAAAGGAGAACGGCGATGACACAGGAGGGGGAAAGGACAGTGGCGATGACACAAGCGGAGAAAGGAGAGCGGCGATGACACGAAAGGAAAAAGGATAGCAGCGATGACACAAGAGGAGAAAGGAGAGCGGCGATGACACAGGAAAAGAGAAAGGGAGAGCGGCGATGACACAGGAA
>CM031624.1:26502579-26543057 GCA_018398815.1 Conus ventricosus | reverse complement strand
GCTCCCGACACCCTGTCATATCATTCCCATAAGGTGCATTAATAGCATGTCGAAGTCAGTCATGATCATCTGGTAATGGTGTAGCGGGTAAACTTCGGACCTTTCAAGGGAGCTGACTGCTTTTTTTCAGCATGTGTTTGTGTCCCTTGGGAGACGGCTTAAACAAAACAAACAAACAAACAAACAAAGACACCTACTAACCCCCAAATCTCATTCTTTAACTATTAATGAACCAGTCTAAAGAGTCAGTCATGATGAGCTGGTAAAGGTGTAGCAGGTACACTTCGGACCTTTCAAGGGAGCTGACTGCCTTTTTTTCATCAGGTGTTGTCGCCCTTGGAGATAGCCTAAAAAAAAAATTAGTCTGTCATTTTTTTCTTTACGTTTTATAAATCTGATTGCACCATCAAGACGCAAGCCTCGTCATCGCCCGAACGCCCGTAGGTCTTTTCATAGGGACCTCACATCGATCGTTCGATGTCATCAGCGGCCCATGCTCTGTCATGTGATTTGCCCCCTGAGGGTTTTAATAGCAATGTAGAAAATCATGATGATCAGCTATTATGGGTTTAGCCAGTACAGTTCAAGTCTTTCAAGTGAGTCCGCTGTTGGTTTTTTGTTTGTTTTTGTGTTGTCACCCTTGGGAGACGTGTCAACAAACACCAAACAAACAAAGACACCTATTAACCCCCAAATCTCATTCTTTAACTAGTAATGAACCGGTCTAAAAGAGTCAGTCATGCTCAGGTAGTATGGTTCAGTAGGTACAGTTCGGGCCTTTCAAAGGAGCTGACTGCCTTTTCAGCATGTTATGTCACCCTTGGGAGACGGCCTAAACAAAAACAAAACAACACGATTCGCTATAACCAGTCTTACGTTTTTTTACATCTGAATTGTATCAGCGCAATGCAATCGCCCGTAGGGTCTATCATTAGGGACCTCATATGGATTGTTCGATTTTATCACCGAGCATCCTCGGTCATGTGATTCGTCCCTAAGGCGTTGTCTTGTTCCCTCCCCATTGCCTCCCCCTGCTTTAAGGGGTGAGAAGTCCCTATCCTTACAACTGTCGTTGTCCTCTTCAACTAGGTTCTCCAACTCTGGAGACAGTTAGGTGCTGCCACAGCACTGGAGCCCAAATACTTGTGCGACTGCCACAGTCGCCTATCTTTTCTCTCCCCATCTGTCCATACCTCACCTGGTAATGGTAATTACAGATGAATCTCGTTCGGCAGTTCCAAACAACCTGTCTGGTCAGTGTCCCCAAGCCATCTCCTTTCCTAAGATCCCATTTACACTATCTCCGAATGTGACTGCTCTTCATTCACCTGAATCTTCGTAGAGACCTTTTTCGTCCTGTGGATCTTGTCATGGTCAGTGGAGAATTTTCCTCTCAGGACACATGGGAATTCCACTTGTTCATTAATCATACTCTGATGCGGATTTTCAATTGAGATAAGGTATAAGGATCATACCGGTGGTTTTCCTAAATTCTTTTCTCCTTTCGATTAATCTTTAAAAACACATTTCGTTTTGGGACTAAGGCAAGTTGAAAAAAAAAAGGGGGAGCCAGCCCACAGAGACCAGAAGTCTGATCTTTCCCAGTCTTCGACTGTTGGCGGAAAGTCAGTGCTCTAGCCATGTGTCCGAGGAAGAATCTTAAGGGACAGCTTGACACAGAAGGTCTTCAGGTACCGACCCTCCTCAGACAGGTGCCCCTGGACCTGAACTCCTTACACTGTCAGGGGGCCTGTCGCATCAAAGCCATGACTCCTCGATGTCCTTCTGCATCCGAATTTTTCCCCCGCCACTGCCCGGGCTCAAACTATAGCAGCCCCCTGGATGGGCGGGCGTCTCAAGGAGTTGCCTTTTCAGACGAATATTTTTTTTTCGCACATTGCTATGGGACACGTTTTTTTAAGTTTGGAAATGTAAGCCTTGTGAAATTCCCTTTAGTTGCTCCACAACCAGATCCATCGGAACTCTTCAACCGCCTCTGTCATTGCCTCTCAGGTTCTGGCTCTCTTCTCACCAGAAACCCCCAGCACTACCCCCGGATACTTCATTGCCAAATTCAAATTGAAGAGCACGGATGCTAACAACAAACTCGTTGATAATCATGACAGGAGATGACTACGGGAAGCAAGTCAGCATTTTATACATAAGTTAGAATCAGTAATTTTCGTGTCAACGCAACCAATAGCAGGTCCCCTGTAATTCACCAGGGAAATCTGCCACCGGGTACAAACGAGCACTGCTGAGTAACGTTCATCACGAGGTGGTTGATCCTGTCAGCCATGAGGTGGTCAGAAAGTGGGAGCTCGGCCTCGTTATCCTAAAGGGCCCTACGCCCAAAATGAGCCTCACAGCACTGCCAGTCTAATGAACCACAAAGTTTCAATAAAAAAAAAAGAATACCGAAACGCATTGTATATAAATGGAAACGAAATGTTTAAGAGACATTTCTTCGTAACATGGGGCAGAAAACGGGATACGGGCCTTTTGGCCCAATTTGGACGGGCTTTTCCACACATTTTGTGGAGGGGTTTTAAAAAGGAGAGAGAGAGGGGGAGAGAGTGAGAGAGAGAAAAGAGAGAAAAAGAGAGAAAGAGAGAGAGAGAGAAAAGAGAGAGAGAAAAAGAGAAAAAAACCCACACACACACACACCACACCCCCAAAAAATCACAAACACACACACCCCACACACACACACACACACCAAACCTGCCCTTGCCACTTTAAAGGTATTTTCCCCCACAAGGTGGGTACTGACAGAACGTTTTCATCACTGCCCATCCCCAAACATCCTCGCTCCATCACCCCACCAACGTAGGAATTTATTGGCCCCACCGCCCGGCACTGAAGAAACCCGGGGTAAAACGTGTGGGGAACCCCTGCACGGGGCCTTTGGGGCCCGGCCCCCTCCTTCCATTTTTCCTCCGGCTTTGGCTGGGGGGCCCCAAAAAGCCCACATGGCGTGTGTCCCGTCCCAAAAGGGGCACGTCACGAAGGACCATGAGGCTTTTGACTTTCCCTCTGGCGAAGAAAAACAAATTCCTTTCTTGTCCCTTCCCGTCGACGCCACTCGCCGGTTTGAAAAGGATGCCATCACTCCCCCATGATGTTGTGCATCGCTGTTCCCGTTTTTTTTTTCTGAGAATTTGGCGGTGGTATGTTTCAGGGATACGAGAATTAAAGACAAATCACTGCTCTGTCTCAATCAGGCTTCCATCATGCACGTAATGACTGGTTGAGGCAGCGGACTTGTGCAGAAGAAGTGCAGAAAATATCTAAATAAATGTAAAACTAAAATTACATATCCGATCGATCCGGTCCTTAATTTTCATCTGGCAAATACATTCCAAGAAGAAGAAGAAGAAGGAGAAGCAGAAGAAGAAGAAGAAGAAGAAGAAGAAGAAGACGTGAAAGAAGAAGAAGAAGAAGAAGAAGAAGAAGAAGAAGAAGAAGAAGAAGAAGAGAAGAAGAAGAAGAAAAAGAAAAGAAGAAAAGTAAAAGAAGAAGAAGAAGTATAGTAGTAGTAGTTGTAATAGTAGCAGTAGGCTTAGCAGCAATAGCTGTAGCAGCAGCAGCAGCAGCAGAAGTAGTAGTAGTAGTGTGGTGGTGTGTGGTGGTGGCAAAAGTGATAGTAGCTTCAGTGGCGACAACTGCTGCAGCAGCAGAACCACGAGGTAAAATGGAAGCTAAGTCGTACACGAGTTTGTGTTGGCAGATAAGAGTGAGAATTTTCGTCATTCATTTTTGTTGTTGTTGTTTGTTAGAAAACTTACATGCTTTTAATGTAGATGTCGTCGGCATTGTTCAGAATTTCGTGGTATGCCCGAAGTCCGATCCAGAATGTTTCTGAGAAGAAATTAATGTAATTCAACTTGAAAAGAATTTGTATAACCGCGTGCCACTGATGACTGATTCAAAGCTGGCCGCCATGGCTCCTCGTCGCCGACAGTAGGCCTCGGAATTATCAAAGTTGTACCACAATTTCCGTAGGAACAGGAAACAACTCCCTTCAGCTCTGATCTGCGACACAGATGGAACAGTCTTGTTCTTGCATGATCTTCAAACCAACCCATGTGCTACTCTCCGTATGTTATAGGGCAGGAATAGACTGAGTGGAAATATGTCTTCTTCTTCTTCTTCTTCCTAAAATACTGGTTCACTCAAAAACGAGTAGGTTACCAGCGCGCATGTTAAAAAGTAAAATAAAATAACATAAAATAGGCGACTCAGTCTGTTGGCCCCTGGAGCAAATTTGGCAACAAGGGGTCGCACTCGATATTCAAGAAGTTAAAAGCAATGGCCAGATTCAGGCCCAGGTAACCATAAAATATCTGGGAAGTTAAAATTGAAAATCGTCAATATGCAGATCTCAAAACTGTCGTATCAATTTGCTTTTTAAATGAGACTGCATTTGTGGCAGTCTTGATGGCACCCGGCAGTGAGTTCCACAGCCGTACAGAACTAGGATAAAATGAATGTAAGTGGCTGTCGAATATTTGATGCAGGTATGGTATAACATTGACCGCCACTCCGGGTGCTACTTTTATTCACTTCTAGTTGTTCCATTGGAATATCAATTAGTTTAGCTCTGCCTTTGAAGAAGATATTAAGTTTGATAAAAGCTCTTCTCTCTTCTAAGGGTTTCCATTCTAATTTCCTCATGTTCTTCCTAGTATTTCCCTTTTCTCTGATATGGTTTCCCAGTTATGAACCACAATGATCTGGGACGCAATCCAAAAAGCAAAAACAGAAAAGAGAGACCTGGACGTAGTGTGGCTTGATCTGGCAAACGCATATGGATCTGTGCCCCATGAGATGATACAGTTGGCTCTTGAGATGTACCATGTGCCAAAAGAACATCCGCGACATGCTCAAGAAGTACTTCAATGGCTTCTCAATGCGGTTCTCTACCAAGGAGTACACAACTGATTGGATCAACTTGGAAGTGGGCATTGCAAGGGGCTGTGCAATTTCCCCGATACTGTTCGTGCTGGCAATGGAACTCATCTTGAAAGCAGCAACAAACAACGCGAGACAAACAGACCTTGGCGATGGATACAAGATGCCTCCTCTCAAGGCCTTCATGGATGACACTACAGTGATTTCATCCAGAGAAGACGAGACACGTCATGTGCTGGAGAGGCTGGACGACATAGTTGCCTCATCCAGAATGAAGTTCAAGCCAAAGAAATCACGAGTCTCTCACTGAGGAAAGGAAAAAGTGCCAAATCTGTGGTCTTCAGTGTTGCCAACCAGGCCATTCCAACAGTCACAGAAGAGCCAGTCAAGAGCCTTGGAAGATGGTATGATGATACGCTGAAAGACACACAAAAAAGCAAAAGAAACCAAGCAGATGGCGAAGAAGCTTGGAGACCATTGACCAGTGTGGCTCCCTGGCAAATACAAGGTCTGGTGTCTGCAGTTCATGCTGATACCAAAGCTCCTATGGCCTCTGATGATATACGACATCTGCACCAGCACAGTGGAGGCAATGGAAGCCAAAATCAACAAGTTCACAAGGAAATGGCTTGGTGTCCCACCCTGTCTGACTGACATCGCGCTGTACTGTCGCCAAGCAAAGCTCAAACTACCACTGAAATCCATCCTGGAGGAATACAAAGCAGGGAAGATCAGACTTCAAAGCATGCTGGAGGACTCAGGAGACAAGGTGGTAGAAGCAATCAAGCCCCAGCTGAAGACAGGCAGAAAATGGAAAGTTCAAGAGGCGATGGATTCTGCAAAAGAAAGTCTCAAGATCAGAGAAATAACAGGACACACACAGACCAACAGACAAGGACTGGGGTGACCAAAACTGAATGGTGGTCAAAGGCCAAAGGAAAAGCCAAAAGAGACATGCTGATTCAGGAGATGAGAAAAGAAGAAGACCAAAAAAGACTCCAAAAAGCAGTCCAGCAGAGCCAGCAAGGGCAATGGACAACGTGGGAGAATGCACTCCAAAGAAGTCTAACTTGGAATGACATTTGGCACATGACCCCTCTCAGGATCAGCTTCATTCTCAGATCTGCATATGACCTTCTGCCCTCAAATGCAAACCTGGTGAAGTGGGGGAAAACAGACGATCCTGCATGCCCCCTCTGCCATGAAAAACAAACATGGAGCATGTCTAAGCTCATGTAAAGTAGCCCTGGCTCAAGGAAGGTACACATGGAGGCACAACCAAGTGCTCAAAGAAATTGTACAAGTAGTCTGGGCTAGTACCAACACCACAAAAGGGAGAATCAGGACTCCAAAAGCACCCGCAACATTCTTCACGGCAGGAGGCAGCAAATTATGGCCAAGAACAACAGTGCCACTCGAAACATGCAGGCAGAGTCTGCTGATGGGCAGATGACTGGGAGTGCACTGCAGACCTCCCAGAATGGAAGAGTCACCCAGAGATCATCAGCAAGAGTGGCATGAGACCAGACATAGTATCCTACTCTAAGTCAACCAAGCAGCTGATCATGATCGAGCTCACGGTGCCATATGAGAACAGAATGGAGGCAGCTCAAATCTACAAGACTGAAAAGTATGCTGATCTGGCAAACAGCCTGAGGAGAGAAGGCTATCAGGTCAAAGTCCTCACTGCAGAAATTGGAGCTAGGGGATTTGTAGAACGTCTGCATACAGCCTCATGAAACAGCTCTCAGTTGCAGGGAAGGAAAAAAACCAGAGCCCTGAAAGCAATGGCAGAAGCGGCAGAGAGGTGTTCAAGCTGGATCTGGTCAAGGAGGAACAAAAGTGAACTTCATAAGGCTTAATTTCCCTACAAATATCAGGTGTCCCTGTGGCTCAGTGGTTAAAGCGCGAGTCATTAAGTAGAAAATGAGCATGTCCAGAGGGTCAGGGGTTCGAATCCCAGCCATGGCTCGTCCCAAGAGGGGGGAAAAAAAAGGGGGCAGCAGAGGAACATCCGGTCATGAACCGGGTGTGGCCCAACCCCCCTAGAGTGTCAGGAGATAAGGCCGAAACACTTGCTTGAAGGGGCTTCTCTTCTGAGGACTCTCTGCTGCCACGCTCTCCACGAGTTTCTTTCAAACTGATGCATGGGTAAACCATTGACTTCCGGAATAGGCCGGGAGGACGTCCGGGAAAGACCGGAGGACACTGGGAAAGACCAGAACCAAGGGCTCTGTGGGCTGGCTCCCCATTTTTGCCTTAAACATGTGGCTACTAAAAATAAAAGGAAAAGATGCTCCCAGGATTCACCGAAAGGGGAGAGAATGATGAATCCATCGGTGCTCAACCAATCACGACTGCAAATCCCAAACGGACTATGAACATGGACCAAATGGAATATCCATGTGTCTGTGGAAAGCGTTTCGCTACCACCCGTGGCATGAAGATCCACAGAACAAAGATGGATGTGTGAAGACTCATCTGAATGATCAGCAGCGCACTGCATCAGCAGATAAGACGTCGGAAGACCAAGGCCAGGATTTAAACCACAGTGCCAAAGGGACATCCACGCTGTTGGTTCGGATGAGGAATTTGCACAGGCCCTCGATGCCAGCGCCTGAAACTCAACCTGCCACGAGCAAACGAAACTGAAGATTGGGAGAAACTGGATGCAAAAATCGTCCAAAGACTCGATGCACTGATAGGGAAAAGCACCCTGGAACACAAACTAGCCACATATGGGACATTGTGTATGCCACATGTAGAGACGCCTATGGAGTAAAACTACCCAAAGAGAAAACACCTCCAAAGAAATCCAGACGCCAAGAAAAGATGGACAAGATCAGAGTCCAAAAGAACAACCTCAAGAAGCAAATGAAGACCGCACTGCCAGCTGAAAAACAAGGCTTGGAAAAACTGTGGGAAGACCTGAAAGAAAAACACAGCGCCCTCAGCAAAGCGGAATCTGCGAGGAAGAGGAAGAGCAAAAAGAAGAAGACACAAGAGCGCTTCTTCAGAGACCCCTTCCAGTTTGCCAGAACACTGTTTGAGCAGCCAAAATCGGGGACCCTAAGTGTGGACAAAGGACTTCTTGAGCAGCATCTGAGGAAAACATACTCTGACTCACAGAGCAAAGCACCACTCGACATTCAAGGTCTGGTGTGGCCAACCAACCCTGAGGAACAGTTCAATGGCAAGCCTCCAACGTTGGCGGAAATCAAGAAGGTGGTCGACAAAGCCAGAGCCAAATCATCACCAGGGCCAAACGGAATACCTTACCAGCTTTATAAGAAATGTCCCAAGGTGCTGGAGTGGCTTCCACAGGCTGCTGCGATCGGCTTGGAGAAACCAGAAGATCAGCGGCCAGTGGATGACGGCAGATGGTGTGTACATCCCCAAAGAGCAAAACTCAAGTGACATCAGCCAGTTCAGGCCAATATCACTACTGAACGTCGAAGGGAAAATCTTCTTCTCTGTCATGGCAGCAAGGCTGACCAAGTACCTGATGGAAAACAAGTACTTGGATGTGTCAGTCCAGAAAGGTGGCATCCCAGGCGTTGCTGGTTTGTAGAACACGCCACAATGATCTGGGACGCAATCCAAAAAGCAAAAACAGAAAAGAGAGACCTGGACGTAGTGTGGCTTGATCTGGCAAACGCATATGGATCTGTGCCCCATGAGATGATACAGTTGGCTCTTGAGATGTACCATGTGCCAAAGAACATCCGCGACATGCTCAAGAAGTACTTCAATGGCTTCTCAATGCGGTTCTCCTACCAAGGAGTACACAACTGATTGGATCAACTTGGAAGTGGGCATTGCAATGGGCTGTGCAATTTCCCCGATACTGTTCGTGCTGGCAATGGAACTCATCTTGAAAGCAGCAACAAACAACGCGAGACAAACAGACCTTGGCGATGGATACAAGATGCCTCCTCTCAAGGCCTTCATGGATGACACTACAGTGATTTCATCCAGAGAAGACGAGACACGTCATGTGCTGGAGAGGCTGGACGACATAGTTGCCTCATCCAGAATGAAGTTCAAGCCAAAGAAATCACGGAGTCTCTCACTGAGGAAAGGAAAAGTGGCCAAATCTGTGGTCTTCAGTGTTGCCAACCAGGCCATTCCAACATCACAGAAGAGCCAGTCAAGAGCCTTGGAAGATGGTATGATGATACGCTGAAAGACACACAAAGAGCAAAAGAAACCAAGCAGATGGCGGAAGAAGGCTGGAGACCATTGACCAGTGTGGGCTCCCTGGCAAATACAAGGTCTGGTGTCTGCAGTTCATGCTGATACCAAAGCTCCTATGGCCTCTGATGATATACGACATCTGCACCAGCACAGTGGAGGCAATGGAAGCCAAAATCAACAAGTTCACAAGGAAATGGCTTGGTGTCCCACCCTGTCTGACTGACATCGCGCTGTACTGTCGCCAAGCAAAGCTCAAACTACCACTGAAATCCATCCTGGAGGAATACAAAGCAGGGAAGATCAGACTTCAAAGCATGCTGGAGGACTCAGGAGACAAGGTGGTAGAAGCAATCAAGCCCCAGCTGAAGACAGGCAGAAAATGGAAAGTTCAAGAGGCGATGGATTCTGCAAAAGAAAGTCTCAAGATCAGAGAAATAACAGGACACACACAGACCAACAGACAAGGACTGGGGGTGACCAAAACTGAATGGTGGTCAAAGGCCAAAGGAAAAGCCAAAAGAGACATGCTGATTCAGGAGATGAGAAAAGAAGAAGACCAAAAAAGACTCCAAAAAGCAGTCCAGCAGAGCCAGCAAGGGCAATGGACAACGTGGGAGAATGCACTCCAAAGAAGTCTAACTTGGAATGACATTTGGCACATGGCCCCTCTCAGGATCAGCTTCATTCTCAGATCTGCATATGACCTTCTGCCCTCAAATGCAAACCTGGTGAAGTGGGGAAAACAGACGATCCTGCATGCCCCCTCTGCCATGAAAAACAAACAGTGGAGCATGTTCCTAAGCTCATGTAAAGTAGCCCTGGCTCAAGGAAAGTACACATGGAGGCACAACCAAGTGCTCAAAGAAATTGTACAAGTAGTCTGGGCTAGTACCAACACCACAAAAGGGAGTATCAGGACTCCAAAAGCACCCGCAACATTCTTCACGGCAGGAGGCAGCAAATATGGCCAAGAACAACAGTGCCACTCGAAACATGCAGGCAGAGTCTGCTGGATGGGGCAGATGACTGGGAGTGCACTGCAGACCTCCCAAATGGAAGAGTCACCCAGAGATCATCAGCAAGAGTGGCATGAGACCAGACATAGTAGTCCACTCTAAGTCAACCAAGCAGCTGATCATGATCGAGCTCACGGTGCCATATGAGAACAGAATGGAGGCAGCTCAAATCTACAAGACTGAAAAGTATGCTGATCTGGCAAACAGCCTGAGGAGAGAAGGCTATCAGGTCAAAGTCCTCACTGCAGAAATTGGAGCTAGGGGATTTGTAGGAACGTCTGCATACAGCCTCATGAAACAGCTCTCAGTTGCAGGGAAGGAAAAACCAGAGCCCTGAAAGCAATGGCAGAAGCGGCAGAGAGGTGTTCAAGCTGGATCTGGTCAAGGAGGAACAAAAGTGAACTTCATAAGGCTTAATTTCCCTACAAATATCAGGTGTCCCTGTGGCTCAGTGGTTAAAGCGCGAGTCATTAAGTAGAAAATGAGCATGTCCAGAGGGTCATGGGTTCGAATCCCAGCCATGGCTCGTCCCAAGATGGGGAAAAAAAGGGCAGCAGAGGGACATCCGGATCATGAACCGGGTGTGGCCCAACCCCCCTAGAGTGTCAGGAGATAAGGGCCGAAACACTTGCTTGAAGGGGCTTCTCTTCTGAGGACTCTCTGCTGCCACGCTCTCCACGAGTTTCTTTCTACTTCTGATCTAGTTGGTGAGCGTTTATTACATATACGCAACACTTGGCGCTTCTGGGGATGAAATTCCATTTTCCAAGTTCTTTCCCACTCTTGTAAACCGTTCGGATCTTCTTGTAGAATGCGTGTATCATTCTTGCTTCTGATTGTTCTATATACTAAGCTGTCATCTGCAAAAAGCCTTATAGTAGTTCCAGGAGAGAGATTTCTACTTATGTTATTTATACAAATTAAGAAAAACAAGGGCCCCAGAACAGTTCCCTGTGGTACACCTGACAAGATTGGTTTACAATGGGATGACGACCCTTCCACAACAACTTTCTGCGTTCTCCCAACGAGGAAGGATCTAGCCCATTTTAGCAAAGAACCGCCAATGCAGATGTGTTCTAATTTAAGCAGCAGGCCCTCATGGTCAACCTTATCAAAGGCTTTAGAAAAGTCTAATAAAATTGCATCTATTTGCTGTCTGTTGTTAAGACAGTTATTAAAATCATTGAGAGTTGTTATAAGTTGAGTCTCACAACTCCTTCGCTGTCTAAAACCATGCTGGGCGTTATTTAAGAAGTCATATTTGTCAAGATGGTCCATTATGCTACTATATATTATGTGTTCAAGTAGTTTTGCTGATAGGGAAATGTAAGAAATACATGTCTATAGTTCTCTGCTTTTGTTTTGTCACCCTTTTTGAATAAAGGAACAATGCTCGCATCTCGCCACTCATCAGGTATTACTCCCTGGTCCAGTGAAGCTTGGTAAAGTAGTTGGTATACCTCACTCAATCATTGGCACATAATTTTAAGAGCTTGCCAGGAACGCCATCAGGACCAGTAGCTTTGTTTTTATTGATGTTGGTCAGTAACTTAAATACTCCTGCTTGTTTACTTTGATGTTTTGCATTTCGTGAGTTTATCATTATCCTTTAGTCTAACGTTAATTAAAGGCTTGGGATTTGAGAAAACCGAACAAAACTGCTTGTTTAGTAAATTTGCTTTCCCTTCAGGGTCCTGTATTAGGCTATTCTGGTTGTTTCTCAGGTCTGGAATCCCAATGTTGTCCTGTCTCTTACTCCTTATGTAAGACCATAATTCTTGTTTTTGATGATCACCTTCTGAAATCATCGAATTAACATAATGGAGTGAGCAAGCCTACATTCTCTCTGACACCTTCTCTTAATATGTTTATACCTAATCAGTAATATTTCTGAATTAGGTGTAGTTTCAATTTCTTAAAGAAACGATGTTTCCTTCTCAAGAAACGTTTAGTTTTGTATTAATCCATGGCTGGTGGTTTAGAAATGCATCTCTCTCTCTCTCTCTCTCTCATCTCCTCTCTCTCTCTCTCTCTCTCTCTCTCTCTCTCTCTCTCTCTCCTCTTTCACTCACTCACTCACTCTGTCTGTCTGTCCCACTCTCTGTCTCTCTCCCTCTGTCTCTGTCTCTCTGAATTGTCAGTATGAAAATTAATGATATGTGTTGAAATAATGTATACATGACAAGGACATATTGTAAGACTAAGCCCTGGCCTAAAATGTCCATCCTTGCGTTTAAACGTCAGTCAATCAATCAATCAATCAATCATCAGTCAGTCAGTCAGTCAGTCAATCAATCAATCAATCAATCAATCAAGCAATCAATCTCTCTCTCTCTCTCTCTCTTCTCTCTCTCTCTCTCTCTCTCTCTCTCTCTCTCTCTCTCTCTCTTTCTCTCTCTCTCTCTCTCTCTCAAAATGTAGCAATGAAACTGAAAACGGTGAATAAAAAAGAATCAACCTAATAATAAAACATTGGAAAATTCGAAAGAGCACCCCCTGACACTGTTTGGTCAGAGTTTTACGAGTTGACTTAATCAACTCCACCATGTGGCGCTACACGACGTGTGCCAAGAAATACTGCTGTGAACGTGAAGACAGTTCATCTGTTGTAATGAAGGGTCAGTTCAATCACGTCATAAATGTATGTGAGATAACATGAATGCCCCAGGATTTTACGTGAGATTATATGCCACAGGATGTTACATGAGATAAATGCCTAGAATTAGGAAAACAATGAAAATTCAGCAACCCCCTTGACCATGTGTTGATCAAGACTTCACGGCTTCACTTAATCATGATATTCATTTTCGCTGACACAGGCCCAAAATACAAAACAATGAACGAATTCAACTGGTAAAACGGGGTCAAAGTTCAATATGTCATCACAATGTATGTGTGAACACAAATCAAGATCCCCAGGTGTGTTACGTGGTTATATCGAACAGGATGTTCACTGAGATGATTATCACCTAGGAATCTGAAGAGACCACGCCAAAGATTCTATCTCTAACCCACCTCAGACCAGTAATTGATTAACCATACTGAGCCCGGTCCAGCCATTAATAACCATAGAGCCATTCAAATTCTGAGTAAATGACCAACTGGCCCATAAACAACAACAGATAAATGTAAAACGAAGATCAACCATGGCACGTAAATAACGTTGAGTCCATCAAAAGAGATTTAAGATATGACCATCACAGATTGTTTGTTAACCAAAGAGAGTCAACAGACAAACAGATGTTTGTGTTAACAAACTGAAGCCAGTGCAAGGATATCACATTAATTGAGTAACCATACCTGAAGCCCAGTCAACCCACGACAACAGATTAATGAGACCATACCTGAAGCCCGTCAACCCACGACAACAGATTAATTGATGTAACCATACCTGAAGCCCGGTCAAACCCCCACAACGGATTAATTAATGTGACCATAACCGGTTGCCCAGTCAAACCTCCACAACAGATTAATTAACGTGACCACACCTGTCACCCAGTCAGCCCTCCACAATGGATTGATTGACATGACTGTCACACAGTGGAGTGAGTGGCGTTTGTAAATAGATCTGTTACATCTGTCTCTTGGATGTCTGAAGGCGTGTAAGTTGTTTGTGTATTTTTATCAGATCTTTCTTTCACTCACTCACACCACCCTACAACATCTCACACCACCCTACAACATAAGAGCCCAAACAGGGATTTAGTGAGGAGTGCACATTTAATAACAATGAAATGGAAATGATTTGTTTTTCTTTTAGCACATGGACAACATCAACATGTAAGTGTAAACTAATTCATCAACATATGTGTACACTCACACTCCCTATTAGGCTAGAAAATAATTCATAGCTTCACTCATGACACAATACAGTAACAAGAGGGAGAAGGATTAATGTCATCATTCATGACATGATACAATAACAACATCAACAACAACAAAAAAGGATTTCTAACTTTCTCGAAGAAAATTATCATTCAAGTATTTCTGGATATGATTCCGGATATCACGTCGCAGGTAAGGTGTGTTGCTGTCCAAGCTGGGGTTGACTTGCACACACACACACACACACACACACACACACACACACAAAACAACCACCACCATCATTTACACAAGAGTCACACAAACCACTTCTGAACTAGTGGCCAGAAAGGCAAACTACAATACACCTGGACTGGCACAGAGGGAAGTACTGGATCCACACCTGCACTGGACACAGGGGAAGGTAGTGACTCCCACCATGCCGAATGGACGACAGGGCGAACCAGTCACAAGAAGCGCAGCCACCGAAAACAGGCCACAGAGGAGGGGGAAGAAGGACTGCTCGGACGCTCCCCCCAGAACACACAGCCAGCCAGGCCAGCGCCCCAGATGACAAATCCGTACAAAGTAAACAGCATTATCAATAATCTACCACTATTCAACATCAAAAGTGTTGAAAGTGTTGATAGATTAGGAAAGCAGAATCAAAACGACCAAACCCGTACGACCACGCAAAAACACACGAACGAGCACACTGAACTGAGCACTTTCGAAGCCAAATGCAAATATTACAAAGTCTGAACATTTTATCTAAAATGTTTAAAGGGGTCCTCACCCATAAATAACATGTTTGGGTTGTTCAAAAGTATGATCGAGCGTGTTTCGATGTACGTGTTACTTTTCTTCTGGAACTCACTTCTTATCCGTGTTTTGAGTCGTGCAAGTAGCCAAATCGTCACTCGCACGGAGATTGCCGAGCACAGTACGAAAGAGACGAGAGTCGGGGATTCCGCAAGTGAATAAATGCCAAGACTACCGTGAATGAAAGACATGTCCCGAAAAGCTTTCGCTATGAGGACGTAAAACTCATCTTTTTCCGGCGATAATGGCAGATGCTCCCAGCTACGAGTCAAGTTCCAACGAAGAGGACATCGAACGTGAAATTTCACTGAAGTGTATGGAGTTCAGCCGTACCAGTTTGAACCTAAAGCTCCTTGTACAGTACCACCTCCCTCGCCATCAGACGCTTGTGTTTCTTTCCAGGCAGTTCGACATTTTACAGGTTGACCAAGCCTATTATGTACATGTACACACATATGAACGACACAGATAGTACATGATATACACATGCACATAATACATCTGTTCACACACACACACACACACACACAACACACACACACACACACACACACACACACACACACACACACAACACTGTAGTATGTAAATAACTTTAAAATGATTATGTGATTAACTACATTTTCCTTCAGTTGTTTAGATCTATCAGATAATGCCTTTTCCTTTGAACAGGAGTTTGTCAGCTACTGCATCATCACACTAATTCTCTTCCCTGCTGTAGAAATCTTTTCAATAGCTGTTCACTTTCAGTCCCCCCCCCCCCCCCCCCCCCCCCCTTTTTATTTTTTTTTTTAAACATTACTCATTTTCAGTCTCACTCTCTCCACTTAAATTCTGAAGTTCCACAATGACAATTAGAATCTGAGGGCTCTTTTACAATATATTGCAGTCAAAGATTCTGGCTGTTATTGCAAAAACTGATGCGTGACGTGCCGTACATCAGATCTATACTGCAGATCTAAGCTCATTATTCTCTTACTCACCAGGGCTGTTTATAGCATACAGACATACCACACCTGCATATATCTTAAAATGCACACTAAGTCACCATCCTGTATCCAAATTCTGATAAATAATTCACTTACTAAAGCACATGGTTGTTGGGTGGAAACTTGAACTTGCAGGGTGCCTGATGTTCAGCAATGTCCTGAAAAATAAAAACCGAAACTATTATTCACTGGAGTCCAACAAGCTGTTATTTGTGGACAGGAACATTTCTCTAATAATCGTGACTTCAGTTTTGTATGAAATAGTAACAGCAGGGAAAAAAATCAGTCACAAACATGCAACAGTTTCAGTGGCAGCAGGCAGTGTGACTGACTGACTGCCACTATGACAGTAACAATGTATGTTTCAGTTTGATGCCAACACTCAACAAAAACAAACAACTATCTTTACAACCAACCATACACTGAGAATGGAATGAAACACAAAAAGATCAACCACCCATTCTAGAAACCTTACCTTCTTTACGTCTCTGAGTTTGGCTCTCTTGCTCCTGACAGAATCCCTGTCACTGTTGCGTTTGAGGCTTGCACTTGCAGCTGGTGAATGAACAGAGGGTGCTTTAATACATTTTTATGTTATAATAGTTGGCACAGCATCGTCTTTCAGCTATCTTCGGACCCGAATTCCAGCTTCCACCTTTACCTTCCAGGTGTGCTGATCTTGCAAACTGTTCTTCGAAGTGACGAACGCAAATGCCATGATAACTGTCCCGAAGAACAAAATCTTTCCTCGTTGTGGTGACAAAATTTATCCACAATCGCCTAAACAGGTTGGAAGCACCTGGAAAAGCATGAACGCTTACTCTTTGCTTATTTCCTGATGAAATTCCGCAACAAGACACAGCACACATTCGCCCCATCTCACTTCAGCCGAACACGAAAAGCGACTTGGCTTTTCTACGTCATCAATCGGGAAACCCCCCGTTTATCGAAATCGAGGCTCTCGTTCCTGTTTCAGCCTCTCGCTTTCCCAATCCGCAGGAAAGGCTGCTCTCACTCCAAGATGAGAGCACAGGCGGCCGATACAACCACATACGAAAACTGTGTATTTGGTCAAAATAGATTTGTAAAAAACGGATGAGAACCCCTTTCAGAAAGCACTGTCAGTTAACTACAATTATTGTACAACGAATAGACATGGTTACAAAAATATTGTTACCCTCTGGGGGTGGGGGGGGGTGGGGGGGGGGATTAACGGGCACTACCCGACCAACAAGCGTGGACAGCGAACGTACGCAGCAGATGTGACTGACTCCAAAGCCATACTCGATCTGTGCAAGTCTACCAGTTGAATTCGTCAACGTTCTCCGGTGAGTAGCGTTCACTGGAAATATGAAGAGAAAAAAAAATTCTCTCTGGCTGGCTATGCACACAGCAGATGGGCATAACTCGTCAAGAATCGTGCCTGTGACAGTGACCATACCTGTCACCCAGTCAACCTTCCACAATGGATTAATTGACGTGACCATACCTGTCACCCAGTCAACCTTCCACAATGGATTAATTGACGTGACCATACCTGTCACCCAGTCAGCCTTCCACAACGAATTGATTGACATGACCATACCTCGCCCTGTCAAACTTCCACAACAGATTTATTGACGTAACCATACCTGTCACACCTAGTCAAACCTCCCAATGTATTAATTGACATGACCATACCTCGCCTAGTCAACCCACAGCAACGGATTAATTGATGTGACCATACCTGTCACCCAGTCAGCCTTCCACAGCGAATTGATTGACATGACCATACCTCGCCCTGTCAAACTTCCACAACAGATTTATTGACGTAACCATACCTGTCACACCTAGTCAAACCTCCACAATGTATTAATTGACATGACCATACCTCGCCTAGTCAACCCACAGCAACGGATTAATTGATGTGACCATACCTGTCACCCAGTCAAACCTCCACAACGGATTAATTGACGTGACCATACCTCGCCCAGTCAACCCACAATAACGCGATAAGAGACAAAATAACTGCAGTGTCTCAACCCTGTAGGAGTGAGGTCCATTATCAAACTACCTTCGCCAGAACACACATAAAACCTTGCATAACCGACGATGTGGGTCCTCCACGACCCATACTTTTCATAGAAGCCTCAAGGTCTCTATTCCTCAACCGATGATGCGGGTCCTCCACGACCCATACTTTTTATAGAGGCCTCAAGGTGTCTATTCCTCAGCCGACGATGTGGGTCTTCCACGACCCACATTCTCTAATAGTCATAGACCACGTGAACATGCTGTTTTTTCGAAAAAAAGATGGCGACTGAGGCAGAGACGACCCTAGAAGAGTTGTTCACCAGTTTGGGGTAAGTTGCCTTATGTTTGCTTGTCTCATGGTTAACCAGTTTGGGGTTAGTTGCCTAAACTCGCTTGTTTCATGTGTGATACCAGACTTGGATTACATTGCTAGTAGCCTAGTACTGTACTGAAGTCGTTCTTCTTTGCATGAACTAAGTCTACACCTATCAGCGACAAAGTGAAAACCGGAAATAGGCTGAGAAGTAAAAGTGCACAGACACACGCAAAAGCGTACCACAGACACAGACTTGAACACTCAATCGTCGAGGCATAATGAGTGCGGATGCAGTATCATGCCCATGTAAGTGCACTTCTGGTGCATGTATGTGTGTGTGTGTGTGTGTGTGTGTGTGTGTGTGTGTGTGTGTGTGTGTGTGTGTGTGTGTGTGGTGTGTGAGAGAGAGAGAGAGAAGAGAGAGAGAGAGAGAGAGAGAGAGAGAGAGAGAGAGAGAGAGAGAGCAGGAGGGTGGGAGGACATAGAGAGAGGGAAAGTTACACACCCAGACAGACAGACAGACATGCACATAAGACAGATGGACAGAGCTAGAGAAAGGCTTGGTTCCAAATGGTAAGTGTGTGACTAGTGATGAATAAAAGTTCCACCAAATTTTCTGTAATACATTTTCATCATCTAGTGCATAGGAATTATAACTGACTGTATCGCTGACACTTTGTTCTAGACTGGAGATGCCACCCATGCTGAGGCACTTACTGTTCCATGTAGGTACCTGTCGCAAGGACGTCTACCGGGCTCTTTGGGGAGCCTGATGGTAGGTTTTCTACTCTCTTCACCCTCCCCATTTTCACTCTCACCAATGTTGTCTTTGAAACATGTTTCCATACAAAGACTACATGTTGTCAGTTACAGGTACATATTAAACCATTCGCCATGTTTTCATCTGTCACAGATCCAAACACAAAAAGAAACAAGAATGTATGCAAGTTTAGAAAACAACATTCACTGTTTTATTCAGTACACTAATTATAACAAAGTAAAAAAAAAGGAAAAGTTTACAAACACTTCACAGATGACAAACAACCGATATTTAGGGGGTGATCCTTGATGAAATACAATACAAAGGACACACATAGTAAAACATATTGCATAAATGAATTTTTATTCTCCAGCCTGTTAAAGTTTTCTTTGTATCTGTGCAGTCATGTGGCCGATACATAGTTTTGTAACAGACTGGAGAGTGACCATGAAACATATTTTTTTTTACCCAATGTTTCAGTTCGTCGACAAGCTTCCAACAAAGGGTGAGCGCACTCTGGTATACCCAGAGGAGGTCAGGGAGGCGGTGCGCCAGCGCTTTGGCGACCCCCCTGATGCCGGTGCCTACGACGGGCAGTACACCGACAAGGTAATTATACTACATGTTTGTTATATCTGGAGTGTTCCCAATAGAACACACACAACACTGAGATGGTTTCTAATCAGTGTCAGTGACTGCATACCCAGAAAGAATATATTTTGATTTAGCTGAAAAAAGTATAAAGGACACAAATCAAGGAAATAATGACATTCATTGCTATGTTGACCAACATCGTCAATAAAAATACAAACAAAAGCAACCTAACGGCACTAATCAGAATGATACACCTCCAAATCAAGCTATGTGTGTATCTGCTATATGCTTTGATTAAGCTGACCAAAACAACATTATAAAGGACACAACACAAGAAAATAGTGACATTCATTGCGATGTGCTTTGATTTAGCTGACAAAAAAGTATAAAGGACACAAATCAAGAAAATAATGACATTCCTTACTATAT
Source organism: Conus ventricosus (assembly GCA_018398815.1). Taxonomy (NCBI): domain Eukaryota; kingdom Metazoa; phylum Mollusca; class Gastropoda; order Neogastropoda; family Conidae; genus Conus; species Conus ventricosus. The sequence continues at coordinate 26,523,203 of CM031624.1, read as the reverse complement.
TGACCAACATCATCAAGTAAAAAAGCCACAACAAAGCCAACCTAACAGCACTAATTCAGAATGATACAACTCCAAATCAAGCTATAGATCGTATTACAAGATTCAACAAAACACTTGTTGATTCTGTTTCAGGGGTACCACGTCACGATGGAGGAACTGGCCAATGCCACCTACCGACAGCCCCCCCCAAGAGCTGCAAGAAGTGTGCTTAATTAAAGTTGGAATGAAAAAAAAAATTCTTCCCCTTGGAAAACATGTTTTCTGTTGTCTGTTTTGCTTTTAGAATTGATCACATGCATACTTCCATACTTGCTTGCACACCCTTACATACTCGCGTACACACAAATATGTGCACTACACATACACATGCCTTGGGAGATCAGCTGGTAAATCCAGCCCCTTCAGTTTGAGTTTGGCTGCCTAGTCTGATTTGACTGATTTGATGCAGGATGGACACACTTTGTGTGTGTGTTCAGTGCAAATGAACTCGCTGCACTTGCTGCATCTTGCTGGGTTTTTCTGTCACGTTTCCAGCTGCAGAAGAGACAGCGTTTTCGTTTGAGAGCGCTCTCTGATGAGCTGGCTCCTTCCTGGGACAGAGCCTGCTTTTGCCCAGACCCTGAAGCTTTCTGTGTCTTGCGACCCTTCCTTGTATCTTCAGGAGGAGCAAGTTTTGCCTCAAAGTTGGGATGACCTTCTGCACTGTTTCATGCAGACTTCTTGGCAATGTGACAGTTGCCAAACGGCGTTTCATCTGAGGAAAGGAAAGTTCCTTACTGATGGCCCTAATGAATGGAGCACGCTCATCATCTTTTGAGAGCTTGTGCTCAGGGAAACGCAGCTTCCAGATGACACGAGCTGCAATGTTGGCCAGGACAAGGACGTTAAAAAACATGATCATTGGCCACCTTTGCGTTCTGCGCTTGGTGGTGAAGGCATGTGCCATTTTGTCCAGCGAATCCACAGCTCCTTTGGTGTCATTGTAGAAGAGAAACATCTCTGGTTTTTTTTTTTGTGTTTGCTGGCGTTGACTCAACAACACCAGTGTCGTGCATTGTGCTGATCAGCACAACCTGCTTGTTCTTTTTGCTTTGGTATTGTACAATGGTATGGTCCTTTTTGTACATGAACCGACTATCATGGACAGGCAACCTTGCTTTACTCTTGAATGAGTTTGGCAAGAACCGCTTGTTCTGCCTGACAGTGCCGACTGTGGTCAAGCCATTCTTCAAAAGTGTCTCCGTGAGGACAGTGTCTGTAAAGAAATTGTCACAGGTGACATTTCGCCCACTTTTGAAGAAAGGCGTGACCAGGTCAGTGGCAACATTGCACCCCAGATTGACTGCTCTTTGTTGACCAGCTGCTCTCCCCAAATAAGGGGTGCCCTTCAATGGGAAGTTGTTCTGAGCATCAGCCACCCGGAATACTTTGATGCCATATTATCCGGTTTGGATGGCAGGTATTGCAGGAAACTGCAGTGTCCCTGAAGGGCACAAGCTGCTCGTCCACAGTCAGAAAGCAGCCAGGGACATAATGCTGGGACAATTCTTCATGAATTCGTCCCAAATGTCGCGGAAGGGGGCAAAAATGTCTCTCTGCCTTCTGGCAGTTCTAGTAGTTTTATCATCCAATCGCAAATGTGTCATGAGGAGCTGAAAACGTCTCCTACTCATGCACCCTCTGATCATGGGGAAACCATACACCGAGTCCCACAATGTTTCAGTGTTCACAAAACTTTGTTTCCTGGTACCCAGAAAAAGAAGCATACCAAAGAGACCTTCACATTCAACCATGTCCATTGGCTTCCACTTCTCCTTCAAGATTTGGGAACCTTGAATGTTGTAAACTTGACAATGTCACTAATCATTTTGTCAGTTACAAAAAGTCTGTAAGCATCACGTGGACTGTTAGCATGCTGACAACCAACTGCCTGATTGCCAGAAGCCCTGAAAACATTTCTGGCAAGGGTCCTTGCCTGGTTGGGGTTTGGATTCCTGTTCCATTTTGTCCCATCCTTGGGAGTCTCACCCGTGAATGTTGTGGCAGTCTGGTCATCCTCCCCCTCTCCTCCTCTTCCCCGACATATCTGATTCCTCACTGGGTGTGTCACTGTCTGCTGGTGCAGGCGGTTCCTCTTCACTCGTCCATCGTCTCCACTGACAAGGCCTTCTTCTGTGTCCGAGGCTGCAGCTGCATCCACAGTTTGCGCTGAAGGAGTTCAATAACTTACACAAGCCCTCGTCCACCAAAGAGTCACTCACCTGCTGCTACTGTCAATGCCTCAAATATGTTTTTGGGCTCTCCTGCTCACCTGCAACCAAAGACAAAGGCCATTAATTTCATGAACAGATTGACAGTGACAAAACATGTGTGGGAAGGAGAGAATGAAAATCAGACGTCAAGTAGTCATGGGATAGTTCTCCATTTAATATCAAAAGACCACTGATTTCGTTGTAAGAACTGGCCTCCAAGTATGATCGAGCAAACGAAAATAAGAAATCAATTTTATATTGCTTTCACCGTGACATGGTAAATAACATTGACTAACAACATCACCGTACATCATTACAGGCCTACACCACTGTGTGTGAAAACAAAGGGCTGAAAATAAAAAAACAGAGTAAAAAAAACAAAATAAAACATCAACTCACCTCTGCTCTCCATTCTTGCAATGAAAGGATATTGCCGCTCTTTGGAAGTGAAGAATGACAAATAGAATCATGCAGCCGTTGAGTGGAGTGATGCGATTGTCCAAGTGGCTCAAGCACACGACAGATTCTCAGAATATCAAACCAAAACGAAAGTGACTGGTTCTAGGGAAATTTCAAAAGCGACTGGTTCTCAGAATTTCAAAACCGAAACTACCTGATTCGCTTTGGCCTATAGTTCTCTTAGTGGCAGAGTATTTTCTATACGAATCCACTAAAACATAACAGTAATATTGTGATAAATCTAGTCTTCTGTATGAGCAGTTTTTCATACATCCAACAAAAATGTGTTTATTCAGAGCAAGCTGACCTATGATGTTTTTTCCAATAGGTTTTGTATACCTGTATCGTCGGGAACAACACTCCGCCTCTACTTTGAAAAGAATGGGTCGTGGATGACCCGTATCGTCGGGAGAAGAATAATCATCTTTCTTCCTCTTTGAACATCATGGGTCCTGCACGACCCGCGCCGTCGGTTGAGGAATAGTCACGTAGGGCACTCTTTAATATGTATGGGTCCTCCACAACCGTATCGTCGTGAGTGTTATAATGATATTAACACCTTAATAAACAAATTACCTTTTCACTTAGATTAACGTCCTCATGTGTACATGTGCATAACCAGGTGATCAACAATTACATAAAGTTTCATTGATTTATGTTCAGTAGTTTAGGAGATATCGTTGATTTAGTGTGTCTCTGGGTCCTGGAGGACCCACGGTCAAAGGTAAAGGTTAAGAAAAAAAATAGAAACATGTTTCTTTGTATAACAGTCAAACAACAAATAGGATGAAGAAGTCCAGAATATCAGAGGGACAGAAAAGCCAATGGATCACCTCCCCTCCTCCTCCCCTCTGTATCCCGTCTTCCTCATCTCACTGTTTCTCTCCCCCCCCCCCCCCCCCCCCCCCCCCCCCCCCCCCCCGCACTTTAACAAAGATTAATCGACAGTAGATGGCAAATATGGGAAAGTCATATTCTATCAAGTAACAGGTTTGATGTAAACAAAGTTTACAGTTCCTCACAGTTAGTTAAAAAGTACCTTATGTTTAATATGAAGAAACATTTATGATTTACCTTTACTAGATTTAGAATTTGGACTCTCTGAAATAAAAGTGCATGCTAATCGCTTCAAAAACCTAAGTTGCGACGAACTGCTCTGTCCGCTATGTAAAGAATCAATTAAAGATGAAGTTCATTTTGTCTTGCAGTGCCCTGCTTTTAATGATCTCCGTGTGCAGCTAATACCTAGGAAATTGTACAACCAACCATGTATGTTTCGTTTTTCCTTGCCAATGTCATCAGAGAAAGAGAGTGTGATTTGGAGTTTAGTTCTCTCTCTCTCTCTCTCTCTCTCTCTCTCTCTCTCTCTCTCTCTCTCTCTCTCTCTCTGTGTGTATATATCTCTGTATATATATATATCTATATCTATATCTATCTCTGTCTATCTATCTCTATCTATCTATCTATATCTTATATATATATATATATATAATATATATAATATATATATATATATATATACATATATATATAATATATATATATATATATATATATATATATATATATATATATATATATATATATAAAACTTTTCACTTAAGAAAAACAATGTTATGATCTTTTCTATATGACATTTGTAGGGACTCGTGATACTGCTGCATGTATAACAATTTTCCTGTAATCTTGTTATCGCCCTCTTCACAGGGGGGGGGGGGGGGGGAGGGGGGAGGAGGAGGGCTATGGCCTTAAATGATAAAATCATCTGAATCTGAATCCTCTCCCCCCCCCTCCCCCCACCTCCCCATTGCAGGAAAGATGGAGTCACCCCCAAAGGGATGTGTCAACAGACTCAAATCGAGTTTAAAAGTGACATAAGCCAAGAGGATATAGACTCTGGGTCACAGTGACTCAGAACAAGGGTGGTAGCGAGTTTAGATCAAATGTGTTGCGGTGAACTAAATCACTGTCAAAGAGCTAGCTCACAGAAAGTGTGCTGATGGCACAGACAGAACTCAAACGTCCTCGTGTCTTCATTTGGATCGCTGTGAACTGGATCCATGTTTACGATCTAGTGACCCACAATGAGTCATATGTGATTCACAGCAAAGACGGGTCAACGGAACCAGTGGAACGTCAGCAACGGACTCAGTCTACAGACATTGTCCGTGTTGAGGGACTGACGTTGTCAGTGTTGAGGACTGACGCTGTCAGTGTTGAGTGACAGACGTTGTCAGTGTTGAGGGACTGACGCTGTCAGTGTTGAGTGACAGACGTTGTTAGTGTTGAGTGGCAGACGTTGTCAGTGTAGAGTGAATGACAGACGTTGTCAGTGTTGAATGGCAGAGAATGTCAGTTTTGAGTGGCAGAAGTTGTCAGTGTTGAGTGACAGACGGTGTCAGTGTTGAGTGACAGATGTTGTCAGAGTGGAGTGGCAGACGTTTTTCAGTGTTGAGCGAGTCAGGGACATTGTGAGTGATGAGTGACAGACGTTGTCAGTGTTGAGTGGCAGAGAATGTCAGTGTCGAGTGACAGACGTTGTCAGTGTTGAGCGGCAGAGAATGTCAGTGTCGAGTGACAGACGTTGTCAGTGTTGAGCGGCAGAGAATGTCAGTGTTGAGTGACAGGCATTGTCAGTGTTGAGCGGCAGATGTTGTCAGTGTTGAGTGACAGGCATTGTCAGTGTTGAGCGGCAGACGTTGTCAGTGTGGAGTGACAGACGTTGTCAGTGCGGAGTGACAGACGTTGTCAGTGCGGAGTGACAGACGTTGTCAGTGCGGAGTGACAGACGTTGTCAGTGCTGAGTGACAGACGTTGTCAGTGCTGAGTGACAGACGTTGTCAGTGCTGAGTGACAGACGCTGTCAGTGCTGAGTGACAGACGTTGTCAGTGCTGAGTGACAGACGTTGTCAGTTTGGAGTGACAGACGCTGTCAGTGTGGAGTGACAGACGTTGTCAGTGTCGAGTGACAGACGTTGTCAGTGTGGAGTGACAGACGTTGTCAGTGTGGAGTGACAGACGTTGTCAGTGTGGAGTGACAGACGTTGTCAGTGTGGAGTGACAGACGTTGTCAGTGTGGAGCAGGGCAGGTGGCAGGCCTGTCACTTTCAAGACGGGCATATCCGGTCCTCACTGGGAACCAGCCGACCGGAGGAAGAAAGGGCAGGCAAAGGAACTGCTGCCAGACCGTCCACCCAGACCAGCTGGTGAACAAAGGAGTGAATCTGCCAGTCTGGTTGGTGACAGAAGATGCTGCCTTGATTTCCCTGCATTAACTATCACGCCAGACCTTAACAGCGTAAGCGAGTCTCAGGGTTTTTTGTTTGTTTTGTTTTGTTTTGGTGCTCTCTTTTCAACTTCTCCCTCTGTTGGCAACATTCTACCACCGATGCTCTCTCTCTCCCTCTCTCTCTCTCTCTGACACACACACACACACACACACACACACACACACACACACACACACACACACACACACACACACACCACTCACACTTTTCCCATTCCTTTGTCCAGGGTCCTTACCGGTCCTTGCAGGTCCTTACATTTGAAACACCTCAAGTGAGGCCTTACAAGTGCTTATATTAGCATCAAGGTCCTTACAAGTCCTTATGACAGCCAAAAAAAATCGTCAATGGCGAAATGCTGGTTGGAAAATCTCGGAAGCAAGCGGTACTTACTCTGAAATCTGCTCGCCAATGGGTTCTGACAAACGGCCAAGCCTAGCAGACAACTTTCAGCTTGGAAGTTTGGTTTTTCTCAAGGTCTTGTCCTAGTTTTGCATGGTCTCGTTTCGCGTGAAGACTCGATACTTACATCCATCATTTTCCAGTCTTTGTTCAAGGCAATCGAAATGCCAGGAAAGTGCATTTCAGGATCGTTGGGTAAAAAAAAAGTAGTACAAGGACTGGTTGCTGAAGGATCCCCAAAAGAAACATTATGCTCGATGTCCTGTGTGCGAAAGATCACTGCATTTGGCGTCGATGGCACGTAGGGTTGTGCTAGACCATATTCATAATACGGGAGGTGTGGAGGGAGTTGTCATTGACAAAAAAACTCCTTGTCTCAGCATCAGGAGCCTAGGGAAGATATGACAGATACCTTGCTGAACAGAGGCAAGAGGAGGAGGCAGCTGTGGAAAAAGAGAAGAGAAAGAGGTTAGGAGAAGAACTGGTCAACCTGAGGAAGAAACATAAATGCACCAGTGATGAGGCATGTCATCTTCTTGAAGAGGCTGACCGTCTAAGCTTCCAGTCTCAGGAGCAGAGAAGTTTCAGTCTGACTGAACGATCCAACACTCTGCGTTTGTTAGCTAAGGACAGAAAAAATGAAGCAGAGAGAGTTCAACAGGACATCACAAGGGTCGAAAAAGAATGGAAAAAATGCTGATTAAGGCCAGTGTATGTGTGTGTGTGTGCTCTTTTTTTTTTTCTCCGACATATATTTAGGATCTGAAAGTGCCTATGACCACTAATAACAGTTTTGTTTTTGTTTTTGTTTCTCATTCTCAGTGTCATTTTTTTAAAACTTATCTCTTCTGTTGTGAAAGATTGACATTCAAGTTTAAGTATCAGCTATGACTGTCAGGTTAAAGTATCAGCTGGTTTTAGTTTTAGGTGTGAAAAGAGTGGATTGAAGTTGAAGACAAGAGACTGAAGACATTGTTCTTACTGAAGACTGAACAAGGGAACAAACAGTTTTCAGTGTGATTTGATTCTGCAGTACAGCAGCCAGGTTATATTGGGTGTACGCTGTGTTTGGTGCATTTCCATGAAGAGATATACAAGTACGTTTTGTATATGCTGTTAATGTAGAGGTCCTTACTAATTTAGAAATGGTCCTTATAGGTCCTTACAAGGTCCTTACTTGGCATAAGCTGAAGTCCCTGGGAACCCTGTTTGTTTCTTTGAGTTCTGTTAACTGGTACACAAGCTGTATAGTGTTCTCTCCTTGTCCCATCCATGATTTTCCACATGCTAGGTGAGTGCCTTTTGTTTCCTTGACCACCGCATGTAGGGCGCTTTGGGGATTTTCAAGTTCTGTGAAACATGCCTTCACCTGTTCTAGTGCTGTGAAACAGGCCTTCACCTGTTCTAGTGCTGTGAAACATGCCTTCATCTGTTCTAGTGCTGTGAAACATGCCTTCACCTGTTCTAGTGCTGTGAAACATGCCTTCACCTGTTCTAGTGCTGTGAAACAGGCCTTCACCTGTTCTAGTGCTGTGAATGACTTCACCTGTTCTAGTGCTGTGAATGCCTTCACCTGTTCTAGTGCTGTGAATGACTTCACCTGTTCTAGTGCTGTGAATGACTTCACCTGTTCTAGTGCTGTGAAACATGCCTTCACCTGTTCTAGTGCTGTGAATGACTTCACCTGTTCTAGTGCTGTGAAACATGCCTTCACCTGTTCTAATGCTGTGAATGTCTTCACCTGTTCTATGCTGTGAAACAGGCCTTCACCTGTTCTAGTGCTGTGAAACATGTCTTCACCTGTTCTAGTGCTGTGAAACATGTCTTCACCTGTTCTTGTGCTGTGAAACATGTCTTCACCTGTTCTAGTGCTGTGAAACATGTCTTCACCTGTTCTAGTGCTGTGAAACATGTCTTCACCTGTTCTAGTGCTGTGAAACATGTCTTCACCTGTTCTAGTGCTGTGAAACATGTCTTCACCTGTTCTTGTGCTGTGAAACATGTCTTCACCTGTTCTAGTGCTGTGAAACATGTCTTCACCTGTTCTAGTGCTGTGAAACATGTCTTCACCTGTTCTTGTGCTGTGAAAAATGCCTTCACCTGTTCTAGTGCTGTGAAACATGTCTTCACCTGTTCTAGTGCTGTGAAACATGTCTTCACCTGTTCTAGTGCTGTGAAACATGTCTTCACCTGTTCTTGTGCTGTGAAAAATGCCTTCACCTGTTCTAGTGCTGTGAAACATGCCTTCACCTGTTCTAGTGCTGTGATACATGCTCTAGCTTGTGTCTAACCTGCACTAAAGAAAGGTCAAGCAGGTATAGCATTGTTTCAATAAGTGTGTCCTTCTTTGTTCCCTAGGTCAATCTAATACTTTCATTGAGATTTCTTTCGCATTTTAAGAAGGTTGGTCATGGACCATGGTGTAAGCCCTGATCCATAATCAATCACACTGTGTACCATTGCGTGATACAATCGGTAGAGATGACGTTGTTCAATGCCTTTAGCTGCTGATATTTAACGGCAGACAGGCCTTTTCTGCACTTTAAAATACAAAATATTCACAACATGATTTGTAAAGGTTAGCATTCTATCAAAGCCTACACCCAAATAGCGTTGGCTGTTAGTTGATTCAATTGGTATTCCATTGAAGGAAACGGGTGAAGGTACTTGTCCTGATGTCTTGTTGCTGAGAGTGCAGACTAATGTCTGAGCTTTTGTAGGGTTGATGGACGATCTAGTTTCTTGACGCCATTGAGCAAAGTTGTTCAAATGCTGCTGAACTGCTTTCGTTTTAATCTTGAGCATTCTTTGACGTTCTGTAGATCAGACCGTCATCTGCTAGTGTCAACAGTGGAACAGTCAAGTTTTTATTCAGATCTGCAAATTTTGTGGTGTGAAGACTGCATAGGAAAAAGGGAAGAGAGGAGAACCTTGAGGCAGAGAGAGAAGAGTCGCTGAGATGGCGCAGAGGTCGGGACAGCAACCCAAAAAAAAAAAAAAAAAAAAAAAAAAAGAGTCGCAGGCTAACAGGCGGCAGTGGCAGATGGAAAAAACACACAAAGTTACCTGGCCTAGTCCACATTCCTCGGAGTAGTAATCACAACGATGCTCATCCTCGCCGTCCACGCACTGACTCTTCAGGTCACAGGGAAAGTGAAGATGAAGTTCAGGCCATACCAGCTCAGAACAGTTCCACAACTTGCCAGTCTTTTGAGGTTTCCTCCGGTGAAAAGAGAACGACAGCTTGAATTCCCGCATTCTCTCTCGCTCCTTGTAGAGGCAGTAGCAGTACAGCAAGGACATTACCGTGCCTCTGTGGCCGTCATCATCATCCTCGTCGTCGGCTGTGTCTGGAGGGAGGAGAAAGTCAGGGACGATTCGCTGGGCAGTCGCCATACATCGTCCACTACGGGGCTGTTGACCGCACTCCCCAAGAAACAAGAAAGGGTTGGAGGCCCACTGACGGGAGTTTAAGAAGATCACGTGGCCTGGGGGCGCAGCGAGGGTGGTGCAGTCGTTGAAGTAATAAGAATGGGGGAGGAAGTTGCTGGGGGTTTTGATGTAACCTGAAAAGGACAAGAAAGAGATGGGTCTGCTTGTATTTGAAATGTTTTCATCCTCCATTTCTTCTTATCCCTGGCTTCTCCTTTTACCCTGCTCCCACATTTTCACATAAACACATGGGCACATTCACTCGCTCTCTCTCTCTCTCTCACACACACACACACACACACACACACACACACACACACACACACATGCACACACACAGGCGCTCGCGCGCGCGCGTGCGCGCTCACGCACACACAGAGGCAAACAAGATAGGTATACCAGCTAAAAGAATGTTTCCAATGTTCACGCACGCGTGAAGTTTGAAAAAAATGACTGTTACAGGTACAAACACTCAATAGCGATTCCGTGAGTAGGATCCACGGACAAGTAGAATCCATTACACCGATGATCATATAAATAACTTTATTAGGCCTACAATCAAAATGAATCGATCGAATGATAGGTGCTCTATAAAAGTCTTTGACTTCTTTGGTGATCGTGTGACCTGAATATGACAGTGAAGAATGATCATTCTGAAACAACCCTCATTCTTCCGATGACATTTACATGGTACAGTGTTCCACATTTCCACAGATCCACTGCCACACCAAAGAGCAGGTGACAACGTGACTTAGCTGTGTTCTCTTTCTTACCCCTAGACGAGGACAAATAACCGACTTCCAGGCGAACTGCCTCTGTAGCATTAACAGCACAGAACTCCAGTATCGTCACCCTGGCAATGGTCTCCTTAGTTCAAACAAAAACACCACATTGTTCGTCCAACTGTAAAAATGCCCGACTCTCGGTTTCCTAGGATACAGAGTTTTGAGAAGTTCAGGGTACAGACGCTTTCCATCGTGATACTGCCAGACTGTGACATTGACAGACCGGGACATGTTGAACCGGAACTGATGACTTGGCAGTCGCACACTTAGTCGGAGGTAGCATTTGTGTTCTTCGTCGCGAAAACGGATCATTACGGTATTCATGTCGTGTACAATGGATGTGTTTCTGACACACATGCTGACGTTAACGACTGGCGCATCCGTGGTGATGTGTGTATCGTTGCTCAGGCTGTGGTTGAGCTGAGCGTCGTCTTTCTGTGGTGGTGTTCCGCTCATGGACACAGTTGACTGACCACCCTGATGTGCTGACATTGGAGAGATTCGTGCGGTGTCCCTGGGTTTCTGCCCGTGGTTTGGACCTGATGGAGCAAAGACAGAGACAGGTTGTCTATGGAATGTCTAAGCATATTCTCTCTTTTCTTCATAAGACATCTCTTCTCGCCATTTTTATGGATCAACTATGTAGCTAGGGTGCAAGATGGGAAGGGGTGGGATGAAGGTGTGTGTGTGTGTGTGTATGCGTGGGGGGGGAGGGGGGTTTCCAGTGACGTAGAAGTAAGAGTCGGCGTGGAAGATCACGTCAGTTGGTAAGTGGAGGGTCTATACATGGGTGAAGATCACGTCAGTTGGTAAGTGGAGGGTCTATTTCATGGGTGAAGATCACGTCAGTTGATAAGTGGAGGGTCTAGACATGGGTGAAGATCACGTCAGTGATAAGTGGAGGGTCTATACATGGGCGAAGATCACGTCAGTTGGTAAGTGGAGGGTCTATACATGGGTGAAGATCACGTCAGTTGGTAAGTGGAAGGTCTTTTACATGGGTGAAGATCACGTCAGTTGGATGTGGAGGGTCTATACATGGGTGAAGATCACGTCAGTTGATAAGTGGAGGGTCTATACATGGGTGAAGATCACGTCAGTTGGATGTGGAGGGTCTATACATGGGTGAAGATCACGTCAGTTGGTAAGTGGAGGGTCTATACATGGGTGAAGATCACGTCAGTTGGATGTGGAGGGTCTATACATGGGTGAAGATCAGTCAATTGGATGTGGAGGGTTATACATGTATACATGGGTGGGTACTGGACTGGGAGTCGGGAGGGAGTTGGGATGGATAGGGGGGAAAGGTGGGGATGGGGGGGGGGGGGGGGGGGGGTAGATTTGATCTGGAATTTTGAGTCTTAAACTGAGGACGATGAAACTGCCTCAGATGGAAGACAGTTCCAGTCACCAGTGGTAATCTTGTTTACGCACACTCACTGTTCTCTCTCTCTCTCTCTCTCTCTCTCTCTCTCTCTCTCTCCTCTCTCTCTCTCTCTCTCTCTCTCTCTCTCTGTCACACACACACACACACACACACACACACACACACACACACACACACAACACACACACAACACACACCCACTCCAAGCTGCATCACCCTCCTACTTGCTCGTTCTAAAGGGCTTGTCAACTTGAGCCCTGATAAGGGGGGGGAGTACGGGGGTTGTAGAGGGTAGGGGAGGTAGAGGGGTGAGAGGGGTGGAGGGAAAGGGGGTTGTAGAGGGGTAGGGGAGGGGTAGAAGAGGGGGTTGTGAGGGGTAGGGGGGGGGTAGAAGAGGGGGTTGTAGGGTGGAGAAGGGGGTTGTAGAGGGTGGGGAGGGGGTAGAAGAGGGGGTAGGGGAGGGGGTAGAAGAGGGGGTGTAGAGGGGTAGGGGAGGGGGTAGAAGAGGGGGTTAGTAGAGGGTAGTAGAGGGGTTGTTAGAGGGGTAGGGGAGGGTAGAAGAGGGGGTTGTAGAGGGGTAGGGGAGGGGGTAGAAGAGGGGGTTTGTAGAGGGGTAGGGGAGGGGGTAGAAGAGGGGGTTGTAGAGGGGTAGGAGGAGAGGGGGTTGTAGAGGGGTAGGGGAGGGGGGTAGAAGAGGGGGTTGTAGAGGGGTAGAAGAGGGGGTTGTAGAGGGGTAGGGGAGGGGGGTAGAAGAGGGGGTTGTAGAGGGGTAGGGGAGGGGTTAGAAGAGGGGGTTGTAGAGGGGTAGGGGAGGGGGTAGAAGAGGGGGTTGTAGAGGGGTAGGGAAGGGATAGAAAGGGGGTTGTAGAGGGGTAGGGGAGGGGGTAGAAGAGGGGGTAGGAGGGGTAGAAGAGGGGGTTGTAGAGGGGTAGGGAGGGGGTAGAAGAGGGGGTTGTAGAGGGTAGGGGGGGGTAGAAGAGGGGGTTGTAGAGGGGTAGGGGAGGGGGTAGAAGAGGGGGTTGTAGAGGGTAGGGGAGGGGGTGGGGTTGTAGAGGGTAGGGGAGGGGGGTAGAAGAGGGGGTTGTGAGGGGTAGGGGAGGGGGTAGAAGAGGGGGTTGTAGAGGGGTAGGGGAGGGGGTGAGAGGGGTTGTAGAGGGGTAGGGAGGGGATAGAAGAGGGGGTTGTAGAGGGGTAGGGGAGGGGGTAGAAGAGGGGTTGTAGAGGGGTAGAAGAGGGGGTTGTAGAGGGGTAGGGGAGGGGGTAGAAGAGGGGTTGTAGAGGGGTAGGGGAGGGGGTAGAAGAGGGGGTTGTAGAGGGGTAGGGGAGGGGGTAGAAGAGGGGGTTGTAGAGGGGTAGGGGAGGGGGTAGAAGAGGGGTGTTGTAGAGGGGTAGGGGAGGGGGTAGAAGAGGGGGGTTGTAGAGGGGTAGGGGAGGGGGTAGAAGAGGGGGTTGTAGAGGGGTAGGGGAGGGGGTAGAAGAGGGGGTTGTAGAGGGGTAGGGGAGGGGGTAGAAGAGGGGGTGTTGTAGAGGGGTAGGGGAGGGATAGAAGAGGGGGTTGTAGAGGGTAGGGGAGTGGTAGAAGAGGGGGTTGTAGAGGGTAGGGAAGGGGGTAGAAGAGGACGTGAAAAGAGAAACGTCTTCAGTTGCAACAGAAGTTTCGAAAATCAAAATTCAGTGAACATGGCGACGGTCCGGAAACAAAAGCCTGTCTTCTCAAATACGTTCATTTCCCGTTTCTTCACGTGACATAACTGTGGTAGCATTCCCTCAGGTTGTTCAATTTAAGATGTCACCACCCCCTTAAAAAACGTACCTCTCATCTCAGCAACTTGAAAACTTTTACATCCCCTCGAAGTATTCTCCGTTGGCTCGAATGCAAATTTCAAGCCTCCTACGCCAATTCTCAAGCGCCCTCTGGTAGTCGGTTTTAGGCAGACCGGACACAACTCTGATCTAACGGCTTGGCGAGGTCTTGTACCCGGTCAAACTTAACGCCCAGCGAGCTTTTCCTTCAGAGCAGGAAACAGCCAGAAGTCGCATGGGGCCAAGTCGGGGCTGTAGGGTGGGTGGTCCAAAACTTGGATTCCTTGCTCGCTCAGGAAGGTCGTGGTGACCTTCGCCTTATGGACACTGCATTGTCATGCAGAAGAAGGGTCCTCTGGGTGCTGAGGTTGGGCGCTGCTCATGGATTTTTCCTACAACTTTGGGAGCACACAACTTGGGTATAGTAGGAGGCAGTGATTGTTGATTTCTCAGGCAAAATGTCAATTGCCACAAGGGCCTTGCGTGTTGAAAAAAATAGAAAACATTCGCTTGGACTCTGGAACCTGGGGAAGAACAACTGGTCGGTCTCCGTCAGGGCCAACCCACTGCGGTTGCAGCGTTTGTTGGGGTGCCGATAGAATGTCACCAACTCTCGTCCCCGTCACTAAGTCACACAGTCGTTTTGGCCCATTGGGCTCAACTCGTCGAGCAGTTTGCGTGAACATGCCCCCGCTCTGTTCTGACATCGCTTAAGAGATGTGGCACCCATCTTGCAGCAGTTTTCTCATGTAGGTAGTTGTGCAATGTTGTATGTGCCAATTGAAAGCTCACATGCCTCGCTTAATTCCCGCACACGAATGTGGATCCCCTCTATCATCTTTTCACAAATGCAATTTTGTTGTTCTGAGCTGGTAAAGCTCGCTCTGCACGATACCCCAATCAGATGGCGCCCTACCTGCTCTTAATTGTTTGAATTACCTCGCAAACTGTGCGGTAAGACACACAATCCGTTCCGTAAACAGCTTGCAAATCTGCGTGTATCCTCCTACAATCGTCCCAAGTTGTAGCCTTGTGAAAGTGTAGAAACGAAATTGCTCATGGTGACGTCCATTTTTTTCAGGCTCAGCTGTTTGAAATACAGTTGTAATTACGTCATACTCCGAGTTGCGTCATGACGTCAACTTTATTTTCTGCAATTCTAAAAACAGGTAAACTTTAAGTTGTGTTTGGTATAAACATTTTTTGTGCGGTGCTTCGTTTCCAAACGGAAGCCTTTGTGTCATCTTTAAAATTTAACAACCTTTACAGATCAAAATTGGAAGCTCTAGAAAAAGGTGTGGTTTACCTATCAATAAAATGGGACTTCTGGAATGTATGGGTTATAACATAGCCCCAAGCCGTCAAAGGTATCCACTTTCCGAAGGTTCGGAACCATCAGGCGTAGGCAGCCGTCCAAATGTTCGAATATATGACGAAACCATGTTGAAGCTTTACCCCTTACGACTTATTATGCTTAAAGGCACAAAATTTGGGAAATTGTGTGTGCGTCATTTGGTAAGAGACTACTTTAAACTTAACACGTAAAACGCGAAAATGTTTACAAAATCTAAAACGATACCCTACAGACTGTCAAAATATCAAAAGCTAAGCGCAAGGGCCCGACCCGCCCACACTCGACGGGGAGGCTTTGGGCTCTGGAGGCCTTTGCCGGCGCAGCCTTTGGCAGTGCCTCTGGGGGTTCCTGTCTGAAAGTTTGGAAAAAGAAAAAAAAGAAAAAGAAGAAAAAGAAGAAGATCGAAACTAACCCTGATGTTTTATAAGTGACGCGTCTGTGACAAGCACTGGTTGTGCCTTAATTTTTTTGATGTGACGACCTGGGGGATGGGCCTGTCTTTTGCGGTGTCGTCGCCCCCACGCACCCCCCCCCCCCCCCCCGCTTTCCCGTGCCCTTGGAACTCGCCCCCTTCCCCCTGATGAAGGCATCCTGTCTGATTTCAACATGAAGGGATCACCGTCGATTTCAACGATGGACGGTCTTTTCACTGCTTTTTCGTCGTCACGACTGCGCGGCTTATTTTTGCGGTCAGAAAAAGTTTGCTGTACGGTCAGTAAGTGTTTGTGTTTTGTAGCGGTCAGCAAAGTATCGTGTCTGGCGGCAGCTAAGTATTGTTTTGTAGGGTAGCTAAATGTTTTCGAGCGGCCACTAAGTGTTGTGTCTGTAGCGGTCAGTAAATTTGTGTCTAAATATTGTTCTGTAGGGTCAGCCCAAGTATTTTGTCTGTAGCGGCCGTAAGTATCGTGTCTGTAGCGGTCGTTAAGGTCGGTCTGTACGGGCACTAAGTATTGTGGTTTTAGCGGTCCTAATATTGGTCTGTAGCGGCCCGTACGTATCGTGTCTGTAGCGGTAGCTAAATGCGTTCTGTGCGGTCAGCTAAGATTGTGTCTGTGCGGTCAGCTAATATTGTGTCTTGCGGCCCGCTACGAACGTGTCTGTAGCGGGCGCAAGTGTTGTGTTGTAGCGTCAGCTAAGTATCGGTCTGTGCGGTCAGCTAAGTGTTGTGTCTGTAGCGGTCAGCTAAGTATTGTGTATGTAGCGGCCAGCTAAGTATCGTGTCTGTAGCAGTCAGCTAAGTGTTGTGTCTGTAGCGGTCAGCTAAGTGTTGTGCCTGTAGCGGTCAGCTAAGTGTTGTGTCTGTAGCGGTCAGCTAAGTATCGTGTCTGTAGCGGTCAGCTAAGTGTTGTGTCTGTAGCGGTCAGCTAAGTATTGTGTCTGTAGCGGCCAGCTAAGTATCGTGTCTGTAGCGGTCAGCTAAGTGTTGTGTCTGTAGCGGTCATCTAAGTATCGTGTCTGTAGCGGTCAGCTAAGTGTTGTGTCTGTAGCGGTCAGCTAAGTGTTGTGTCTGTAGCGGCCAGCTAAGTGTTGTGCCTGTAGCGGTCAGCTAAGTGTTGTGTCTGTAGCGGTCAGCTAGTGTCGTGTCTGTAGCGGTCAGCTAAGTATCGTGTCTGTCGGATACCAGCTCAGCGTTATGACGGTACAAAAAGGGAAGAAACTCTAGGGACAGCTTGACAGAAGGAAGACTCCAGAGAAGACCCCCCCCCCCCCCCCCCCCCCGCCCCCGCCCTCACCACACCCCCTCAGACAAGTGTTCCGGCCCTGAACTCCTCACACTCGATGGCAACCCGAGCCGTATCCAGGTCATGACTCCCAGATGCTCCTCAGCTGCCAAGTTTCGACCAAGGTGGAGATTCTTCTTCTTCTTCTTCTTCGTTCGCTCAGACAGGAACCCCAGATGCACTGATGAAGGCTGCCGTCCGGCGGAGGTCCTCCAGAGATCCGTAGAGTTTCCCCTCATCGGTTGGTCAGCAGGCCAGGTCTCTGCTCTCAGGTCATGGTGAGTTGGACAGTCTTGTAGGAAGTGTTCCACTGTCATTGGGGCTGTACCGCAGGGGCACACTGCAGATTCGCCAATGCGGGAACCTTGTGAACATGTGATGGTGTAGCCTGGAGTGGCCCGTCCTCAGCCTCACAATGTTCACTTGGTCTGGTCTGGGTAGGAGGTGGTAGGGATCTGTCTGGTTATTCTGGATGTAGCTGAAGCCATCTTTTCCTCTGCTTCTCCTTGATGATCGTCTTGGCCTCTTCATAGGAGATTTCCTGTTCCTCTTGTGGCTGCTGTCCTCCTTCCTTCGCCAGTCGGTCTGCTTCCTCATTGCCTGCTATGTTGCAGTGTGAAGGTATCCACTGGATGACAGTTAGTTCAGTGGCCTGTTGCAGTCTAGCAAGGGCAGAGACAAGGGGGTTGAGGTCCTTGTTCTTTGGGTTCTGTACAGCCTGAAGTACTGACAGTGCATCAGAGAAGATGACGATTTTGGGATGTATGGTCTCTCTATTTGCGCACAGTGTCTCCGCTGCTGTCTGCAATGCGTCTGCCTCAGCTTTGTAGTTCGTGGAGAATTTGCCAGTGGGGATGGCTTGTCGGACGTGAGTTCCATCCTTCAAGGTTAGGAATATTCCTCCACCTCCATTTCTGGTAGCCTCCTCTGCTGAGCCGTCTGTGTATGCGTACGTCCACAGCTCCTTGGGGTAAGCCTGTTCTATATGGTCTAGAGCTAGTGCTTTCTTCTCTGGTTCTGATTGTGTGCCCTTTGGGAGAATGCTGGGATTGTCTCTCTGACTTCCGGAAACTGGTCCCTTCTCCAAGCGGGTACAGAGCTGTGAGTTGGGATCTGCTTGTTCCCTTGCTGTAGCAGTTCAGGGTCCTGCCTCTCGAGTCTACGAGCGTTGTGCACAAAACTGCTGCGCTTCAGTCTGCACTTGGTTGGCTCTGACATTCTTTTGTTCATGGGGTGATTCTTCATCCTCTTGAATTTGGCAGCTTGGGTGAGGATAATGGCATCTCTCCTGCTTTCAAGGCTTTGAAGACCTGTCAGAGTTTCCATGGCTTGGATCGGGGTTGATTTGAGAGCGCCGGTGATGATCCTGGACGCCTGGTTCTGGACCTTGGCAACTTTGTCTAGGTTGGTCTTGGCTGCTGTCCCCCAGGCAGCTGTACCATATTCTAGGACAGGTCTAACTCGTCCGAGGTACAGTTTCTTCTGGATGTTGTGGTCGGCTCCCCAGGAAGTTCCTGATAACTTCTTCATCAATGCCAAACGTAGCCTGGCTCTTTCTGTGCACTTGTTGATCTGGTGTCTCCAAGTCATCCTGGGGTCAAATGTGACTCCTAAGTAAGTGGGTGACTTATCCTGTGGGAGGACGTGACCATTCACCTGGAGGCGTGCACTCTGTTCTTTTGTAGCCAGGCTGAAGTGGTGTATGTGTTTTTTCTGGCATTGATGGTTACGAGCCACTTTTTTGTCCATGTCTCGATCTTCCTCAGGGCTTCCTGGATCCTTACAGTGGCTGTTGTTATGTACTGCTCAGAGCACCAGATGGCAAGATCGTCTGCGTAGATTGCACCATGGATCCATGCAGGGATGTCATCAAGGATGTCGTTCATGAAGATGATGAAAAGCGTAGGGGAGAGAGAACTCCACCCTGTGGAACGCCTTCCTTCATGATCTTCTGTCTGCTTTGGTGCCTTCTGTTCTGTACCGGGCTTTTCTGTTGGTCAGGTATTGGCTGATCCATTTGAACATGAGACCGAGATACCGTACTTGTGCATCTTCAGCTTCAGCCATTCTTCCACACTTTATCAAAGGCCTTTTCCAGGTCGATCCAGACTGTAATGGTATGCGTCTTGATTGTAGTGCATCCTCCATTTCTTGCGCAATGTAAGCGACTGGTCTTCAGTGGATCGGTGTTGCCTGAATCCTGCCTGCTTGTCAGAGATGATCTCTTTCTTCTCCAGGTACCATGTCAGCCTATTGTTGACTAGCCTTTCCATGAGCTTCCCTACGCAGCTGGTCAGACTAATGGGTCTGAAGCTGTCTGCCTTGGTCTTGTCTTTTCCTTTCTTGTGAATCGGGATCATGGTAGCATCTCTCCATGCCTGAGGTACTGATGCATTTTTCCAGCTGGTGTTGAAGATATTAAGAAGGGGTTTCTTTGCTGATGGTCCCAAGTGTTGTAGCATCTCATTTGTAATGCCATCAGGTCCTGGTGATTTCTCTTTCTGCATCTGCTTTATCCCTTCCTTCAGTTCTTTTTCTGAGAAGAGTTCTTTCATCACTTCTTCCTCTGTGTCCATGTCTTTGTAGTGTTTCTTTGTTCCAACACTTCCTTCTCTCTATCTTTTGGGACTTTGATGTCACTGATCCTTTCGAAGCTGCTTATGAGGTGGTCTGCAGCCTGCTTTCCAGTGAGGGTCCCTCCGTTGTCTTCTAGAACGATTGGTGAAGTTGACATTCTTTCATCGTTCATTGCTTTGGCAAGTTTCCACAGTCTTGCTCCATCCTTCTCCAAATTGAGATTTTCTGTTTTCCTTTTCCAGTTGGTTCTTGCTGCCTGGATGAAGGCCTTTTTGTACAAGGCGGTTCTTTCCTTCAGGTTGATGTTGTTTTCTGTTGATGGTTCCTTCTCTGCCTTTTCTCTTGCTTCGTTCGCTTGATCTTCCAGCTGTTGGAGTTCTTCAGTCCAGTAGGGCCTGTAGTTCTTTCTGGCTCCTCTTGGGATAGTTTCTATGGCTGCTTTCAGTATTGCCGCATTGAAGGCCTTGGTCATGTTGTTCGCATCTTTCTGATGAGTATTGATGTTGGCGGCATACTCGTCAGTGAGGATGGAGAAATTTCCATTTAGCTTTTCTGTAGTTCCACCTGGGCAGTGGTCTGCAGTCCTCAGGATGGTGGTTGAGGTCGAAGGAAAGTTTCACAGGTTTGTGATCGCTGCCTGCCAGCTGGTCAGTACTGTTCTTTGTGCGCTCGCCTGCAGATTGTTGGTGGCAAAGGCTAGGTCTGGTGTTGTTGACGATAGCCACCTGCGTGAGTAGAATGTTGGGGGGTCATCTGCTTGATTTAGTAGATGTAGTTGCTGGTCAATCTGCAATCCTCTACCTCCTCTCCTCTTGAGTCTGTTTCGTTGTATCCCCAGCTTGTGGAGTGGCTGTTGAAGTCGCCGACAACCAGGCAGCTGTTCTGTAGAACATCCATTGCATGTAGTGAGAGCCGTCGATCTGATGGGCAGTATACATTCGGATATACAATGTATAGGTGGAGATTCGAACCAGCAACTTCTGGACGGGTGGGCGTCTCGACGCGTGGCCCTTTTTTTTTCGACGGATGTCTCTTTCACATCGCCGTGGGACACCTGTTCTAAGCTGGAAACATTTAAACATTTCTGATGTTCACTTTTGTTCCTCCCTCGACCAGATCCAGGTGGAACACTGTTCAGGCTGTCTCTTTCGTTGCCTTGAGGGTT
>CM031624.1:26482579-26497579 GCA_018398815.1 Conus ventricosus | reverse complement strand
ATGTCTTTCAAAACACTTTAACCTTTTCTTTCAACTCTATCGGGAGCAGGTTAATATCATACTGGCTCAGACACAAAAAGAAGAAGAAGAAGAAAAAAAAGAAAGAAAGAAAGAAAGGAAAAAGAAAAAAAAAAAGCTCAATAGCAGTTTCACTTACAATCTCAATGGAATTTCACTTACAATGAGCTTTAATGCTTTCTATGTACAGCTGTTGATATGCATTGGTATCCCGTTACAGATACCCGCAAATAATTTAACGCATCACAGAACATTCTAGCCCGTTCCAGCTCAAACCAGACAAAGACATCTTAAGACGAAGTTCACCAACCTACAGCCTACTGGTGAAACTTCTCTATGCTACATCACTAACGCTAACCAGTGAACTTCGCTAATTAAAGGAAAACACAATTATGTCATGTGAAATCAGAATAATGAAAATACGAGTATGGCGTTGTAATCTGACATTCCCATGGCTGTGGATGGATTCACAGTCAGATTTTCATTGTTGTCCCCAACGAGAGAAAGAAAGTCATTGGCAACATACACGTCACCAGTTCATGAAAGCGTGGCATTGTTATAGGCAAGTGGCGGTTGGAATACAAAGGCTCTTTGTATTCTAGATCAATACAGTCATCTACTGTTTAAATCGACATTTCTGGAAGTCGCATTTCTTCATTTCTTTCTATCTTTTAAAAAAAAAGGTCCCTTCAAAGAACTGCACTCCACCCTCTTTCTCTCTCTCTCTCCGTCCTTCCCCCGCCTCTTGCAAAAACATTTTCTTTCCTTCGCACATTCATTCACTTAAATGAAAATACACAACGTATACTCTCTCTCTCTCTCTCTCTCTCTCTCTCTCTCTCTCTCTCTCTCTCTCCCCACACAACACACACACACACACACACACACACACACACACACACACACACACACACACACACACACGCACGCACACACACACACACACACACACACACACACACACACACACACACGTGCGCGCACTTTGCGCGCACACGCACACACACACACACACACACACACACCACACACACACACACACACACACACACATGCTCACGCACGCATGCACACACGCACACACACACACACACACACACACACACACACACACACACACACACACACACACACACACACACACACACACGTCACTTGCACAAACACATATATGTGACTTTTATATTTGCGCACACACACGGATGTACTCTCTCTCTCTCTCTCTCTCTCTCTCTCTCTCTCTCTCTCTCTCTCTCTCTCTCTCTCTCTCTCTCTCTCTCTCTCTCTCACTCTCTCTCTCTGCGTCGGTACGTTGGTGCGTGGGCGCATAGGTGCGTGCGTGCCTCTGTGTGTGTGTGTGTGTGTGTGTGTGTGTGTGTGTGTGTGTGTGTGTGTGTGTGTCTGTGTGTGTGTGTGTGTGTCTGTGTGTGTGTGTGTGCGTGCCTCTGTGTGTGTGTGTGTGTGTGTGTGTGTGTGTGTGTGTGTGAGTGTATGTGTGTGTGTCTGTGTGCATGCGTGCGTACGTGCGCGCGCGCGCGTGCATGTATGACATTCCTAAATTGAATTATATTGGTGCACGTGTGTCTGTTGCGTCTTTCGTTCAGCAACTCTCTCTCTCTCTCTCTCTCTCTCTCTCTCTCTCTCTCTCTCTCTCTCTCTCTCTCTCTCTCTCTCTCTCTCTCTCTCTCTCTCTCTCTCTCTCTCTCTGTGCGCACATGTTTGCATGTGTGCGCTTGTGCGTGCGTGGGTGCAAGCGTATGTACTGTGCACAGGCATGCGTGTTTCCAATCTATGTATCTGTCCGTCTATCTATCTGTCTATCTATCTATCTATCTATCTATCTATCTATCTATCTATCTATCTATCTATCTATCTATCTATTTGTATGTCTTTGTATTTGTACACACACACACACACACACACACACACACACACACACACACACACACACACACACAAAAGTGTATAATCCCTAAAATCTATTATATTGGGGAGAGGGGGGGGGGGGGGGGGGGGGAGGGCGAGAGTCGGCCCTTTTCTTCTCCAAAAACTGGAAGAGACCATAATTTGAAAAGTAGTTTTCACAGTGTTTCAAAGTGTGTCTGAATGCATTTGATAAAGTTCAACATTTTCTCCGACTTGAAAACGAGCACATAATGGTAACACGCTGATGTGTTTTACCTTTATGGAGGGACGATGTTAATACTAGTTCTATGATAATGATGATGATAATGACGATAATGATGATGATGATGACGACGACGACGACAACAACAATAATAACAACAATAATAATGATAATAATAACTATAATAATAATAATGATGATGATGATGATGATTATTAAAATAATGGTGATGATGGTGACGACGACGACGACAACGACAACAAGAACGACAGCGACAACAACATAATAATATTAATAGTAATGATGATGATAAATATAACGATGATGATGATGATATAATAATAATGATAATGATAAATAATAATAATAATAATAATAATAATAATAATAATAATAATAATAATAATAATAATAATGACAACAATGACAGTAACAATGACAATGATAACAACGACGACGATGATGATGATACTAATAGGTAGGTGGAGAGGAGAGAAACTGACAAGTGAGAAAAAAAAACAACTAAGAATACTATTGAAACAGAAGAGAGAGAGACAGACAGAGAGATGTATGCAAAAGAAGTATATGTATGTAAGTATACTTATCTCTCTCTCTCTCTCTCTCTCTCTCTCTCTCTCTGCTATATATATATATATATATATATATATATATATATATATTATATATATATATATATATATATATATATACAATAAACTAATAAATTCCAAGGATAATACCGAGCACCATTCCAGCAACTTACAGAGCAGCTTGGTGTTGCAATGACTGCAAGAAATATTCAATTTTTTTTTTTTTTGCTGTCCCAACCTCTGCGCCACCTCAGCGGCAGTGCACCCACAACCGCTCATTCCGACACCCCGTCCACAGCCACAGCCCGGTTGGCCCCGCCGCAGCCCCGGCACCAGCAATCCACAGGGAGCAGTCAATGTCAAGTCGTTAAGAGGCAACCCACCGGAGGAGACACTGCACTGCTGCCGAGTCACTTCGGTGGTGTTCAGTGGCGCCTGTTCTGATCTAACATACGCAGGACACCACCTACTAAGCCCCCTACTGACGACAATAATTGCTTAGTCGCGGAGCCGGCGTGAGTGAGCTCTCCCTCCGGAGGGCGCCACCACGTCCGTCCAGCGACAGCCCCCATGGACTCGCCGACACCGGTGACCCCAACGGAAGCAAACCAAGGCGACAGACGTGGAGAGGACATCGAAACTGAGGTCACCATGAGAGCAGGGCATGAAGGGCCACAGAACTTGAGACATTTTTTAATGCTGATCAATGGGAATGAGGATGATTAAGATGATGCTACGGATTTCCATTTCGGTCTGAGACTACATGACAGGGCTGTACTCTACGCTTCCTTTCATAATATATCCTGGCGTCAACCAGGCCCGAGAGATACAGGCACCTGCAGTGTTGATCATGAAATTTGAGCAACACTCTCAGAAACGCATCCATTAAGTGGATGAAACTCGACTGTGTGGTCCCAGTATTCCCAACTGAGTCCGCAGCAAACTCAACTCTGGGTAGGAGCCGGTCGGGGCAGAAAAAACCCACATGACTCTGATGGGATTCGAACCCATGACCTCCCAGCCGGGAGTCCGCGACGCTAACTACTTCGCCACGGCGGCTGGTAATATTCAATTATAAACAAAGCTTGCTCTTATGTCTTAGATTGAAGAAATAGGGGGAGATAAGCATTCATATCTGCAGTGGTAGATAATTCTGCCTAACTAACTAATGTGCTTGAGTGGGTGAATGGGGAATAATAAATGCTTCTCAAAATGAGCCTTCAGCAAGCTTATAGTCTCCAAGGGGCAGACAATCTCCAATGGGGAGGAAACTCACTAACATATAACTCCTGGTCAGATACCGATATTTCGAAACCTGATCGTTTCTCCTCAGTGACCGCGGAAAGTGGTAACTTGACTCCTCTGCCTTTTCGGTTTTAAGAAGAATGCTATCCCAGAAAAAGGCTGGTGTGCAATATCGTAGTATGTTGAGTTTTCAAAAAACCAACCAAAGGTGCCACCTAAGAAGCAAAAGAAAATCATGAAAGAGCAAAACAAGCCACATTTTGTTGTGAAAGGTACAAAATATAAAAAGATAACCTCCTAAGACACTCTCCCCCTTGGAGACTATAAGCTTGCTGAAGGCTCATTTTGAGAAGCATTTATTATTCCCCATTCACCCACTCAAGCACATACTGTTAGTTAGGCTTTGGGTTTAAGATCAGTGTGAGGGATAAACAATCTGCTCATCTCTTTCTTCGTAGCACTCTCGGCAAGTTGATCAACCAACTCGTTGCCTCGAACGACCACAAATGAGAGGATTGGAAGCGTAAAGCGAGACAACATCCAGGATGAAGAGGAGGTCGGGTTGGAAAGTGGGGTCTGTGTTGAATAAGCTGATCATGTTGAGAGTGTGAGTTGTTCGTTGAGGTGATGTGGGAAGGCTTGGCACCAGAGGTCAGAGGAGAGTGTGAGTTGTTCTTTGAGGTGATGTGGGAAGGCTTGGCACTAGAGGTCAGAGGAAAGAGTGAGCTGCTCTTTGAGGTGATGTGGGAAGGCTTGGCACCAGAGGTCAGAGGAGAGTGTGAGTTCTTCTTTGAGGTGATGTGGGAAGGCTTGGCACCAGAGGTCAGAGGAGAGTGTGAGCTGTTCTTTGAGGTGATGTGGGAAGGCTTGGCACCAAAGGTCAGAGGAGAGTGTGAGCTGTTCTTTGAGGTGATGTGGGAAGGCTTGGCACCAAAGGTCAGAGGAGAGTGTGAGCTGTTCTTTGAGGTGATATGGGAAGGCTTTGCACCAGAGGTCAGAGGAGAGTGTGAACTGCTCTTTGAGGTGATGTGGGAAGGCTTGGCACCAAAGGTCAGAGGAGAGTGTGAGCTGTTCTTTGAGGTAATGTGGGAAGGCTTGGCACCAGAGGTCAGAGGAGAGTGTGAGCTGTTCTTTGAGGTGATGTGGGAAGGCTTGGCACACAGGGGTCAGAGGAGAGTGTGAGCTGTTCGTTGAGGTGATGTGGGAAGGCTTGGCACCAGAGGTCAGAGGAGAGTGTGAGCTGTTCGTTGAGGTGATGTGGGAAGGCTTGGCACCAAAGGTCAGAGGAGAGTGTGAGCTGCTCTTTGAGGTGATGTGGGAAGCCTTGGCACCAGGGGTCAGAGGAGAGAGTGAGCTGTTCGTTGAGGTGATGTGGGAAGGCTTGGCACCAAAGGTCAGAGGAGAGTGTGAGCTGCTCTTTGAGGTGATGTTGGAAGCCTTGGCACCAGGGGTCAGAGGAGAGAGTGAGCTGTTCGTTGAGGTGATGTGGGAAGCCTTGGCACCAGGGGTCAGATGAGAGTGTGAGCTGTTCTTTGAGGTGATGTGGGAAGGCTTGGCACCAAAGGTCAGAGGAGAGTGTGAGCTGTTCGTTGAGGTGATGTGGGAAGGCTTGGCACCAAAGGTCAGAGGAGAGTGTGAGCTGTTTGTTAAGGTGATGTGGGAAGGCTTGGCACCAAAGGTCAGAGGAGAGTGTGAGCTGCTCTTTGAGGTGATGTGGGAAGGCTTGGCACCAAAGGTCAGAGGAGAGTGTGAGCTGTTCTTTGAGGTGATGTGGGAAGGCTTGGCACCAAAGGTCAGAGGAGAGTGTGAGCTGTTCTTTGAGGTGATGTGGGAAGGCTTGGCACCAGAGGTCAGAGGAGAGTGTGAGCTGATCTTTAAGGTGATGTGGGAAGGCTTGGCACCAGAGGTCAGAGGAGAGTGTGAGCTGTTCGTTGAGGTGATGTGGGAAGGCTTGGCACCAAAGGTCAGAGGAGAGTGTGAGCTGCTCTTTGAGGTGATGTGGGAAGCCTTGGCACCAGGGGTCAGAGGAGAGAGTGAGGTGTTCGTTGAGGTGATGTGGGAAGGCTTGGCACCAGAGGTCAGAGGAGAGTGTGAGCTGCTCTTTGATGTGATGTGGGAAGGCTTGGCACCAGAGGTCAGAGGAGAGTGTGAGCTGCTCCTTGAGGTGATGTGGGAAGGCTTGGCACCAGAGGTCAGAGGAGAGTGTGAGCTGTTCTTTGAGGTGATGTGGGAAGGCTTGGCACCAAAGGTCAGAGGTGAGTGTGAGCTGTTCTTTGAGGTGATGTGGGGCGGCTTGGCACCAAAGGTCAGAGGAGAGTGTGAGCTGTTCTTTGAGGTGATGTGGGAAGGCTTGGCACCAAAGGCCAGAGGAGAGTGTGAGCTGTTCTTTGAGGTGATGTGGGAAGGCTTGGCACCAAAGGTCAGAGGAGAGTGTGAGCTGTTCTTTGAGGTGATATGGGAAGGCTTTGCACCAGAGGTCAGAGGAGAGTGTGAACTGCTCTTTGAGGTGATGTGGGAAGGCTTGGCACCAAAGGTCAGAGGAGAGTGTGAGCTGTTCTTTGAGGTAATGTGGGAAGGCTTGGCACCAGAGGTCAGAGGAGAGTGTGAGCTGTTCTTTGAGGTGATGTGGGAAGGCTTGGCACCAGGGGTCAGAGGAGAGTGTGAGCTGTTCGTTGAGGTGATGTGGGAAGGCTTGGCACCAGAGGTCAGAGGAGAGTGTGAGCTGTTCGTTGAGGTGATGTGGGAAGGCTTGGCACCAAAAGTCAGAGGAGAGTGTGAACTGCTCTTTGAGGTGATGTGGGAAGCCTTGGCACCAGGGGTCAGAGGAGAGAGTGAGCTGTTCGTTGAGGTGATGTGGGAAGGCTTGGCACCAAAGGTCAGAGGAGAGTGTGAGCTGCTCTTTGAGCTGATGTGGGAAGCCTTGGCACCAGGGGTCAGAGGAGAGAGTGAGCTGTTCGTTGAGGTGATGTGGGAAGCCTTGGCACCAGGGGTCAGAGGAGAGTGTGAGCTGTTCTTTGAGGTGATGTGGGAAGGCTTGGCACCAAAGGTCAGAGGAGAGTGTGAGCTGTTCGTTGAGGTGATGTGGGAAGGCTTGGCACCAAAGGTCAGAGGAGAGTGTGAGCTGTTCGTTAAGGTGATGTGGGAAGGCTTGGCACCAAAGGTCAGAGGAGAGTGTGAGCTGTTCTTTGAGGTGATGTGGGAAGGCTTGGCACCAAAGGTCAGAGGAGAGTGTGAGCTGTTCTTTGAGGTGATGTGGGAAGGCTTGGCACCAAAGGTCAGAGGAGAGTGTGAGCTGTTCTTTGAGGTGATGTGGGAAGGCTTGGCACCAAAGGTCAGAGGAGAGTGTGAGCTGTTCGTTGAGGTGATGTGGGAAGGCTTGGCACCAGAGGTCAGAGGAGAGTGTGAGCTGATCTTTGAGGTGATGTAGGAAGGCTTGGCACCAAAGGTCAGAGGAGAGTGTGAGCTGTTCGTTGAGGTGATGTGGGAAGGCTTGGCACCAAAGGTCAGAGGAGAGTGTGAGCTGCTCTTTGAGGTGATGTGGGAAGCCTTGGCACCAGGGGTCAGAGGAGAGAGTGAGCTGTTCGTTGAGGTGATGTGGGAAGGCTTGGCACCAGAGGTCAGAGGAGAGTGTGAGCTGCTCTTTGATGTGATGTGGGAAGCCTTGGCACCAGGGGTCAGAGGAGAGTGTGAGCTGTTTTTGAGGTGATGTAGGAAGGCTTGGCACCAGAGGTCAGAGGAGAGTGTGAGCTGCTCTTTGAGGTGATGTGGGAAGCCTTGGCACCAGGGGTCAGAGGAGAGTGTGAGCTGTTCTTTGAGGTGATGTGGGAAGGCTTGGCACCAAAGGTCAGAGGAGAGTGTGAGCTGTTCTTCGAAGTGATGTGGGAAGGCTTGGCACCAAAGGTCAGAGGAGAGTGTGAGCTGTTCTTTGAGGTGATGTGGGAAGGCTTGGCACCAGAGGTCAGAGGAGAGTGTGAGCTGCTCTTTGAGGTGATGTGGGAAGGCTTGGCACCAGAGGTCAGAGGAGAGTGTGAGCTGTTCTTTGAGGTGATGTGGGAAGCCTTGGCACCAAAGGTCAGAGGAGAGTGTGAGCTGTTCTTTGAGGTGATGTGGGAAGGCTTGGCAGCAAAGGTCAGAGGAGAGTGTGAACTGTTCTTTGAGGTGATGTGGGAAGGCTTGGCACCAAAGGTCAGAGGAGAGTGTGAGCTGTTCTTTGAGGTGATGTGGGAAGGCTTGGCACCAATTGTCAGAGGAGAGTGTGAGCTGTTCGTTGAGGTGATGTGGGAAGGCTTGGCACCAGAGGTCAGAGGAGAGTGTGAGCTGATCTTTGAGGTGATGTAGGAAGGCTTGGCACCAAAGGTCAGAGGAGAGTGTGAGCTGTTCGTTGAGGTGATGTGGGAAGGCTTGGCACCAAAGGTCAGAGGAGAGTGTGAGCTGCTCTTTGAGGTGATGTGGGAAGCTTAGCCTTGGCACCAGGGATCAGAGGAGAGAGTGAGCTGTTCGTTGAGGTGATGTGGGAAGGCTTGGCACCAGAGGTCAGAGGAGAGTGTGAGCTGCTCTTTGAGGTGATGTGGGAAGCCTTGGCACCAGGGGTCAGAGGAGAGTGTGAGCTGTTTTTGAGGTGATGTGGGAAGGCTTGGCACCAGAGGTCAGAGGAGAGTGTGAGCTGCTCTTTGAGGTGATGTGGGAAGCCTTGGCACCAGGGGTCAGAGGAGAGTGTGAGCTGTTCTTTGAGGTGATGTGGGAAGGCTTGGCACCAAAGGTCAGAGGAGAGTGTGAGCTGTTCTTCGAAGTGATGTGGGAAGGCTTGGCACCAAAGGTCAGAGGAGAGTGTGAGCTGTTCTTTGAGGTGATGTGGGAAGGCTTTGCACCAGAGGTCAGAGGAGAGTGTGAGCTGCTCTTTGAGGTGATGTGGGAAGGCTTGGCACCAAAGGTCAGAGAGAGTGTGAGCTGCTCTTTGAGGTGATGTGGGAAGGCTTGGCACCAGAGGTCAGAGGAGAGTGTGAGCTGTTCTTTGAGGTGATGTGGGAAGCCTTGGCACCAGGGGTCAGAGGAGAGTGTGAGCTGTTCGTTGAGGTGATGTGGGAAGGCTTGGCACCAGAGGTCAGAGGAGAGTGTGAGCTGTTCGTTGAGGTAATGTGGGAAGGCTTGGCACCAAAGGTCAGAGGAGAGTGTGAGCTGCTCTTTGAGGTGATGTGGGAAGTCTTGGCACCAGGGGTCAGAGGAGAGAGTGAGCTGTTCGTTGAGGTGATGTGGGAAGGCTTGGCACCAAAGGTCAGAGGAGAGTGTGAGCTGCTCTTTGAGGTGATGTAGGAAGCCTTGGCACCAGGGGTCAGAGGAGAGTGTGAGCTGCTCTTTGAGGTGATGTGGGAAGGCTTGGCACCAAAGGTCAGAGGAGAGTGTGAGCTGTTCTTTGAGGTGATGTGGGAAGGCTTGGCACCAAAGGTCAGAGGAGAGTGTGAGCTGTTCTTTGAGGTGATGTGGGAAGGCTTGGCACCAAAGGTCAGAGGAGAGTGTGAGCTGTTCTTTGAGGTGATGTGGGAAGGCTTGGCACCAGGGGTCAGAGGAGAATCCGTGTACTGGGAGAGGTGTTCTGCAGGGCAGCTGCAAGCAGATGCAATGGGTCTGCCACGTGTGTGTGTGTGTGTGTGTGTGTGTGTGTGTGTGTGTGGTGTGTGTGTGTGTGTGTGTGTGTGTGTGTGTGTGTGTGTGTGTGTGTGTGCAGTGACATTGTGAGTGGCGTGTAGGAATTGGTGCCGGACAGTTGTGTTTGCGCTTCCTGTACGCACAACTGTTTGTCCCCGACCACACCTGCGCCACCGTGGTCAGCTGCTTGAATGGCAATACTCCGTCGTTGTGTCAGTGACTGAAGAGCTTCAGAGTCTTTCACATTCCCACCTTTTGATTTGACGACTGAATTTCAGTTGAACCTGTTATTTGTTTCAGTAATTTCGTTTCCTTTTTGAGACATTCGCCATAGCAAAGCATGTATTTAAGGTGTGCTACATGTCATGGTCGCTAAGCCGGACGGCCCTACCACCCTTACCCACGCCTATCACACACTGCACTAGGTCAGACAACACAGCACGCTAACACAGCTTTACAATCATCCACCTTCTTTATTTCAACATACACACTATGGCGCCACCACTCAAGTACTTAAGTGACCAGACATGGGTACGTCGTGGCCTATCTTCATCACCGTGGTCCGTAGTTCAGCTGGGACGCAGATCTGACTCGCTACGTCCTTGGGACCCTCAAACCGCCGGACCAGTACACCAGATTTCCGATCGTACTCGACTCGTCCAAACTTTGTGTGGAAGTGCGTCCCTGCTTCACACGCACTCCGAGCCTTCCTCAAGGTTTCATCCTGGTCCTGCATCCGAATTAACTGCTGGGTAGAGGTGTTCAGGATGCATTCCTCCACGGGCAGTGGCACAGGTTCCTGCTGCTCCCTGCCTCTCTGTGCGTGTCTGCACTGCCCCCACCAACGCCGGGTCTGCGTATACAGGCACACGTGTCCATTCAGGATCCCCTAACCTCTTTGCGAAGTTTCCAATCAGGACTTCCTGCACAGGGCTATTCATGACCAACACCTCCAACTTCCCTGCGATAAATGGTGACTTCAACTCTATCACTGCCACGGGTAACACAGACCTACCAACAGCCAACACCACCGGGACTGTCTCTCCTGTGTATGCGTCCGCCAGTACCAACCACTCGGCCACTACTGTGTATCCGGCACCAGTGTCCCATAATCCATTGGCCGGAGACCCGTTGACCACTACAATGCATGCAGGATCGTACTGCTGCTCAGCGCATGGGCGACACAACGTAGGGACTACTCGAGCTCGGGGTTGGTCACAACAATGAACAGCTCCAACGGAATGGGGCTCAGGGCATTTCCTAGCGATGTGGTCTGGCTTCTTGCAGTTGAAACACATTACGGTCGATCTAGGCCCCTCTGACCTGTTCAGCTGCTGTAGCGCACCATCACTTTGTTGGGACCTCGCTGTGGGCTGGCCTCCTGCTGTTTCACGCCTATTACCCAGGTTGGGCTGGTTAGCTGTTCAGTCTTGCCTCGCCTTCCTCCCCAATCTTTTGGCCTCTGCCAAAACAGTAGCTTCTGTTGCAAGTTGTTCCACAGTTTTCGGGCATGTCTTCCGCACCTCAATCGTGAACTCTGGGGACAACAGCTGATAAAACTGTTCTTGGAAAAGCAGATCCTTTACATCCTCTGCCACGCTCTCATCCTTGCCCGCTGCCGCACACCAGAGGGAAAACCACCGCTTCATCCTTCCCAGCATCTGGGCGAAAGTCTCAGCAGCGTCCTTCTTGATGCTCCTGAACTTTTCCCGGTAGGCCTCAGCATCTAGCCTGAAGTAGCTTAACAGGGCGCTCTTTATCCTGTCGTAGTCGCCTAGCTCATCAGCATTCAACCACAGCACCGCTTCTCTAGCCCTACCTCTCGGCAGAGACATCAGACGTGTGGGCCATGAGGTCTTGCTCCACTTACACACCTGGGCTACATGCTCAAATTGGGCGATGAAAGCGTCCACATCGTCGTTCTCTCCCAATGGCTCAAGGTGGACATGCTTCGTTTCCTCCACCTCAATCAAGTGTTCTCTATGCGCACCTTCGTCTAAGGCCTGCTTCTCCTGTATGAGTAGCTTTCGCTCTCTTGCCTCTAACTTGGCTTGCCGTGTCCGAGCTTCTATTTCTCTTATCGTAGTTTCTTCCTCCATCCTCTTCCTCCGCAGTTCCAGTTCTATCTGTCTCACTGCTTTCTCATCTTCATCCTTCTGCTTTAACCTTTCCCTCTCATCTTCGATCTTCTTCTGCTTCATCTCTAGCTCCCTCTGCCTAGCAGCTTTCTCCTCTTCAATCTTCTTCTGCTGCATCTCTAGCTCCTTCTCATCCTTCATCTTCTGCCTCACTTTCTCCTCCATCCGGAGCTCCAACTCTGCTTCTCTCGCTGTCTTTTCTTCCTCGTTACGTACTGAGCCTGTGACAAACTTGGCGAGATCTCCCCCGGCTAAACCCATCGCCGTTCCCAACTTGGCAAACTTTGTCTAAGCCCCCGTCCCCTGCTCTTGATCCACCCCTAGGGAAACTTTGTCTAAGCCCCCGTCCCCTGCTCTTGATCCACCCCCACACCCTGGTCACTAACCTTAGGTTTGGTATCTGCCATAGGGGCCTGTGGATCCATGACACTATCAGGGTCGTACCGCAGATAGGCTCGGGTGTGTCTAGACATAAGATAACCCCGACCACCACAGAGCCAACAAGGGACAGTATCCAATGTGGGCCCAAATGGATGTTCCTGACTATGCACTGGCCCCCTTAACCAACGAACTGAAGCAACTCAGCACAAGTATACAATACTCTCAATGAGTCAAGCAACAAAGCATCACTCCACCCACACTCATGTACCTCATACATGTACCCACATGGGCTCCAATCCATACAAAACCAACAACCCACAGTCTGGGCGCTGACCCAACCACGTGACTCCGTACGCCCACTGTCCACTGTGCATGCGCACCAGTTCACATGGACTACCGTCAGTCACAGGCCTCACTGTCCTCTGGTAGGCCACACCCACACAACCACAGCGCACTTGCACCCCTCAAATTCATAAGCACTCACAGCACACTCTAGTGTCACAACACTGCGCACCCCTGTGCTTCCCACTGTCACCTGGGCTCATTCTGCCCTTAATCCCCACCAGATAATCTAAACACACAGCGCGCACAGTCACGGGCTTGGTACCAATTCCGCCTACTCACTGGAGGTATACTACACTCAAGGGGACACAAGGGACGCCTGGTACCCTCTGGACCCTCACCTAAACTACACAGCGTAATCACTCACGCTCCCAACAACCTCTCAACGTTTATTGACCATTCATACTTCACACACTCAGTAGCGCCAACCCATTCACACCAACACAAGTGCCCTGCCCAATGCCAATGGAAACCTGCCTGAAGTGAACAGGGACACTACGCACCACCTCCCAGGGTACTGGTACGCTCCCACCAACCACCCACTTACATTTCACACAACGTACACACCGGACACAACACCCCCCCCCCCCTTCGTCCCTCCTAGCTACCTATCACCTACAAAAAATACCCCCAAGTACCCCGCATCTCCACCAAAGTGTCACGGTCGCTAAGCCGGACGGCCCTACCACCCCTACTCACGCCTATCACACACTTGGTCAGACAACACAGCACGCTAACACAGCTTTACAATCATGCACACTTCTTTATTTCAACATACACACTATGGCGCCACCACCCAGCCATCACCACTCACGTCCATCCACAACCGCACACAGGTATCCCACTTCCCCGCTGACCCACCCTACCCTGCTACAATGACCTGGGGGACCCTGACCTATCCCAAAACACCAGTTGCGGTATATCACTGCGACCTGGGGATGCAGCGATAGCCCGCACACGTGGTGGCTAACTACCAGGGACAAGGACTAACCCAAGGGACTCACTACCACCACCCACCCTCTCCCTGGGACCCACCCTTCTTTTTTGACCTGGGACCACTACCGCACCAGTCGCTGCATCCCTAAGGGAGGCAACGACAGGTACTCTATGCCGTGCTGGCCACTACGTCCCTAAAGGAGGCAGCAGCTAACACCCTAACCCTACTGCCTAATTGCTACACCCTCTTCCTACCACAAAAATTGGACACCCTTCCTGCCCGGAAAACACTGCTCCTCTGCGCTGTCCATGGCCCCCCGCAGGCTGACTCCTCCCCAGAAGACCCCGCTCCTCGGCGCTGTCTGTGGCCTCACGAAAGACGACTCCTCCCCGCAATGAACACAACACTCACATACACACACACCAGGCTCCCTCTCAACGGGCCCGACTCTCGAAGGAACCGTTCCTCCACTGAAGGCTCCGCCGGAACTGAGGATGAAGGAAGGCCTGGCACAGCACCCTTCACGTAGCGCTCCTGGGAAAGAGCAACAGGTGGCTGGAGAACTGCCTCAGTGATGGCGGACGGCCTGGGTGGTCTCCCCCTCCCGGAAGTGCACCGGTAGCAGGACGCCGCCGCTCACCTGCCACCACATGGCCACCGACTGCAGTGATCCGGCCCCAGCCTCGGCACAGAAGCAGGATATATGCTGAAACAACTGTAGGCCACTACTGTAGTGTCGCTACTACCTGAGTCATCAAGGCACATAGCCTACTTGGTAAAGCTTTAACTCTCCATCTCCCTTGCTTACTTCCCACTTGGACATGAGAGCGACTCCTTATATTTCGAATACATCCCCCAACCTGTTACTCCCTTTGGGGTTATCAGACCAATCTCCTGCCAACCCTTACCACAGCAGTAAAGCCGTATTTCTCCCTGAGCCAATCCACGTTATTCCACATGAAATTAGGTATCACACCCAAATATCGGAAAAGGAAAAGAAAACAAACCCAAGCAATCCCAACGCGGACTCCATGGGCCCCCCTAGGAAATGCTACGTAGTCTAGGAAATGGGCACCTTCACAAGGAGATGTCCTCACGCTAAACGAAATAATGAGCATCTCTCAACAAAACTTAACTTCTAATGGGGTCCATGTTCACACATAAGAATCGGCTCGCAGCTACAATCCCTCACATTCTTACCCCTCCTTGCACTGTCAAGTATAATCATATATAAAAAAAAAACATGATTTGCTCGCCAAAATTTCCATCCAGCACCCCACTCTCATGTCATCTCTTGTCAGTTAACCCAGTTCATATTCCTTGTTATGCCAAAATAACCACACTTCATACAACATTACATGCTGCACACCATCCATTCTTTATCTTACCGACTGCTAAGCCACTCGCCTTAACTTTACCTCTCCTTTCTTCCTGACTACTAAAATTCATAATGGGGCTGCCTCCCCACAACCTAAGGTCTCTTCCCCCAATCCTGTTTTATCACAATGTGCACACAACACCTATCATTGCGCCAGTCTCCTTGAAGGGTGTCATGAAAGACTTGCCTTCACGCGCATA
>CM031624.1:26462579-26477579 GCA_018398815.1 Conus ventricosus | reverse complement strand
GAGAGAGAGAGAGAGAGAGAGAGAGAAACAAGGTGATCTACTTTTGAGAGAGAGAGAGAGAGACAGACAGAGACAGACAGACAGACAGAGAGACAGAGGGGACAGAGAGAGACTATGGTCGGATGCAGGAGTTGTGGGGGCAGGGAAGGAGGGGGAGGGGGGGGGAAGAGGAGGTCCATAAGAAATGACTGAAACATGTTACAGGATTACTTTAAAACCTTGCGACTGATCCATTCGATTAAACACGTCAAATGGCTTGTGTTTGTGTGTGTGTGCGTGCGTGGTGTGTGTGTGTGTGTGTGTGTGTGTGTGTGTGTGTGTGTGTGTGTGTGTGTGTGTGTGTGTGTGTGTGTGTGTGTGTGTGTATGTGTGTGTGTGTGTGTGTGTGGTGTTGCGTGCGTGCGTGCGTGCGAGCGTTCGTGTGTGTGTGTGTGTGTGGGGTGTGTGTGTGTGTGTGTGGTGTGTGTGTGAGAGAGCACGCTCAGTAGGTCGCGGGAGGAGGAAAGGGAGAGGGGGGGGGGGGGGGGAAGGGGAGTATCAAGTGACACACTGACGGCAGTCATCTCCAACAGAATATGCCGATCATCATATCACGGAAATGAAATATGTCCTCCACATTGTTACCGCGTGATGAGTAGGCTGTTAAGGAAAGAGTGGAGTTGAAGATGGTTGTGAGATATGCGCGGAGTGTTAACCCGTGTTTTAACTGACGACAAACAGCAACAACCCGACTAAAAGTGTGTTCGTGTGATTGTAAAAACTTCAGTTAGGAGCTGATCTTGTTTACGTCAGTCGGTGATCCTTTGTCACCTGTTGCTAAAAGGTACATGAAAGCTGCACATAGGGCAGGTCGGTGCATGATGTCAGTCTAACTCCAGTCATGTTCAACTGGTATGGGGCAGAGACAGGAAGGTGTTGCTTTACTTTGGTTCATGGTGATGATTTCTGGCTGAATGTCGGACATCAACATAATAAATAATAATTAATAATAAAAATATAATAATAATATAATAATAATAATAATGAATACTTATATAGCGCCTATTCTCGGCTAGAGGCCAAGCTCTAAGCGCTTTACATTCAACACTCGTTTACGCAATGGGCTGCCTACCTGGGTAGTGCCGACTGAAGAGCTGCCAGCTGGCGCTTCATTCAGTCGTTTCCCGTGTCATCCAGTCAGTATCGTTCAATATCGATCACTCATTTTCCTTACTTCCTTCATTCTTTCTATTTCTCACGCAGGGTGCATGCTATGTGTAACGTGTCATCCATACCAACGGCCAAACTGGCCTACTCTTCCGAAAGTTGGTGATGGGATTTTACGTGTGTGCAAGATGTTATGCATGCGTTCACACACGGAACCTCGGTTTATAGTCTCATTCGAAGGACTGTAAGGAAAATGGAGTCAGAACCAATGTTAACTCGAGGGAAAAATCCCCCTGTACCGAAACGCCCCGACGGAGGTTCGAACCCGCAACCCAGGATCACCAAGATTACGAGTCAGGCGCTCTACCAACTGAGCTATTCCGGCTCCATGGGGCAGAAGGTGAGAGAGAGAGAGGGGGGGAGGACTTGAGTGTGTACGACTGACAGGGACAGTGGATGAAAAACACAGTGTGTAGGACTGACAGGGACAGTGGATGAATAACACAGTAGAGAACAGCATTTTACCAATCCTGGCTCACTTCGTCCTCAACCAGTTTCGGACGAAGTGAGCCAGGATTTGGTAAAATGCTGTTCTCTACCCTACAAACAAACATACTGTGTAGGATTGTCTGTTTTCAATACTAATTTACTAAACTTTTCAGATTTCAGTTTTTGTTTAATCCTGTGTTTTTCCTGGTCATTTTCAATAACATCATTTTCACGCAAACATTCATCAAATGAGTCTCTGTCTTTCATGTGAAATAGAACTACAGTCTTTAACTGTTCTCTAAAGTCTTTTAAAACTGAGTTATATTTTTGGCATAAAATCCACACACTTATCCTAGCATGCCTTCCACTGAAAGCTAGTTTTGACAAAGTGTTTCTCTTTTTAACTATGTCTCTTTCTGCTGAACAGTCATCTATAATAAATAGTGTTTGCGTTCCTTCAAACAGTTTATAAAACTGTTCTAAACACTCACTCAGTTTATTGCTAGGATCAACTAAATATATGTCATCATCTGTCCATATAAACCTTCTATCATGATATGCTTTGTTCCATTTAAGTGTTGGACAGAAAACTACAATATGATTAAAATTATAGCGATAAACTGTTTGTAATAGGTCTAGGACAAATATTGTTTTTCCACAACCAGTCTGCCCACAAATCAATGAGCAATGAGGAGTTTTTGTCATAAAGTTTAACTGCTCCATAGTTTTATAGCAGAATTTAATCTAATCCAGTTATTATTTTTATCATACTCTCTGTCAAAACTTGTTCAGTATAATAAAACCCTACGAGGCCTAAATGTGTAAGATTAATCCAATTCAGTTCTGTAAGATTGTTTCTATTTAAGTCAACATTGATTTTGTTGCTTGTTGTTATGATCTTAATATCCTCGCCATTGTGAAGAACGACGATGGTAACGTTAAGACGTTTAACGTCTAAGTTTTGCCAGCTAATATTAATTCCTTTTATAAGGTCATCACTAACGCCCACAACCCCATCCCTCTCCACATCTTTAAAGACAGAAATTTAAAATATCATTGTGAACGTGTCTCCTAATTTTCTGCTTGGAAAGAACTGTAATTTTGTAGAAGCTTTTTTTACAACTGTTTCTTTTCTGTGGAGGATGTACTGCTTTTTCCCATACGGCGTTATTTCAATTTCTTTCCGACTATTGTCGTCCGGCATAAGATTTTACATGTAAAGGGCCAGAGTTAAATGCTTTTCTGAAACTTTTTTGACGGCTAAAATATGTAAATGGGCTTATGAATTCAAATTTTATTTCCCATTCTAAATATGGTTCTAAGTGCCATTTGAGGTCAGGTTTTTCGAACTATTTTATATTCATTACTGGCCAACATTATTTGCCTCTAGATTGCGCAGTTGTTCTAGTTTAGGAAACTTTTTGCTGTCGCCAACCTCTTTGCGTTTATAATCACCGTCTTTAGTGTACTCAAAACCATACAAAGCGCCTATCTCACCATTTTGTTCAAAGTCCGCAACGTCTGCAAGGTCTTTTAATTTTTAAGGTTATACACCTTACAGGCACTAATGTAACTCCTGATTCTTCTGGCCCCCGCGACATTTTTTAGTAACGTATTATTTTATTTCCAAAACAATGTGCAGGTTATCACATTTCACAACTTTCCCGCTTGTCTTTGATTTTTATATTAAATGATCCGACCCTCCCACAAACTAATCTTTTAAACTGTAAATTAGGGAATTGTATAATTTCATAATCGCAATATGCAGCTTTCCCTGACGGAAGAGCTCTTAAAACAGTTGAGGGCCTTCCAAACATATAAGTTTTCATCAGTGCTCAGCTCATCCAAATGAACATAGAGTAAAAGAATGTAATGCAAGATCGAGCGGGCTTTCCCCCTCATAAGTAGTTTTGGTTGGTGTAACTCTAAATATAAATTGTTAGCTGTAAAGCCTAACATTTCAGCTAGCTCTTTTCAAAATGTAACCTCCTTCTTCTTCAGGTTTGAATGTTAACATTGTTGTTAAATTTGCATTGTTAAGTTTGAGAGTAATGTCAAAGTTACTCATTGCTTTTTTTTAGTGAGCAAAACCCGTAATAACCATCAGGTATTGTTAACTGGCTAACTTGGGCCCCTGTTTTGTCAACTTTTTTGAACCTTATTATTCTTCTGGTTTCACTTTATATTAAACCATACGACTTTGTAAAATATTTCATGAAGCGCAACCATTTTGGCCCCGCAATTGTTATCAATAGCATGTTCTAAAACGAAGGACGGTCTTGTGTTGTTATTGTTACAAACATTTTTTTAAACGAAATAAAAATGAGTGCATTCAAATATACTGGCGCAAAATATTCTGTTGGGCCGCACTACAATCTTAAAAATATAGCAAACTGATACTCTTGACATTGCTGTGACCCAGACTGCCTCTTTCATAAAAAGGTGAGTACTCCATTGAAGAGCTATCTTAACCCCCCTATTGAAAACGACCACATCAAGAAAGCGTGGTTTAGTCATCCGATGCAGTTTTATCAGAACCAGTTAAACTTTGCTGTGTTTTGCGCATCAACTGGGTGTGGAGTGTCGTATGCTGATCATTTAAATCACCATGATCCTTTGGTGAGGTCAGTGTACAGATTTCATTTCTATTACACCTTTAGACGTATTTTGACTGAATTGCAAGCGCCATTGCCAAATGACAAACCATTTAATCCACTCAGCAACAGAATAGACATGAAGGCTTTTGAAAGGATCTGTAACGAATTCAATATTAACACCAAGACAGGCTTTAGACAAAAGTTGGATCATAATCATGGCCTAGGCGACCTTTATTTTCGGGGCACGCACAGAAAGTATAACTATGACTGGCATCCTCCTTTCAAATCTTTCTTTTTTGGCACAACTGTTGAGCCCGGGTCCCTACAGCAAGAGCATAAAACAGCATGGACAACATTTATCTTAGACACTTCTAAGGGCCTAACTAGGGCGGGAATAGAACGAATAAACGACTCTATTCGTACTTACGTTTGGTGTTTGCTAGGTTCGCAAGCACAGGCAAGATCAAGCATAACTGATCCTTCTACTGGCTTTGACGCGCAAAAACAATACTTAGCAAATTTAGAGGACGCCATTAATTCTACAGTTGATTTACCTTCAAGCATTCAAAGGTACCAACATGTTTTACAATACGCAAGATCGAAAGTAGACTTTGCTTTTGGCACTGGTTTATACGCTGCCTTTCCTCAGACCCCAGATAGGTACAAAAAAAAACATAAAAAGAAATTCTTATAGCAGGCAATGAAAAAAAGGTTTTGGGAAAAACGACAAAAATTCTGGCCAATATTACAAACAATAAAAGAACACCCAAGTTTAAGTCACCCAACCCCGAACCCAAAACCCCAAAAGTCTTGAAGATCGACCATGAATATGAAAAGACAGCGTTGTTCGGGGATTAACTGGATGGATTACGGGTCTTTATCTACTAAATGTAACCCAACTATTCGAGAACAAATTTCCCCTAAGTGCCCGGCCAAAAAAAGCCAACACTTTGTTTGCAAAAAACAAAAGCCGTGACAATGCCCCCTAATATCCAGGAAAGAGTCTATGTTTTACCAGCTAATTTTTTTTAATAAATTCGCAAGAGATCAAGCTGTTTTTTTACCCAGATTTATCAGGCGGACGAGGCGGTGGAGGTAGAATTTTGGGCCCCCCGCCGCCTGTAATACCAACACCATGTATTATTGCAAATCCAAGGGAGTTATAACGCTTGCTAATGTACTCCTTGCTCTCTAAACATGTTCGTATTCGTTCTGCTAGCGTTGTGTCCCTTATATAAAATTTTTGGATGTTTCTCTTTTTCTGCTCACTTGGTTCGCAATTGTTCTCGGTTAGTAGACAACACTTCTAGTCTTTCCGATCTTTCTTGCTCAAGATCTTTGTCTTTGGGGGTTTTTCTTTCTTTAATCTCATGCCCTAATTGGCGTCATCAGCCTCAAGAGTTTTTCTTTTTCTCTTTTTATATGCTCCTAGTTCACCCCAGTTTTGGTAAAATTTTTTGTTAATTCGCCTTTGATGGTTTTTAAAGCATATCAAGGGCCTTTTCCGCATGGGGAGGGGCGAGTCGTGTATAGTCTTTAAATTTTTTTTCTTCTGAGAAACTGGTTTCTGCTTCTATTACATATATTAATTCACCTGCTGATTTGATTTAATTCTTTAAGTTCCATGTTTTGCATTTTTGGTTATCTGTCGGGAGTGTGCAGTGTGGTTTTGAAGTTTTAGGAAACTGCCTCCGCCCTTAATTTTGGCCCTAACAAGGCCAAGGCGATTTTTGTACGCTCGCAGGGAGTCTATGTCTACTTGAACCCACGGCTAAAAACTCTTGTGGGTCTTTTTTAGTTGTAAGCCTGATAGTGTCCTTGGGTACGTCCTCATACAACAACTGGTTATCTTTTACTTCAAAATCATTCGGGTCTATAAATTCGGGAGTTGGTTCTTGGCTAAACTTTGGTTATAATGATCTGACTTACTTTCTGTTAATTATACGACTTGATTGTAATGTCCTCCCGATTTCTGCTAATTCATCATGCATGAGAAGCCCCGAGCGATGCCGCTCCCAAGGGGAATATATCATGTCGTCTCCAGGATCAAAAAACATATAATCTTCTGCATCTTCAATGCCTGCCCATGGTTTTAATTAATTAATATTTTTTTCTTTTGTTGATAAAAAAATGTACAAGCACAGGGCTCGATTCTTGCCCGCATAGAAAGACTGAATGCAACCCCTTTGGCCCGTGAAGGGAATAGCGGACTATTACTGCTACCAAATAATCACATATGCTATTGATGCAGTCAAATTCTTACTGTCAAAGTTCCAGAATAGGAGCAAATGACGTGATTGTGGCCAGGCTCTGCGCGTCTTCCTTTCAAAAAATAGCGCTCGCTTCAACAACAGACCCAAACAGGGACAGTTGTACAGCAATATGGGGCGGGCAATCGTAAGAAAATTTCTATAAAACTTGAGGGGCACAGAAATCTTTCTTTTACACAAGGCAGACATATTTTTCACCTATTCTGATCTATGGCTAACTGGGAATGAAAGGGCTGATCTTGCGTTTCAAGGAATAGAAAAATGAAGAAGCACTAAACCACTAGAATAGGTGCCGCCAGATTACTAAGTACGGCAAAAAAGTATGTGGCTGTAAATTTTGCGTTGGAAATCGCTTTTCCATTACCTTGCTTTTGGGAGTTGTTAAAAGTGGCATGCGCCCTACTTTCAAGGAGCATTATAAAGGACAGATTGTCATATGAACTAACTTTAATGAATACATACGGCGTTATCACACTCATCGACACCGAAGCAAAGTACAGGCATTTCTGACATTCGTTAGAGTTTGACGTTGTTAGAAACTCTAATTTAGCAAGGCTGATGAGCGCCAATATCAGTTCAAGATCTAGCAATATTTTACGAAAAGCGTGATTCATCATTAACATATCCCAAAGCAGGGCAGACACATAATATGGAATTTTAGTTTTAGGTCGCAGCAAGATCGCTTAAGGTATTTATTGCGGTGTGAAGAAGACGATACATTCAAAAGAGGAAGTGAAAGTTTTTTTAATCCAAAAATTTAAAGAAAGATACAATGTTCGATTCGAGGGCAGTCCTAAACCAAATCTATGCTAGCGGGCTTAAACTTATCAGCATTTTTGATGAAATAAGAAAACTGTTTGGAGGTGGGAGGTGTAGAAATCCACAGTTGCTTGTGGCTCTAAAGATCTACACCTTCACAGTGAAGACTTGATGATTATTTAACGAACAAAATCCGGTTTATGGATTGACTAAGGTCAACAGAGGCTAATCAGTTGCAAGGAAGCGGGAAGACTTGAGAGACGCTAATAAACATTCAAATTGATTAAGCAAGAGAAGCCAGACTAAACCGCTTAATGTACATTTGTTTTTAATATATGATGCGCAGCTGGATATGAACAATAACAGATTAAAAGATATACCATACTAAATCTATTTTTTATTTTATAAAAAGCATGTCTGTTAAACATTATCCAACTGTGCCTACAGCGCCGCAAGAGAAGAGATAGGCAGGCAAAATTCTGATGTTATAGAAAAACCCCTGAAGTGAACAACATTCAGATTAACAAAACATTAACAAATGCAACAAAAACTAGAGCAATGACCTTTCAAAAAACAGCAAAAACCAAACGAGGTATTCTGCTGCCTTTAATGCTGCTACATATGTTAATACTGGATCATCGGCTTAAGTGCTCTATCTGCAGGATCGAGTGTGGCGTCTCTTGGCAACAGGTTATAGGCGCACCCGCAGATTTAACCTCTGGAGGTTGACTTTAGCTCTGGTCTGTGTTCATTAGCTGTAAGTGCTGCTGGCAAAAAATAAACTAAACTCCAAAAGCACACAGTATGGTTCAACTAATCCCGGCTAAACTTAGTTCGTTTAAACTGACAATAAATAAGCGCTTTGTTGGACGCAAAACATCAGGATGAAGAATTTAATCG
This sequence comes from Conus ventricosus, assembly GCA_018398815.1. Classification (NCBI taxonomy): domain Eukaryota; kingdom Metazoa; phylum Mollusca; class Gastropoda; order Neogastropoda; family Conidae; genus Conus; species Conus ventricosus. Next base: position 26,469,418 of record CM031624.1, on the reverse strand, counting down.
TTTACAGGCCGATTTTGATGAATACAATAAGACAAAAGTTTGATCTTCAAAGAAAGGCGGTGACAAGGTTTTTTCAACAGCCAGACCCCGAGGCAGATATAAAAAAAGGCAATGCTTAAAAAAAGTACCCTCCCCATACCCTTCTGGTTCTACCAGCTCAATTAACAACGCCAAAAGGTGTTTATACTTTAGCTTTATGAGTCCAAGCGCAAAAAGACGTTGATATGATTCGGATTAATTATTTTTTTTTTAATTTAAATAACTATTTTGAGTTAGAAAAGAAACTCAACATGGATAAGATCATATGCAAGGACAGGAGGAATTTTTCGAAGGAAATGCCTCGAGAGAGAGCGTTTATCAAGAGCACTGAATGCTATTATTTAGAAGTCATTGAACCAACAAACGTTCACAGGCAAGTGTTATGTTCATGCTATTTCTCAAGTTCCAGGCTAAACTAACAATAGACCAGCCAGTTAAAGTAATGTAGCTGTTTTAATCGACCTATGTAACAATTACAATGAAAGAAAATCTAGAAGTCTGGGGTCTCGACTAAACACAGACTATTCTTTCTCGTAATGACTTTAACACCCGGTTGGGCAGACGAACTGCTTGCACAGTTTGACGCTGCTGCTGAAGAAGCCAAATGAGAGGCTCTGGTTGCGTCAGAGGGGCGAAAGATTAACTACCCCACGGCGCTTAGATTAAAACAGCTAGTATGCACCGATTGTTGAAGTCTTACATTCCACTTACGCGAGAGTTGGTTTATAGAGAGCAGGTTTTAAACATAAAGAATTCAGACGACAAATGTTCATCGTGGGTCTGTGTTCGCGAAGGCTCGCATTATATCCGCAAAAAACGCCAGAGAGGTGTCTAACTAATCACCCTTACATCACACTGATCTTAACTTTAGTTGGAGGTGTCCATTCCTGTTAGTGTAGACCAAATTGATCAGTTCTGAAGAACAAAACAAAACCAATAAATGATATGTATACACATGGGATGGGAAACATACAATTTGGTTGCCAATTAAAGTGTCCAAGAAAACAGGTCCCAACAATAGGCGAACAGACAAAAATCTCGTTGACTTACTACTGATGTTTTCACCAGCGCGGGCTACCGCATTAACATTCATACGAAACAATGAGTAAACTAATGCAGCATACTTCAAAAGATGGGCACAAACAAGAATTCTGTAGAAAATGTTTAACAAGAATGCCATCTGTTCAAGTGCGAGGAACATAAGAAAAAGTGTAAAAGTTCTGTAGACTGTAATACGGCACTAAATTACACCTCCACCCGGAATCTAAAGTTAGTTTTAAGAATGGAAACGGATGCAAATTCACCATCCATATGTTGTTTACGCCAGACTTTGAATCACTCATTGTTCCTTATGAAGGGCCCAGCGCCACCAAAAACTTCGAAAAAACAGTCTTAATGAGTAATCATCAGTGTTTGTTCATTTGCTTTCATCGTTGTCGGTCGGATGGCGTTCTATTTCAAAGCCAAAATTATCTAGAGGGCCAAATGCCGCAGAATACTTCTTAGAAAGCACTGCAGCAAGTGCAGCAATGGACTGTTCTAATAATCTAAACTGATCTGACAATCATAATGCACACCTGCAAGACCAACAACAGTATGACTCAGCCACACATTTGTTGGATTTGCGGGATAGGTCTCCTCATCACAACGCAAGGAATCCAACAGTACGAGACATGATCACATTAGCGGAAAGTTCAGAGGCAGCGGGCATAACAAAGTGCAATCTTCAAACTAACAGTTTGATCCTAAAGACATGAAGCTGCCCATCCTTCCTTTCCACAATTGCGAGGTTACGACTCTATCTTCAATATGAAAGCAGTGGACGATTTGCCTTCAGGGTGTCATGCATTGCACGTCACTCAGAAAAGTACATGTGCTTTAATCTAAATAACATGTCTTTTTAGGACTCTATGCAACACATGATGGGTTCATTAGAGTCATGCTATGTCCTTTAAAAGTCCTGCCCAATAACAGAAGACATATTTTGACCCAACTCTTGTTAGAAAGGGTTTACCTTATGAAGTACTGAACAGTTGGGAAAGGTTGATGAAGCACACAACTTTCCTCCTAATGGCGCGTTCTTTTCTAGTCGTAAGAGGAAAAGGTCATTCAGTGATTTCTGATTACCAGCATGACTCAAGCTGCGTGGCTAGACAGTTAGATTGTAAAACGATGGGACTATCATGACTCCTACTTAATGGCTGATGTATGTTTTGTTGGCGGATATTTCTGAAAATTATAGAAGAAAGAACCTGCATGGAAAACATTATAGCCTGGTCCGGCATTTAATTTCTGCCCCGGGATGAGTTGGGACGCTTTCTTAAAGTTTACTGGAGTACAGATTGATTTATTGCTACAGATTTACCAATGATTCAGGATGATTGAAAACGGACTATTCGCGTGGAGGAATTAGTATGGGTCGCATCTTACTGTCAAAAGCAAACAACAAATACTTGGACGATTTATGATCCAGTAAAAGGTATAACTAATCTTTATCGTATTAGTGCAATACAATCTGTCTGGCATGGGCAATGGGGGCCGGGGGGCAATCATTCATTACGTAACTTTAAAATGTACACAGGCGGTGATCCGAACAATATTTCACAAGGCATTAAGCTGGCTTTGGGCAGTTTAACGCCTGACGATCTAACGCGTGGTTTTCATTCTAGAAGTTGATTAGAATATCCTCATGAACTCCATGACTGCATAATGGACTTTCCATTGGCAGCAGAAAGTTACAAGATGAATCCACAGAGAGCCGCCTAAACTTTGCATAATTTCTTCTGTGGCCAAAAAAAATTATGTCTTGCCATTACAGACTTCTTCAAATTTATTTAAGACATGGTTTGCGGTTGGACAGCTGTTCATCGTATAATTGCCTTTCGCTCAAGAACAGTTCATTGAAACCTACATCATGAAGAACACTGATCTTAGAACTAATCCACAGATGCCTCGAAAAAGGACTTTTTTAAGCTGATGAACAACAGCTGTTTTGGATAGACTAGGAGAATCCGACCAGCGCACAGATGTCAGTTAAGTCCACCAGCGAGAACGAAGCAATTAAAGCTGACTTCTAAACCAAATTATCAGGACTTTAGACGATTCCATGATCACTTTTGGCACAATGATGAAAAAAAAGAAAGTAAAATTGGACAAACTGTATTTATTGGTTTACGTTTTAGGAATTATAATAGCTTTTGAGGTTAGAAATTTCTTTATGATACTTTAAGCCCTCGTTTCCTGAGGCCCAGAGTACTTTACACAGATACAGATAGTTTTGTTATAGATATCCCTAATGAGACATCTATAAAGACATGGAATTGGAAGCGGCTAAAGGGCATGCGGGATTGGTACGAACAATTCTGCTTTACCTAAAGATTTCGCCTTTGCTTCAATTACTAATTAAGAAGGTTTTAGGAAAGATGAAGGATGAATTATATCCGGAAAGGTGATCAAGGCGTATGTGGGGGATAAGATCGAAAATGGTCTACAGTATTTCGAGCCAGGGAAAACATCATTAAGAAAGCAAAGCGGATATCTCGCAGGCGTTGTGCAGTCAAAACATATCGCCATGGCAACTTAAGAAGCATTGTTGGCAATAAGACTTTTCATCATGACAAACGTAAAACTAGCGATCTAATCTCATGAAGATCAACACAACAGTTAGTAACAAGAATATATTAGATCGAACAAACACAAAACGGGTGTTTGTTAATCAGAGTTTTCATATGCAAATCGGGCAACTGGGAGGACCGCATAAACAGGGGGGTTTATATTTTTCATCAACTTTGATTATAAGATCAATCATAGCTTCATCCAATTTCATTTGCATTCTTTTCCTCATGTTTGCTTGATGCGTTCGACTTTTTGTATTATTTCAAGATATTCTTTTTCCCAAATCTTGGGGGTTATTGAGTTGTAGGTGATCTGGATGATTTAGCATGGCTTGATTTAAAAAAAATTTTTCCCCCTCGAAAATGTTTTCACTTAATAGCATTACACAGCCCTGAAATGATTCCGTATCATTTTCAAGGTCTCTTCCTTTACCATTCTTGTTCGTTCTGCCGCATTCCATCTGAGCTTCCATTTTAAACTCAACTATATTTACGTTAATTAATTAAAGCGGAACGGTGTCCGGTGGGATTATCTGCAGTTCTTCCTTCACAAAAGAATCTTTGAGGGGCTTGCTTGTTTTTGTCCTGTTGCCAGTTTCTCGTAACTAATACACGGCGCGGATTCATGTGTTCACATCTTTTTATCTTCGCTACGGGTCAACACTCCAAACTGGATCAGTTGCTCCCTGACTGCGAGTGTCCCCTTCTGCCTTCCCCCGGTAAATAAAGGTACATTACTTTCAAACCAAACGGTAATAGTTTGCCGGATTGAAGGAATCTCCTTCACCAACATTTATTGTTTTCTTTAGATTGCTCTTGCTACTGGTTTTAACCCTTTAAATTCTTCATCTATCATTGACGCCGCAAATCTGAGGGCATCTTCTAACCCATTCTGTTGTTGCGAGAATTGTCAATCAGCTCTCCTGTGATATGGTAGGAGAAAAAAAGTCTTTCGGCTAACTGGTTGGTTAAAGTTTTCAACTAAAGCCTGTTGATCTTGAAACTCCTGGAATGCTCTTTTAATGGTAACTCTTATGTTTTAACAATAATTGGTTCACTTGGCTTTAAAATCTTTTCCATCATTCAACTTGATTCATGCGAGGATGAGTTAGGGCACCGTTTGGTATATCAGTTGGTATAGCGTCAGCAACATGCACGAATCACTCTTTTTGTGTTAATGGCTCGCATCTCTTGTATCTTGAGCTATGTCAATGACTGTGAGTGCGTAATTAAATCTTTTCGTCTAATCTATCACGAGGCGTAAATATAGAAGACTCCATTTGAGGGGGTTCGTTCCGGTATGTCATTGACAAAGTGCGGGTCTCTGTATCGTCTAGGCGCAGGTAAATAATTTTGCCAAATCGCTTGTATAGATAACCATTCTTTTGCCTGTTTGTCACTGACTCCAGCTGCCTTGGGCTTAGTCTTTTAGTTGCTGTGATGCCTTCCACTATCCTTTGGGCGAATATAGATTTTGTTCATTTTTTACTCAGCAAATATTAAGTGCAACAAAAATACACGACGGTCATCCAACGACAATAACGCGATTTCTTGCCATCTTTTGTTTTTTCTGAAGGTTGATAAAAAGTCACTGAATTTTGGTGGGGGCAATGTCTCGATGGGTGTGCCTGTTACAAAGATAATAATGTTTATTTTATTGCTTGATCAAACATTTTTAAAATAGTAAGCTCGCATGACCCTTGTTTTTTCAGTGTCGTCATTAATAAAATCTAACTGCTCAAGTTCTCTGCCTTTTCATAGAGTCTTGTGCAGCTGCTCGTTCCTCCATAGCTTTGTTAGGTTTTTTTTCTCTCGCCGTCATCCGTAGTTTACTAAATGCGAAATTACTTCCGCTAAAAAGCAAAGCGCATTCACCACACAGCGCCGCCCACTCATCATTATTGCGGTGAGCCCATTTTTATTAAATGTAATTTTTTTTATTTACATATTTATAACTGTCTGGAATTATTCCTTGCTTGACTTGAAAATCTTTCGTAGGCAACCGAACTTGCAATGTTAGCAATTAGCTTGCTGATCCTCTCAAGTCTTGTTTGCCAAGATCTGCTGCGTTTAATTCTTAACAAGCTTTTACCAAGCATTGAGTATCCTACACTTAGGCACTCAATAACAGCCAGAACTGGTACTACAAGGTTAGCAACGTTTTTCGGTGCTCATTTTTTAAAATAAAATAATTATAATTATTAAAAAACATGAACAGTGATGATCTCCTACAGCTACAAGGCAGCCTAAACCTTCCTGAACTTATGAATGACCAAGTTGATGACCAAGCTATTATGCCCAAAAAGGAGAGGCTGTATTCTTTGGCAGCATGTGGGAAAACAAAACAGTTCCTCGGAACTGAATTCAGCATTGAACAGATTCAACAGATGTCGCCGCAAGACATTTTAAAGTATCATAACAGGTATGAAGCGCAGCTGGGGTCTAGAATGGTGAAAAGTGTGGGGCAAACAGTTCTTAGTTTGTACACTAAAACTAGTCAGTAGATTTGCTCCCATTGATTCTGAACAAGATCTTACGTATGATTTAACGCAAGATCCAGTTTTAACAAAGTCATTAGAGTCTCTAGGGTGTGATTTATACTATAGATTTGGAACATTGTTATCGCCATTAATCATGGGATTAATAACTTTTAATCATATAGATTTTGTTTCCCTTCAAAATGAACGAGCTGGAAAATCAGCAGAATCAGAAAACACTGAATCAGGTGGAGAAAGTAACCAAGCCAGAAAATCAGCAGAAAACGCTGAATCAGGTGAAGACCATTAAAAATCCTGGGCGTGTTGAAGCAGGAAAAAAATTAGCAGAGTGGAACAGACAAAAAAAATTAATGTTACAGAATATGATCATCATGAAAACATAACACCGCCAACGCCAGAACAAGTTGATTCAATGCCAGCTATAAAAACTCCATGTGATACAAGGGCCCCAAAGTCTTCATGGAATATTGAACTTAAAACTGTTGTCATTTTTGGTGCTCTTGCTGCTGCTGGGGGCGGTTATTACGGTTATAAAATATATAACAACGCTGGCAAAAACAAGAGCCCAAACAATCTCCACCGCTAAATACAGAAGCCGAACACAACTGCACGCCAAAACACCAATAACAAAGCATCATTTTGATCCATTTATAATGGAATAATATTTTAAGAACTTAATTTTAATTTT
>CM031624.1:26445079-26450079 GCA_018398815.1 Conus ventricosus | reverse complement strand
AGCGCAAGAGAGCGGTGCTTATATGGCAGTATTTCCATGACTATTGTGAATGCTTACAGATATTCTGGTGGATTTTTCTCTACTTGTTCGAATTTTGTTAGTGCTAACAAAGATCTTGCTAGCTGGGCCAAAAACTGTTTTGCTCTGTATTATCAAAACTTGTATATTCTTAACAATACGTATTTCAAACCTGTATATTCTCAACAATTCGTATTTTAGTGTATTTTGCAAGTTGTTTGATAGTGAAGTGCAGTCAACTGTACAGAATGTATTGGAACTACGGGGGACTAGACAACACTGCCATTCATCGTGATTCTGTAAACCTTCTCACATTAAAGAATTTTCTAGGTGTAAATCGACACGCTCCTAATGGTCTTGCTTACGGTGAGACGAATAGATTTCATATATAAATATTGTTTCAGCAGTTAAATGCATCTGCTGCTGACAAAATTTACTTCAAATGGAGGAATAAAGAATACCATGCAGAGCTTATAATATGTTGTATGGTCTCTTTTCTAAAAAAAGAAGAAGAAATGACTGCGCTTCTAAACTACGCACGTCTTTTTCCCAAATGTCGTGGTTATTTTGGATGGTTGAATTAAAGTATTGAAAATATTAGAGAGATTATAAGTTTTCATCGACGATTGATTGACTGCAGTCAGCAAAATTGATTAAACCACGTCATGATAGTAAAAGGCTTGATTTTTTATAGAAATTCTGGTAATTCTCATGAATTGGAACCTTCTAGATATGGATAGAGGCTTTACGTACACCAAGGCCAAATTCAGATTTGGAATGTTCGAGTTATCAGTACATAACTTTAGATACAAAACCAGCATGAATCACAATAATCTGCTTTCTTCTATTTGTAAAGAGCCACAAGAATACGAGATACACTTTACTCTTTGCTGTCCAGCTCTTATGAACATTACAAATGAATTAATCAAGCCTAAATTCTGAAGAAGCCTTCCTTATTTAAACTGACTTCTTGATGTCAAGCTCGAAAGAAGCCAATTGAAAAAGCAACATTCACTGTTTTTGTATATGACACGCACATTTAGAGAAAGGTCCGCTTTTGCTAGTTCTCGACATATTTAACATGATTTGTTGCTTGTCAAGAGCATTTGTTTCAGATGCACTATATATGTATACCCATTTGTAATGGGCATTGGCCCATGTGAATAAACTATTCGAATCCCCCCTCTCTCTCTCTCTCTCTCTCTCTCTCTCTCTTTTCTCTCTCTCTCTCTCTCTCTCTCTCTCTCTCTCTCTCTCTCTCTCTCTCTCTCTCTCTCTCGCTCTCGCTCAACTCTTTATGATTCTTGTTGTGATAATACGTTGAAACCTTTACAAAGTGTCTATAAGCGAGCTCTGAAAGCGACACCTATAAAATCGTCTTCATAAACATCACAACACTATATCAAGCTTAATATTCTGCCTTTCACATACAAACTTCGGTACAACAAAGCAATAATGATGTATAGAGGTATGAACGGTTTTGCACCTTCAACATTATTAACTGCTACATTGCCATTGAATTAGTAAAAAGACACCAATAAAATATTCATCCGAAAACCCAGAATTGATGTACTCAAAACTAGTCTTGTTTACTCGAGTGGAACTCTTTGGAACTCTCTGCATATAAATATCAAACAAAAAGTGGTTCTTTTAAGGCAGCATTTCAAAATTAATTATTTCAAACAATAAAACATAATACATTTACGGCATCTATATAACCATTCTATCTTTCGCAAAAAACACAAGTGTATCATCTTACAATATCGTGTGTGTGTATGTGTGTGTGTGTGTGTGTGTGTGTGTGTGTGTGTGTGTGTGTGTGTGTGTGTGTGTGTGTGTGTGTGTGTGTGTGTGCAGCTTTTTAAAGAAAGTTCATGTCCTTTTTGAGATGTATTGTATGCTACCTTTTCCATTCAACGCCAACCTACCCCTTGCCCTTTTTCCTTCCCCTTTCCTACGACTTGTACGCTATGTTCACACGTTGTTCTGTTGCGTGCGTTTGTCAATGGAGTGGACAACAGCTAACTTGTATTGAACTGTACAAGATCTTGTCAATGTTTATTCCCTTTATATGTATTTGCATTAATTTGACCTTTAATTTGTTTTCTTTCCTTTTGCCCCAGGGCTGGGTGGTAAAAAGCATAATGGCTTATCTGGTAAAATAAAATCTGTCGGTCTGTCTGTCTGTCTGTCTGTCTGTCTCTCTCTCTCTCTCTCTCTCTCTCTCTCTCTCTCTCTCTCTCTCTCTCTCTCTCTCTCTCTCTCTCTCTGTCTCTATGTCTCTGTTCTTTTCTCTCTCTCTCTCTCTCTCTCTCTCTCTCTCTCTCTCTCTCTCCTCTCTCTTCTCTCTCTCTCTTATCATGTCTGTTCACGTTTTCATTTCCATTTGTTTATTTGTGGTATGCACGTGTTTATTGATCTCAGGAGGAGGACTGTCAAAAAGCAATATTCATACTTCTCCCACATCCTCCCAAATTACAAAGAATTCGTTCGTAAGTTTCGTTCCACAGATAGACAGATTACTCAGACAGAGAGACTGGCAGATATACGGACAAATTTTTTTTTTTTTCCCACATCGTATGGAATGTAGACATACATCATGTAGCCGAACTGTAGACATTCTCTGTCAATCCTTGCCGCCTGTTTCATGATAATCCCGTTCATGTTACTCAGGGTCCAGCGACCATATCAGGGTTGTCACATTGTCAACATCGGTTCATTTCACGAATGAACTGCACGGTCATTTGTACGATAACATCCTGTATGAGCAATGTTAAATTACATGGAGAAAACAAAATGATCAAGTCAGAAACAAAGAAAGAAAGAAACAAAAATTAGAAAGAAAGAAAACGAAAATCTCCCTCAAGATTTAGGCAGAAAAATCCTTCACTTAAAACAGCATTCCATGTTACTCAGCACTCTTCCTGTACGTTCATGTCGTCTGTTTTGAGGTGTGCAGATTTCAAAGACACTCTACACAGGAAGCAGAGGAGTTATCGTTCGTGAGAAAACGGCCATGAACATGCGGATGATGCTCACATTGTTCGTACTGGTTGTCATGACAACTGTCTCCGCTTCAGAGCGTAGTAAGGTTATGCTGGGATCATTGTCTGCCTGTTGTGTTATTTTGTGGTGTTTTGCGTTCATTGCTTAAATCATAATCCTTCGTATTGTATTGTAAGTTTACTTCAGTGTAATAAATCCAGCCATTTTTTTGTTATTCTGTTGTTTTGAATGTAGATGAATTATGCTGTTTCTTGCTGTACAATGCCATACTGTGTTGTGCTGTAGTGTAATGGATGCTGTCTTACCTTACATTATGCTATACTTTGTTGTGCTGTAGTATAGTGTAATGGATGCCGACTCACCTTACATTATGCTATACTGTGTTGTGCTGTAGTGTAGTGTAATGGATGCTGTCTTACTTTACATTATGCTAATACTGTGTTGTGCTATAGTGTAAGGATGCTGTCTCACTTTACATTATGCTATACTGTGTTGTGTTGTAGTGTAATGGATGTTGTCTCAGCTTACCTATGCTATACTGTGTTGTGCTGTAGTGTAATGGATACTGTCTCACCTTACATTATGCTATACTGTGTTGTGATGTAGTGTAATGGATACTGTCTCACCTTACATTATGCTATACTGTGTTGTGCTGTAGTGTAATGGATACTGTCTCACCTTAACATTATGCTATACTGTGTTGTGATGTAGTGTAATGGATACTGTCTCACCTTACATTATGCTATACTGTGTTGTGATGTAGTGTAATGGATGCTGTCTCACCTTACATTTATGCTATACTGTGTTGTGCTGTAGTGTAGTGTAATGGATGTTGTCTCACCTTTTATTATGCATACACTGTGTTGTGTCGTGCTGTAGTGTGATGGATGCTGTCTCACCTTACTTATGCTATACTGTGTTGTGCTGTAGTATAATGGATGCTGTCTCACCTTACATTATGCTATACTGTGTTGTGCTGTAGTGTAATGGACGCTGTCTCACCTTACATTATGCTATACTGTGTTGTGCTGTAGTATAATGGATGCTGTCTCACCTTACATTATGCTATACTGTGTTGTGCTGTAGTGTAATGGATGCTGTCGCACCTTACATTATGCTATACTGTGTTGTGCTGTAGTGTAATGGATGCTGTCTCACATTACATTATGCTATACTGTGTTGTGCTGTAGTGTGTAGTGTAATGGATGCTGTCTCACCTCACATTATGCTATACTGTGTGTGCTGTAGTGTAATGGATGCTGTCTCACCTTACATTATGCTATACTGTGTTGTGCTGTAGTGTAGTGTAATGGATGCTGTCTCACCTTAACATTATGCTATACTGTGTTGTGCTGTAGTGTAATGGATGCTATCTCACCATACATTATGCTATACTGTGTTGTGCTGTAGTGTAATGGATGCTGTCTCACTTTACATTATGCTATACTGTGTTGTGCTGTAGTGAAGTGTAATGGATGCTGTCTCACTTACATTATGCTATACTGTGTTGTGGTTGTAGTGTACTGTAATGGATGCTGTCTCACCTTACATTATGCTATACTGTGTTGTGATGTGGTGTAATGGATGCTGTCTCACCTTACATTATGCTATACTGTGTTGTGTTGTAGTGTAATGGATGTTGTCTCACCTTACATTATGCTATACTGTGTTGTGTTGTAGTGTAGTGTAATGGATGCTATCGCACCTTACATTATGCTATACTGTGTTGTGCTGCAGTGTAGTGTATGGATGCTGTCTCACCTTACATTATGCATAACTGTGTTGTGCTGTAGTATAATGGATGCTGTCTCACCTTACATTATGCTATACATGTGTTGTGCTGTAGTGTAATGGATGCTGTCTCACCTTACATTATTGCTATACTGTGTTGTGCTGTAGTATAATGGATGCTGTCTCACCTTCATTATGTTATACTGTGTTGTGCTGTAGTGTAATGGATACTGTCTCACTGTACA
>CM031624.1:26410079-26440079 GCA_018398815.1 Conus ventricosus | reverse complement strand
CCACATTAGACACGTTGTGTACTGAACACACCACATTAGACACGTTGTGTACTGAACACACCACATTAGACACGTTGTGTACTGAACACACCACGTTAGACACGTTGCGTACTCAACACACAACATTAGACACGTTGTGTACTGAACACACCACATTAGACACGTTGTGTTACTGAACACACCACATTAGACACGTTGTGTACTGAACACACCACATTAGACACGTTGTGTACTGAACACACCACATTAGACACGTTGTGTACTGAACACACCACGTTAGACACGTTGCGTACTCAACACACAACATTAGACACGTTGTGTACTGAACACCACCACGTACGTTAGATATGTTGTGTACTGAACACACCACATTAGACACGTTGTGTACTGAACACACCACGTACATTAGACTTGTTGTGTACTGAACACACCACATTAGACACGCTGTGTACTGAACACACCACATTAGACACGTTGTGTACTGAACACACCACATTAGACATGTTGTGTACTGAACACACCACAGTAGACACGTTGTGTACTGAACACACCACATTAGACACGTTGTGTACTGAACACACCACATTAGACACGTTGTGTACTGAACACATTACGTTAGTCACGTTGAGTACTGAACACACAACATTAGACACGTTGTGTACTGATCACACCACATTAGACACGTTGTGTACTGAACACACCCCATTAGACACGTAGAGAACTAATAAATGTTCATTCTAGCTTTTTACTGCCCTCAATAAATTTCGGGCAGTAAAAGCTATAATAAACATTTATTAGTTCTCTGACAAGTAAGACTTCAACAACGAATTAAAATGATAATCCATTACACATTTTTTCAATAAACAAAAAATAACGATTTTTACAAACAAACATACTGGGTAGGATTATTCGTTTTCAATACTAATTTACTAAACAGTTCAGTTTTTAGTTTTTGCTTAATCCTACGTTTTTCCTGGTCATTTTCAATAACATCATTTTCACGCATACATTCATCAAATGAGTCTCTGTCTTTCATGTGAAATAAAACTATAGTCTTTAACTGTTCTCTAAAGTCTTTTAAAACTGTGTTATATTTTTGACATAAAATCCACACACTTATCCCAGCATGTCTTCCGCTGAACGCTGTTTTGACAAAGTGTTTCTCTTTTTAACTATGTCTCTTTCTGCTGAACAGTCGTCTATAATAAATAGTGTCTGCGCTCCTTTAAACAGTCTATAAAAGAGTTCTAAACACTCACTTAGTTTATTGCTAGGATCAACTAAATATACGTCATCATCTGTCCATAAAAAACCTTCTATCATGATATGTTTTGTTAAATTCAAGTGTTGGACAGAAAATCACAATATAATCAAAATTATAGCGATAAACTGTTTGTAATAGGTCGAGGACAAATACTGTTTTTCCACAATCAGTCTGTCCACAAATCAATGACAATGAGGCTTTTTTATCATAAAGTTTAACTGCTCCATAGTTTTATAACAGAATTTAATTTAATTTAATCCAGTTATTATATTTATCATACTCTCCGTTAAAACTTGTTCAGTATAATAAAACCCTATGAGGCCTAAATGTGTAAGATTAATCCAATTTAGTTCTGTAAGATTGTTTCTATTAAGTCAACATTGATTTTGTTGCTTGTTGTTATGACCTTAATATCCTCACCATTGTGAAGAACGACGATGGTAACTTTAAGACGTTTAACGTCTAAGTTTTGCCAGCTAATATTAATTCCTTTTATAAGGGCGTCACTAACGCCCACAACCCCATCCTCTCCACATCTTTAAAGACAGAAATTTCAAATATTATTGTGAACGTGTCTCCTAATTTTCTGCTTGGAAAGAACTGTAATTTTGTAGAAGCTTCCTTTAAAACCGTTTCTCTTCTGTGGAGGATGTACTGTTTTTTCCCATACGGCGTTATTTCAATCTCTTTCCGACTATTGTCGTCCGGCATAAGACTACATGTAAAGGGCCAGAGTTGAATGCTTTTCTGAAACTTTTTTGACGGCTAAAAAATGTAAATGGGCTTATGAATTCAAATTTTATGTCCCATTCTAAATATGGTTCTAAGTGCCATTTGCTGTCAGGTTTTCGAACTATTTTATATTCATACTGGCCAGCATTATTTGCTTCTACATTGCGCAGTTGCTCTAGTTTAGGAAACTTTTTGTTGTCGCCAACCTCTTTGCGTTTATAATCACCATCTTTAGTGTACTCAAACCATACAAACGCCTATCTCACCATTCTGTTCAAAGTCCGCAACGTCTGCAAGGTCTTTTAATTCTAAAGTTATACACCTCACAGGCGCTAATGTAACTCCGGATTCTTCTGGCCCACGCGACATTTTTTTAGTACAACTTATTATTTTATTTCCAAAACAATGTGCAGGTTATCACATTTCACGGCTTTTCCTGTTTTGTCTGCAATTTTTATATTAAATGATCCGACCCTCCACAAACTAATCTTTTAAACTGTAAATTAGGGAATTGTATAATTTCATAATCGCAATATGCAGCTTTCCCTGACGGAAGAGCTCTTAAAACAGTTGAGGGCCTTCCATCATATAAGTTTTCATCAGTGCTTAGCTCATCCAAATGAACATAGAGTAATGAATGTAATGCAAGATCAAGCGGACTTTCCCCCTCAAACGTAGTTTCATCTGGCGCAGCACTAAAACTATGAGTGGGTAGATTGCCAGTTGTAAAGCCTAACATTTTAGCTAGCTCTCTATCAAAAAAGTAAGATACTTCTTCAGGCTTGAATGTTAACATTGTTTTTAGATTTGCATTGTTAAGTTTGAGAGTAATGTCAAAGTTACTCATTGCTTCTTTTAGTGAGCAAAACCCGTAATAACCATCAGGTATTGTTAACTGGCTAATTTTGGTCCCTGATTTGGTAACTTTTAGAATCTTGTTATTCTCCTTGGCTTTGCTTATATTAAACCATACGACTTTGTAGAATATTTCATGGAGCGCGACCGTTTTGGTTCCGCAATCGTTATTAATAGCATGCTCTAAAAACGAAGGGCGGTCTTGAGTTGTTATTGTTACAAACATTTTTTAAACGAAATAAAAATGAGTGCATTCAAATATACTGGCGCAAAATATTCTGTTGGGCCGCACTACAATCTTAAAAACATGACAACTGATACTCTTGACATTTCTGTGACTCAGTCTGACACCTTTCAAGTAAAGGTTAGTACTCCATTGAAGAGCTATCTTAACCCTCCTATTAAAAACGACCACATCCCGAAAGTGTGGTTTAGTCATCCGATGCAGTTTTATCAGAACCAGTTAAACTTTGCTGTGTTTTGTGCATCAACTGGTTGTGGAGTGTCGTATGCTGATCATTTAAATCATCCTGATCCTTTGGTGAGGTCAGCGTACAGATTTCATTTTTATTACACCTTCAGACGTATTTTGACTGAACTGCAAGCGCCATTGCCAAATGACAAACCGTTTAATCCATTCAGCAACAGAATAGACATGAAGGCTTTTGAAAGGATCTGTAACGAATTTAATTATTAAGGTCAAGACAGACTTTAGACAAAAGTTGGATCTTAATCATGGTCTAGGCACCCCTTATTTTTGGGGCGTGCACAGAAAGTATAACTATGACTGGAATCCTCCTTACACATCTTTCTCTTCAAGCACAGCTGTTCACCTAGGGTCCATAGAGCAAGAGCATAAAACAGCATGGACAACATTTATCTTAGACACTTCTAAGGGCCTAACTAAAGCAGGAATAGAACGAATAAACGACTCTGTTCGTACTTACGTTTGGTGTTTGCTAGGTTCGCAAGCACAAACGAGATCGAGCATAACTGATCCTTCTACTGGTTTTGACGCACAAAAACAATACTTAGCAAATTTAGAAGACGCCATTAAATTCTACAGTTGATTTACCTTCAAGTATAAAAAGGTACCAAAATGTTTTACAATTTGCAAGATCGAAAGTAGACTTTGCTGTTGGTACTGGTTTATACATGCTGCCTTCTGACCTCAGACTCCAGATAGGCACAATAATAAACTACAATAATGAAATCCTTGTGGCAGGCAATGAACAGAAGGTCGGAAAAAACGAAATAAATTCTGAGCCAGTAATATTGCAAGCAGTAAACAAACAAGATGACCCCCCAAGAATAAGTCATCCAATCCCCGTGGTCCAAAGGACCGTTGAAGTCAAAAAAATAATGACCATGAATATGAAAAGACGGCACTTGTTTTTGTATTAACTGGCCTAGGATTACTTGGTATTTATCTTACTAAAAATTAATCCAACTATTAAGAGAACTAATGCCCATAAGTGCTCAGCCATAAAGCCAACTACTTGCTTGCAGTAGACAAAAGCCAGCTAACAACACCCCAATATACCCGGTAAAGCGTCCATGGCTTTACTGGCTAATTTTTTTTAATAAACCTGCAAGATGATCAAGCTGTTTTTTTACCCATGATTTATCAGGCGGTGATGGAGGTGATGGCGGTGGAGGCACTGAACTTTGACCACCGCCGCCTGTAATAGCCCTCACCAGTGTACTTATTGCAAAACCTAAGGCCGTTATAACGCTTGCTAATGTGACTCCTTGCACTCTAAACAGTGTTCGTATTCGTTCTGCTAGCGTTGTGTTTTCATATAAAATTCTTTGGGTAGTTTCTCTTATTATGCTCAATTGAGTTCGTAATTGTTCTCGGTTAGTAGACGACGCTTCTAGTCTTAATGATCTTTCTTCTTCAAGTTCTTTTAGTCTTTGGGTTATTCTTTCTTTAATATCATGCCCTAAGTTGGCGTCGTCAGCCTCAACGAGTTTTTCTTTTTCTCTTTTTATATGCTCATCTAGTTCACTCAGTTTTGCTAAATTGTTTATTAATTCGCCTCTAATGGTTCTTAAAGTACGATCAAGGGCCACTCTTTCTGTATCAGTTATCTGTGGTTCGTGAATAGTTTTTAATGCTGTTTCTTCTGAAAAACTGGTTTCTGCTTCTATTGCATTTATTATTTCGTCCGCGTTTGACTTAAATCTTGAAGTTCCATGTTTTGTATTTGGTTATCTGTTGGGAGTTCCTGCAGTGTGTTTTGAAGTTTAGAAACTGCCTCTCCATCTAATTTTGGTTTAACAAGGCCAAGGCGATTTTGATCGCCCACTTTAAGTCTTTGTTTAATTGTACTTATGCTTACAAACTTTGATGGGTCTCGTTTATCTGTAAGCGGAACACGCTGTCCTTGATCGTTGTTCACATACAAATGGCCACCTTTTACTTCAAAATCATCAGGGGCTATAAATTCAGGAGGTTCTAGGCCTAAACTTCTGTAAAATGATATGACCTTAGGTTCTGTTAATTCATGCCACATTGAGGCCGTTGAGCGATGCTGTATCAAAGGAGTCATTTCACTCATGTCGTCTCCAGGATCAAAAACATCATAATCCTCTTCACCTTCAATTCCTGCCATGTTTTTAAATAATTAACTTTTTATTTTGTTTTATAAAAAATGTCGCAAACATATGGTTCAATTCTTGACCCGCATAGAAGACTGAAAGAGCCCTTTGGTGTGGAAGGGAAATAAAACGGAATATTATTGTTCCAAATAATCCATCTACTATTGATGCAGATCAAATTCTTACTGTCAAATTTCCAGACCTAGGAGCAGATGAAGTGATTGTGCCAGGCTCTGCGCGACTTACTTTCAAAATAGAACTCGAAGCAGCAACAGACACAAACAGGACAGTTGTGCAGAATCTGGGACGGGCAATTGTTAAGAAAATTTCTATAAAACTTGAGGGCAAGAAATATTTTCTTTACACAATGCAGACATATTTTTAACCTATTCTGATCTATGGCTAACCGAGAATGAAAGGAATGTTCTTGCTTTTCAAGGAAGCGAAAATAATGAAGCACTAAAACACAGAATAGGCGCTGAAGATGCTAAAGACGGCAAAAAGTATGTAGCTGTAAGTTATGCGTATGGAAATCGCTTTTCCATCCCCTTGGATTTTGAGTTGTTAAGTGCGCATGCGCCATACTTTCAAGGAGCATTAAAAAGACAGATTGTCATATGAACTAACTTTTAATGAATACAAACGCGTTATCGGATCATCAGACACCGAAGCAAAGTACAGCATTTCTGACATCGCGTTAGAGTTTGACATTGTTAGCAACCCTCACTTAGCAAGGTTGATTGAGCAACAATATCAGTCAAAATTAGCATTATATTACGAAAGTGTGATTCACCATTCTACACATCCTAAAAGCAGGGCAGACACTATATGGAATTTTAGTTTTAGTGTCTCAGCAAGATCGCTCAAAGGTATTTTATTGCTTTGCGAAGATGAAGAACCATTTAAAAGACAAACTGAAAAAGTTTCTTAATCCTAAAATAACGAAAGTGCAATGTACAATTGAGGGTAGTCCTAACCAAATCTACGCTAGCGGGCTTAAACCTTATCAGCATTTTGATGAAATAAGAAAATTGTTTGGAGGTGGGAGGCATAGAAGTCCAACAGTAGACCTTGTGTCTAAAGATCTTCATCGTCACAGTGTTAGACTCGATGATTATTTAACAGCGAAATACGGTTTATGGATTGACCTAAGGTCAACAGAGGATAATCAGTTGCATGGAAGTGGGAGAACTGTTAGAGACGTAATAAAACATTCAAATTGACAAAGAAAAAGATGACGATAAACCGCTTAATGCACATTTGTTTTTAATATATGATGCGCAGCTGAATATTCAAGATAACAGATTAAAAGATATACATTACTAAAATATTTTTATTTTAAAAAAGCATGTCTGTTCACGTTTATCCAAAAGCGCCTACGGAGCCAGAGTCGCCAAAAGAAGGGATAGTAGAAACCCCTAACATTAAAAACCTTCAGATTAACAAACATTACGCAAATGCAACAAAAACTAGAGCAAGACCTTTCAAAATACAGCAAAACCAAACGAAGGTATTTCTGCTGCCTGTAATGCTGTTACATATGTTAATACTGGAGCATCGACTTTGAGTGCTCTATCGCAGGAACGAGTGTAGGTCTCTTAGCAACAGGTGTTGGTGCGCCCTCAGCTTTACCTCTAGGTGGTTTGTCTTTAGCTCTCGGTCTGTGTTCATTAGCTGTAAGTGCGGCCGGCAAAAAATTAAAAAACTAAACTCCAAAGCACACAGCTATGGTTCAACTATAACAGCTAAACTTAGTTCGTTCAAAACTAACAATAAATAAAGCACTAGTTGACTCAAACATCACGGATGAAGAATTTAGTCGTTTACAGGCCGATTTTGATGACTATAAAAGACAAAAGTTTGATCTTCAAAAAAAGGCAAGGGCAAGTTTTTCTCAACAGCCAGACACAGAGCAGATAAAAAAGGAATGTTTAAAAAAAGTAAACGAGACATTAAACTCTGTTCTAAACAGCTCGCATTAACAACCCCAAAGGGCGTTTATACTTTCGTTTATGAGTCCAAGCACAAAAAGACCATTGATATTGATTCTGATTTAAGACGACTTTGGGAGTCGTTGTATTTTTTTTAATTTAAATAAATATTTTCAGTTAGAAAAGAAAACTTAACATGGCTAAGATATATGAAGGACCAGACGAATTGTTTGAAGGAATGCTTAAGGAAGAGCGTTTGTCAAAAGCTTTAAATGATATTAATCTAGAAGTCATTGATCCAACAAACGTACGGGCAAGTGTTGTTCATGCTATTTCTCAAGTTCCAAGTAAACTAACAATAGACCCGCCAGTTAAAGTAATGTTAGCTGTTTTAATCGACTATATAACAATAAATGAAGAAAATCTAGAAGTCTGGGTCTCAACTAAACAACAGGTTATTCTTTCTGATATTGACTTAACACCTGGTTGGGCAGACCAACTGCTTACACAGTTTGATGTGGCCGCTGAAGAAGCCAAAATGAGAGGCTCTGGTTGGTCAGAGGGCGAAGTCTTAGAGATCAGATTAAAACAGTCTAAGTATGCACCGATTGTAGGCAAGTCTCACATTCCACTACCTCCAGCATTAGTTGCAAAAAGAGCAGTTCTAAACATAAAGAATTCAGACGACAAATGTTTTATGTGGTGAGTTCTTGCAAGGCTGCATTACGTCCGCAAAAACGCAGAGAAAGTATCTAACTATCAGCCTTACATCAATGATCTTAACTTTAGTGGAATATCCTTTCCTGTTAGCGTGGACAAAATTGATCAGTTTGAAGAACAAACAAACCAATAACTGTTAATGTATACAGATGGGATGAGGAAACAAATTTGGCGCCTATTAGAGTGTCTAAAGACAGCCCAACAATAGGTGATCCGGCCAAAAGCCATGTGGACTTACTACTGATGTTTTCATCAGCAGGGCTACCACATTACACATTGATACGAACAATGAGTAGACTAATGCAGCATACTTCAAAAAATCATGGCAAACAAGAATTCTGTAGAAAATGTTTAACAAGAATTCCATCCTTTCAAGCCGTGCTTGAACATAAAAAACATTGTAAAAGTTCTGTAGACTGTAATACAGAACTAATTACGCCCCCACCAGGATCAAAAGTTAGTTTTAATAACTGGAAACGACTGCAAACTAGTCCATATGTTTTTTACGCAGACTTCGAGTAGCTTATTGTTCCTTATGAAGGGCCAACCCCACAGAAACTTCCAAAAACTGTCTTAATGAGTAATCATCAGATTTGTTCATTTGCTTTCATCATTGTTAGGTCGGATGGCGTTCATTCAGAACCAGAATTATATAGAGGACCAGATGCTGCAGAAACATTCTTAAAACGCATGCAGCAAGTGCGTAACGCCTGTTCTAATAATCTAAACTTATCTGAAATCATAATGGTGCCTGAAGACCAAGAACAGTATGACTCAGCCACACATTGTTGGATATGTGGCTTAGAGCTAACGCTCAAGAGTGTAAATCCGACAGTAAGAGACCATGATCACATTAGCGGAAAGTTCAGAGGAGCAGCGCACAACAACTGCAATCTTCAACTAAAGTTTGATCCTAAGACATGGAAGCTGCCCATCTTCTTTCATAACTTGCGAGGTTACGACTCTCATCTTATAATGAAAGCAGTAGACGACGCCTTCAGTGTGTCATGCATTGCACAGTCATCAGAAAAGTACATGTGTTTCACTTTAAATAACATGTCTTTTTATGACTCTATGCAACACTTGATGGGATCATTAGAGGCGCTGGCTATGTCCTTAAAGTCCTGCCCAATAACAGAAGAATATTTTGATCCAACACTTGTTAGAAAGGGCGTTTACAATTATGAGTACATGAACAGTTGGGAAAGGTTTGACGAAGACACACTTCCTCCTAAAGGCGCGTTCTTTTCTAGTCTTAGAGGAAAGGACATCAGTGATTCCGATTACCAGCATGCTCAAGAAGCGTGGCAGAAGTTAGAGTGTAAAACGATGGGAGACTATCATGATTCATACTTGATGGCTGATGTATGTTTGTTGGCGGACATTTTTGAATATTATAGAAAGACATGCATGAAACATTATAGCCTGGATCCTGCGCATTACATTTCTGCGCCGGGATGAGTTGGGATGCTTTCTTAAAGTTTACTGGAGTACAGATTGATTATTGTCAGATTTGCCAATGCTTCAGATGATTGAAAACGGATTGCGGGGAGGAATTAGTATGGCGTCGCATCATTACTGTAAAGCAAACAACAAATACTTGGACGACTATGATCCAAGTAAAAGGTCTAACTATCTCATGTATTTAGATGCAAACAATCTGTATGGATGGGCAATGGCACAATCACTTCCATTACACAACTTTAAAATGTACAAAGGCGGCGGTACGAATAATATTCAAAAGGCATTAAAGTGGCTGAATAGTTTAAACGCCCGATCGACATCGGGGCTTTATTCTAGAAGTTGACTTAGAATATCCTCAGGAACTCCATGACCTGCATAATGACTACCCATTAGCAGCAGAAAGTCTAAAGATGAATCCAAGAGAGCCACCTAAACTTGTGCCTAATCTTCGAGGCAAAAAAAATTATGTCTGTCATTACAGACTTCTACAATTTTATTTAAGACATGGTTTGAAGCTAACAGCTGTTCATCGTGTAATTGCTTTTGATCAAGAACAGTTCATGAAACCATACATCATGAAGAACACTGATCTTAGAACTAAATCCACAGATGCTTCAGAAAAAGACCTTTTCAAGCTGATGAACAACAGCTGTTTCGGAAAGACTATGGAGAATCCACACAAGCGTAAAGATGTCAGATTGGTCACCAGAGAGAACGAAGCAATTAAGCTGACTTCAAAACCTAATTATCAGGACTTTAGAAGATTTCATGATCAGCTTTTTGGCATAATGATGAAAAAAAAGAAAGTCAAATAATTTTTTTATTATTGGACAAACCTGTATTTATTGGGTTTACTGTTTTAGAATTATCAAAGCTTTTAATGTTAGAATTTCTTTATGACTACTTTAAACCCTCGTATCCAGAGTCCAGAGTACTTTACACAGATACAGATAGTTTTGTTATAGATATCCCTACTGAAGACATCTATAAAGACATGGAAATAGAAGTAGCTAAAGGGCATGCAGGATGGTACGACACATCTGATTATCCTAAAGATTCACCTTTGCATTCATCCGTTAATAAGAAGGTTTTAGGAAAGATGAAGGATGAATTATCTGGAGGGGTGATTAAGGAGTTTATTGGGTTAAGGTCAAAAATGTACAGTATTTCGAGCCAGGAGAAAATCATTAAGAAAGCAAAGGGAATATATCGCAGTGTTGTGCAGTCAAACATATCACATGACAACTACAAAGAAGCATTGTTCAATAAACATACTTTTCATCATGGCAACGTAAAACTACGATCTAATCTACATGAGATCAACACAACTGTTGTAACAAAGAAGTCATTAGATAGAACAAACACTAAACGAGTATTTGTTAATCCAGAGTTTTCATATGCTATCGGGCACTGGAGAACAACATAAACAGAGGGGCTTATATTTTTCATCAACTTTTATTATAAGATCAATCATATCTTCATCCAATTCAGCTAAATCTTTTTTCATGTTTGCTTGATGGGCTCGAATTTTTTTTATTATTTCAAGATATTCTTTTCCCCAATCAGAATTTGAGATTTTGGGTTGTAGGTAATCTGGATGTTTTAGCATCTCTTGATAAACCCTCGCAAGTGTTTCCCTAATAACAGAATTCATATCATATGATTCCCGTATCAATTCTACGGTCTCTTTCTTTATCATTCTTGTTTCGTCCTGAGCTTCCATTTTAAACTCAAATATATTTACGTAAATTAATTAAGCGGAACTGTGTCTGGTGGGATTATCTGCAGTTCTTCCTTCACAAAAGATCTTTGTGGGGCTGGTTGTTTTGTCGTGTCAGTTTCTCGTAAATAATACACGGGCAGATTCATTTTTACAATTCTTTTTATTTCATACGGATCAACACTCCAAACTGGATCTGTTGCCCTAATGCGAGTGTCCCTTCTGCTTCCCCCGGTAAATAAAGGTACCTTACTTTCAAGCCAAATGGTAATAGTTTGCTGGGTGTACTGGAGTCTTCAGCAACAACATTTATTGTTTTTCTTTTGATTGCTTGTACTGGTTTTAGCCCTTTAAATTCTTCATTATTCATTGCGTGCAAAACTGAGGGCAGTCTTCTAACCCATTCTGTGTTGCGAGAATTGTCAATCAGCTCTCTGTGATACTGGTAGGAAAAAAGTCTTTCAGATAACTGTTTGTTAAAGTTTTCAACTAAAGCCTGTGATCTGTGAACTCCTGGTATGCCTCTTTTAATGGTAACTCTATGTTTTAACAATAATTGATTCACTTGGCCTTTAAATTCTTTTCCATCATCGACTTGAATGATGCGAGGATAAGTTAGCGGGCCTCGTTGGTATATCAGTTGTATGGCAACAGCAACAGCAGAAGCACTCTTTTGTGTTAATGGTTCCGCATCTTTGTATCTTGAAGCTATGTCAATGACTGTGAGTGCGTACTTAAATCTTTTTCGCCTAATCGTATCATGGGGTAAATATAGAAGATCCATTTGATGGGTGTCGTTCGGTATTGTATTCACAAAGTGCGGTCTCTGTATTGGTCTAGGTGCAGGTAAATAAATTTGCCAAATCGCTTGTTTAGATAACCATTCCTTTGCTGTTTGTTCACTGACTCCCGCTGCTTGGTTTAGCTTTTCTATTGCTGTGATTCCCTTCCAATATCCTTTTGGCGAATAATAGATTTTGTTCATTTTTATTCAGACAATATTATGCGCAACAAAATACACAACGGTCATACCAAAGACAATAAACACGATTTCTTGCATCTTTTGTTTTTCTGATGGCTGATAAAAGTCACTGAATTTTGGTGGGGGCAATGTCTCAATTGGTTTGCCTGTTACAAGATAATATTCTTTTATTGCTTGGTCAACGTCTTTAAATGTGTAAGCCGCATGTCCCTGTTTTTTCAGTTTGTCGTTAATAAAATCTAACTGCTCAATTCTCTGCTTTTCATAGTTATCTTGTGCAGCTGCTAGTTGCTCCATAGCTTTGTTATGTCTTTTTCTCTCGCCGTCATCCCACAGTTTACTAAACGCGTAATTACTTCCGCTAAAAGCAAGCGCATTAACCACAGCGCCGCCTATCATCATTACGAATGAAGCCATTTTTATAAATGTATTTTTTTAATTTTACATATTGATACTGTCAGGAATTATTCCTTGCTTAACTAGAAAATCTTTCGTAGCGAATGAAGCTGCTATAACAGCAATTAGCTTTGCTGAGTCTTCAAAGTCTAGCTTGCCAAGATCTGCTGGTTTTATTTTTAACAAGCTTTTACCAAGCATTGTGTATCCTACGCTTAGGCCTCCAATAACAGCTGAATGGTATACAAGGTTGGTAACAGTTTTTTCGGTGCTCATTTTTAAAAAATAAAATAATTATAATTAATAAAAACATGAACGGTGATGATCTACTACAAGGCAGCCTAAACATTCCTGAACTTATGATTACAAATGACCTGGTTGATGAGCAAGCTATTATGCCCAAAAAGGAAAGGCTGTATTCTTTAGCAGCATGTGGAAAAACAAAACAGTTCCTCGGAAATGAATTCAGCATAGAACAGATTCAACAGATGTCGCCACAAGACATTGAAAAGTATCATAACAGGTATGAAGCGCAACTGGGATCAAGAATGGTAAAAAGTGTAGGACAAACGGTTCTTAGTTTGTACACTAAACTAGTTAGTAGATTTGCTCCTATTGATTCTGAACAAGACTTTATGTATGATTTAACGCAGGATCCAGTTTTAACAAAGTCATTAGAGTCTCTAGGATGTGATCTGTATTACAGATTTGGAACATTATTGTCGCCGCTAATCATAGGATTAATTACTTTTAATCATATAGATTTTGTTTCCCTTAAAAAATGACCGTGCCAGAAAATCAGCAGAGTCAGAAAACATTGACCCAAGTGGAGAAAGTGACCAGTAAAAAGCCTGGGGACGTTGCAGCAGGAAAAAAATTAGCAGAGTGGAACAAACAAAATAAATTAAAGTTACAAGCACAGATTATTGCCGCTAATCATGGGATTAATTACTTTTAATCATATAGATTTTATTTCCCTTCAAAATGACCGAGCCAGAAAATCAGCAGAATCAGAAAACATTGACCCAAGTGGAGAAAGTGGGCAGTAAAAAGCCTGGGCGCGTTGCAGCAGGAAAAAAATTAGCAGAGTGGAACAAACAAAGAAAATTACAGTTACAATCACAAATTATGGCTCATAATGAAAAAGTGCCAGAGCCGCAGCCAGCTGTTTCAATGCCCGCTATAAAAACACCAGAACAAGTTGATTCAAGGTCTACAACAACAGGGCTGCCTACACCGCCAAAGTCTTCATATTTTCTTAAAGCAATTGTCATTTTTGGCGGCATTGCTGTTGGGGGTGGTTATTACGGTTATAAAATATATAAACAAAGACAACAAAAACCAAAGCAGTCCAACAATCTCTGCCACTAAATACAGAATCCGAACACAAAAGCATGCTAAACCCGCCAGCAACAAAAGATCATTTTGATCCATTTCAGATGCAATAATACTTTAAGAACTTAATAAATAATTATAAGTTAACTTGAATAAGAACTTGGTTGTACTTAGGGGATGACTTAGTTATGAACTTGAGCTGACTTGAGTAAGAACTTAGAAGTTACTTAGGATGACTTGAGTGAGAACTTAGAAGTGACTTGGGGATAACTTGAGGATGACTTGTAGAAGTGACTTGAGTAACAACTTGTGGATAACTTGAGGATAACTTGGGGACAACTTGAGTAAGAACTTAAAAGTGACTTGGGGTGACTTGAGTCAAGAACTTAGAAGTGACTTGAGTGTGTGCATGCGTGGGGTGGGAGGTGGGGCAGGGGGTGTGCATGCGTGTTTGTGTGTGCGCGCACCTTTGATTATTTATAAGAAACAGATGTTCAGAATATATTTATTATCAGTAAAACAACAAAACAACAACAACAATAACAGCATATATACAAGCACAATCGCACGCACACACGCACGCACACACACACACAAACATTTAAGAAATAGGGAGGTGCTTGCATGGGGAAATGTGAAAGGATTTTATGGTTCGCTTGAGCGCCGTAAATTCAAGACGGCTGTCGGTCTCTCTGTCAACTGAAGATTATTCAAAGCGGCCACCAAGTGCATTTATCAAAAGCTTGATTTAATAAACAAGACAGTTGAATAAAGTACACTCTGTGGCCGCCTGAAAAGGCAGCCAAAAAAGTTGAAGCCGGGCGTTGAAGCAGTGAAGACAGGTAGTGAATGTCAGTGAATCAGCAGTGTTCCAATACTAGTTGACCTATTTGAGCGCTACAGGCAGTTGCGCGACCTACTTCCGTGTTACAAGCAATGCTCTAGCTCAGCTGCTCCTGTACACAGGCAGGAGTTTCAGTGTCGCTAATTCTACTCTTGCCATGATTGCTGTGCACAGTCGAGAACCATTGATGTGGGTATTTTCTTGGCCCAGTAGTTCCGAATCTCCTCGCTGCTCTCAAACATTGCATGGAGCTCCTTTTTAAGGTGGAAGATTTCATAGAAAGACAGCCCAACTGTGCTGAATTTGGATATGTATGGATGCAACAAACGGGCTAGCTCTCTCAGTCTCCGTGCATATGAAGGGCTAATTCCAACATTTTCCTTCAGCCATTCATCCCACGTTTTACTGTGAGTCCCTTTCCTTTCTTCCGCCTCAAAAACTTGAAAGCAACTAGAGAACTAATAAATGCCGCTTCTAACTCACTTTCGCCCTCAACCAGTTTTTCGGGCGAAAGTGACCTAGAAGCGGCATTTATTAGTTCTCTAACAAGTAAGATTTCAATAACCAAAAAAATAACGACCCTACAAACAAACATACTGTGTAGGATTATCCATTTTCAATACTAATTTACTAAACTTTTAGATTTTAGTTTTGCTTTAATCCTGCGTTTTTTCTTGTTTGTTTTCAATAACATCATTTTCGCGCATACAGTCATTTTCAATAACATCATTTTTGCGCAGACAGTCATCAAACTAAGACTTGGCTGAGACACTGTGCGAACAACCCTAATTAGAGGGTTCGGGGATTGTGGCAGGCAGTACCATGTACGGCGGTCCTGGGTGGCTCATGCGATACCTGTAATTAACTAACTGTAACCACCATAAGGCGGGGCTGGTGGCGCTCACCTGACCAGGTTAACCCGCAACATTGTGGTGCAATTAGCAAAGAACATTCCTGAATACGAAGACCGGTTTCGCCATTCTTTCCCGGACTGCCGCACAAGAAGATTGTTTTTTGACTGTGCTCCGGTGTGACCACTGTGTTTTGGTTGTGTTTTATTTTAAAATGGCTAACAGGTTTACCGAAGAACAGGTTTGCGCTATTCAAGATCATTAGGGTTTACTTCACTAGCATGTTAGAGTATTTGTCAAAAAAAGAACTAGGCGAAGCCTGTTCTCTACCAACAAAACCCAAAAGAAGCATTGCTTTTTTTGAAGGACAGAAAAGGAAAAAAGTGAAACCGACTGCTTTGGAAATGAACGACTATCTTAAAGGTTTGTTGGTTCAAGGAAATGAAAACGTTGAAAGAAATATTGCTGAACAAGATATAGCCGGTTTCAATACGTGTTTGACTATTGATGAGATGGTTCCTTATCTAATAAATGGCGCTGCATTGTTGAAAGTCGGCCAAAGCAAAACAATCCATCACGCGTTAATTGTTGGGCGCTGGCTTGAAACAGCTCAAGTCATGTTTAAAAAAAACAAAAACGCTTCAAACATGGCGTTTCATTTCTTAAGACGCAGGTGAACATGGCTGATTCGTATGCTAGAAAACTTATTCAACTTTCTGTGTGTTTTTATAAACTATCCTAAATTTCACAAGCTAGGAATCAGTATAAATGAACTGTGTAGCAAACGTCAAACCATCATTAGACTTATGCAACTAAATAGTGATTTTCGATGGTTCTGGTAAAACTAGATAGGGCTAGGCAGACCTTAGTACATCTACCAGTATGGAGAGGAGTAGTGTGTAGCCAGCACTATCTCCATATAAATGCTCCAAATATACAATGACGGATGTACTAACTACTGGCGATTAAAGCCGCCATAAAAGCTCGGCTACAGCAGTAACTGCTGTAACTCTCCCAAAGCCAGTTGCAAGCCTGGTTGAGAAAAGAGGAGCACAGCATCAAACTAGGTCAAACGACCCTATGTGATCACTTGGCCTGCAAAGCACAGCAGCAAACTAGGTCAAGTGATCACATAGGGTCGTTTGACCTGCAAAGCTCAGCGGCAAACTAGGCCAAACGACGCTATGTGATCACTTGGCCTAGTTGATTGAGGTGGGCGCAGGATAGCACCTTACTTTACCCTACCCTTACCCCACGCATGCACACACTCAAGTCACTTCTAAGTTCTTAACTCAAGTTACCCCAAGTCACCCAAGTCCTTAATTAAGTCACCCCAAGTTTTTAATTAAGTTTTTAATCAAGTTCTTAATTAAGTACTTAATCAAGTCGCCTTTAAGTTCTTACTTAAGTTACCTTTAAGTTTATACTCAAGTTACACTAAGTTCTTAATAAGTTCTTGATCAAGTCGCCTCAAGTTCTTAACTTAAGTCACCTCAAGTTCATAACTAGGTGTCACGAGTTTGTCACGAGGCCTACGACGTTCGACCCACCTAGGGTGGGGGAATTACTTATTTATTTATTGTCGTTGCTGTTGTCGTGTATCCGTCCCTTAGTGTGGCTTGTGGTGGGGTTGCCCCTTGGTGTAGTTCAGCTAAAATTGGGTTTGCTTTCTCTCTCTCTCTCTCTCTAATTCCACCCCCCGTGTATTCACCCGCGGGTTTCAGGGTGGCCGGTACCTTTCTCTCAACTTTCTGTCTATGGGCCCTCCCCTGTTTTTTTACCTTCGCCGTGCTTCATTCTTTTAGTTTGAAGTTTTCCCATTGTGACTAGCGTGGCATTTTGGCCCGCCATTGCCGGGGGGTTAGTCTTCACTCGAGCGGAAGATGTCTCTGGGAGCCCCTGCTCCGTCTTGTTTTCACCGTATATCGAATACGTCAGTACTTTCAATTCCTGCAGTGGGCCTGTGGGAGGGACATCCTTCTTCGTTTCCGATCTTGCCTCGTCCTCTCGAGGACAGAGGGTAGGGAGTCGTTTGACCCGCCTTTTTGGGGTCACCCGGGGTGCTGGAGCATCATTTTGGTTTGTTTGTTTTGGTTTGTTTTTTGTTAGTCGGTTTAGTCCCTTTTTGCGCTTTTTCTTTTTTTTTCGAAATTGTAAGAGAATATTGTGTGAGCCCTTTTCCCCGGTTATTAAAATCTTTAACCTGCCATTCAAAATTTTTCCAAAATTCTTTCTTTTTTTTGCATCGTTGGGGTGGTCGGGGGGGAGGGGAGAGAACCTGGGATTAGGGGGGAATTGCTTGGTCTCGTTTGTCCCCCCGTCACATCCCCGGATCTTTTCTTCGGCACCGTCTTTTTGTGTGTGAAGGAAACGATTTTTTATTTTGCGAGCGTGCGAGCATGTTTTTGTCGTTGGGATGCGTGGTTGGGTTTTTTGTTTTATTTTGAAATGTTTTTATAAAATGTGAAAATTTATGCCATTAAATTATTTTTTGAAAATGGGTGGAGGTAAAAGCGGGGTCGCTGTGTTGGTTTTTTCCTGAAAGGAAAGTTAAAGTGAGTGAAGAAGGGTAAGATAATTCATATTTGTTTTATAACCTGTTGGTTTAATGCAGTCTTTTACCTGCATCGGTGAGAAGCCCCTAGTAAACCTTTCCCTGATTCGGGGGTTTTTTATGTGTGGTTTAGTAGACTTCCCCCCCCCCATCATCGGTGGCTGAAAAATTTTGACAGCATGGTCAACGTATGACGGGGGGGTTCCAACCCTTTTCCTTCCTTCCTTCCCCTTCCCTCCCTTTTCCTCTCCTCCCGCTATTTTCCCCCCCCCTTTGGGGGGCTTCCCCCGGGGTACGGAGGATGGTGCCCCGTGCGGTTGAGGCCACCTTGGCTGAGACCACGGCTGGAGGGGCCCACGGGGTTTGAGGCCACACCGGCTGGGACCGCGGACGGAGGGTTGCCACCGCTGGTCGAGGCCACCCCCTGGTCGGGCCCGGGATGGAGGGAGCCCCCCGTCTTGACGGGCCGCCCGACCCCCGCCCGGGCCTCCAGTAACAGCGCCACGTTTCCCCCCCCCCCCCCCCCCCCCCTCGGGGACACACTCTTCACTGCCTGCGTGATGGGTGCGTTTTGGGAGCGACCCCTCGAAAACCCGCCCCGGTTCGGAGCACCTATGCACGGGTGCCCCAGTAGGCCGACAGAGGGGGGTGGGGGCCACGCCAGGGTGTTAAAAGGGATCGATGCGGGAAAATGTTTCTTTAAAATTTGGTATATGTTACATGTGCGGAATCTGAAATTGTGTTGTGTACGTCGTAGGGTGAAATGTTTTTTATAATCGGCATTTTGGGTTTGAGTGCTTGTTTGTGATTGTGCATTTGTGTGCGTTGGAGTGCTTGTTTGTGATGGGGGGTTTTGTTTGGGAAAGTTTATTTTGTGGTTGAAAAAGGGGGTGTTGTATCGTAATCTTTATTGTGGGGTCTCTTGGGGGGCGTGTGAGTCAGCCTCCCTTCACTCCCCCCTAGACCGTCCGTAGGGCAGCCCTCCGGGGGTCGTTGGACAATTGGGGGGGCTCGTGGGGGATGTGAAGGGCCTGGTCTCCTCTCGTTTCGAAGACCGTTTAGTTTGTCGTTTTTATATGTTTAGCAGTTTGTCGTGTTTGTTCGTGGGGGGTTTGGGTGGGTGCCTAGCGTGAAGGAGTCTTTTGTGGCCTGGGGGAACATCCGGCGTACTGGGGGTCGAGTCGAGACCAGGGAGCGCCCGCGCCAGACCTCCTTCCCCCGGGGTCCCTCACGCGGGTGGGCCGTAGTCTTGCCTTTTTTTGCGCTCAGTCTGCCATTCCTGTTTTGATTAGCCTTTTTTTTTTTTTTTGGGGTTTATTGAACGGGGTTTTATCGACGTTAGTGTCTCTTTTTTTTTTCCCCGGGGATTCCGCCCCATTTTTTTTTGTTTGTTTTTTCCCGGCCCCCACCGCATGTTGTCGTGCTGGGGAGCGCAGTGTTCCCAGAGTGGGGCGGGACATATTTTTGTTTTTTTTTTTTTTCGGTGAGCCCCACCGCCTGTTGCTCGTGCTGTGGAGGGGTGTTCCCAAGTGGGAGAGCCGGAACTTGTCCGCACACACGCACACACCACATACACACATATCCCCCACCCCTAAAATATTTTTTTTTAAGGGGAATTTTTTAAACCCCCTGTATTTGAAAATGGGATTTTGTTGTCATGGCGACGCCGGCGCGGGGTGTGGCGCCGTGGTCGAAGAAAAAAGGGTTTTCAAAATTTCTGAGCCCCACTATTGTACCGTACTTGACTACGGTAATTCTCCCTTTTCCAGTGCTGTAGGGGTATCCAGGAGTACTTTTATACCTCTTCCGGGGGGTCCCCCTGTCGAGCCCCCGACGGCATTCCGCTGGGGAAAGCGTCAGAGCATAGGAAGCAACTGTGGGCTTCGTGGGCCCAGAGACCAAAACCTTCTCCTTCCAGGCTTCCCCCTAAGGAACATACCCAAAGACTTTCCCTTAGGAAAGTCGGGGCCCAAGGGACGGCCGACGGGTCACCTCCCGTTGGGGAGGGGGTGAATCCTGCCAGATTACCTCCCCCTTATGTTTTGGAGCGGAAGCGTAGTGAAGAGGTTGTCGGCGGGAAGCTCGGGGTAGGGAAGAGGAAAGGCCCCTTTTGGGAAGACAGATAAGGGGCTTGGCAGAGAGGAGATGACAACAGGAGTTTATGCATAGGGAAGGCTTTTCTGCGTCGGGAGGAAAACCCGGCGTAGGGAAGGGGCCCCCCCCGACGGGAGGATCTGCGCGGAGGGGCGCTCAGCGTAGGGAAAAGGGCTTCACGTAGAGAAGGGGTCCAGGCAGGAACCCCCCGTGGGAAGAACTAAAGGAGGGGGCTCTGGTGGGGGAATGGAACAACTTCTTTCGGGGGCCCCCGCATCTTAAACAGGGGGTTAATCACCAGGAGGTGATAAGTTAGGGGCCAAAGTAAAGTTTCCCGGGTTTCAGACCTGTGGGGGGGACATTGTATGTTCCTAGAGCATTTTGAAAGGTTCTATTATCCAAATTGTTGGGGAACAAAAGGTTGCCCCTTTTTTTCTGGGTTATCTGTGCTGCAGGGGTGTGTGCTCACCTAAACGAAGGGCTCTTATGCGACATGCTTTGGCTCTGGTAAGCGTTTCCCCCTCCCCCCAGGAGTACAGGAGGAATTAAAAGGTCCATGAAAAAGAATAAGACGAGACCTCGTGCAGTTTGTTAGGCTGCGCAAAACGCTGGGTTTGGCGTCAGTTGGCCAAGTGGAGCGAGGACTGATCCTAATTGAACAGCTCCCCAAAACACGGTCCCCAGGTTGAGACCGGATAGGCGGACAGCACCTCGGGTTTCGGGGCTGCGTTCACACCGCTGAGGTTTTGCTGAACCGCGGGGCTTAGGGGCATCGCCCAGTATGGAGGGGAAAGCCCTCAAAATTGTGGCGGTAAGGCGCGAAACTGCTGCGGGGTGAAAAAGGAAGCAGTTCATGGGGATTTCAGCCCCCCGATGTGTTTTCTTTGTGTCGTCCTGGCCACTTTAGGAAAGATTGTCCAAAAAGCCTGGTATCGTGGGCGGTCCTTTTCCACGCCCCGTGCCGGCAACGTGGGTTCCTCCCAGCTCTGGCGTTCAGAGTCCCCCAGTGTTTCTCTCCTTTGTTGGTTCCTCCTTGGTCGACACCATCAGGGATTGGGGAGCATCAACGATTTTTGTGGATGAATAGTTTTCCCCTGGGCCCCCCGGGGGCGCTAGTTATGGTGTGGGGGTTGGAGGGGGGTTTTAACCCCCACCCTTTCCTTCTGTATTTATTCCTATCTCCACCCCCACTTGGGGCAAGTATGGGCCATCGCGGGGAGGACCTATGTTTTTCCCTTTCATGGAATACTGTCACCTTTGCTGCGGACGCGTCACCCGTGTCTACGGATCTGCCCGTACAGGCTGTGGGGGAGTCACCCCCCGCCCAAAAGCTAAGAAGCAGGAACGGGAATTGCTCCCGTTTCCGCCGATCTCTGCGAGGTTCGGGGCCGGCCGTCCTCTCCCAGGGTCCGTCTTCGGGCCGGGGACGGGATGCCCCAACGCCTGCGACAACTGAGGTCGTCCTGCCGTCCGCCCGACCGCCAAGGTGAGCTTAAGCCCCACAAGGGGTCCTTTTTGGGTTTTCACCCAGGCAGATCGTGGGGCCCAAAGCAGCTTGGGGTTTCCCCCAAACCCGAGAGAGTCTGTCCCCGGCTACCCACGATTCCCCCAGGGGCAGGTCTTTGGGGCCCCAAAGCGGACTCCGGCGAGAAAAGACGGGATTCTTCTCCCCGGGGATGAACTCGCGGGTTAGGCAGTCTGCCGCAGTTGCGAGTCTCCAAGGGGACAAGCCAAGGTGCTTGAAAGGGGTTCCCCAGGGTGTGCCCCTTTGTTGGGGAGCCATTCAGAAGGTCGGGTCGACCTGGTGGGACCCCTTAACCAAACCGATCGCGGTCACCGCTAATCTTGGTAGTGGGGGACTACGCGACCGGGGACCCCGAGGCTTCCCCCTTAGGACATCGAGCCCTACTGTAGCGAAGCTCTCTGGGCAATAGGACGCGCACTGGGGTGCCCAAAAAATCCTTTCGGCCAGGGGGCCCATTTCTTCCGAAGTATGAGGGGGTTAACACTCGCTCAAATTTTCAAAGGAAACACGTCACCCTTATGCGCAGGCCAAAGGGCCCTTTTCGAGCGTTTTTAAAGGGGGCTTGAAGCAGATGTTGGTCGCCTTGTGCAGAGCAACCTCGGGGGGGGGACGCTTCCCCTTTCCCGTGACTGTTCGCCCACGGGGTTCCACAGGAAAACATTCGGTTTTCCCCATTTTAACTCCCGTTGGCAGAACAGTGCGAGGGCCCCCCCCCAAAATCCGAAGCGATGTGGACCCACGAGTTTTGGAACCCTTTTGTCAAGGAGGAGAGTCATATGTGGTCGATCTACGAAAACCGCACGCTGACATTGCCAGCTTGCTCAGCAAAAAATTCGTCGGCAAGACCCAAAAAACAAGGTTTGTATGCCGCGCAGTGTTTAAAGTGGTTTTTGCCAGGTGAGAGGGGTTCTTTTTCCCCTTTCCCCAAAAGAAAACAAGTGCAGCTTCTTTGGGAGGGTCCGTTCGTGGTCTGCAGTCGGGGGGGTGCTGGGACTACCGGTTCGGTGCGTGGAAAGGGAAAGCCTGTACACGCCAACCTCCTGAAAGGGGACGTGGACGGAATCAGGGGCCCGGCAGGTTACACCCCTGCTTGTGGAGAGTGGGGGAGCACGCCGTGTGGGGGGGCCCCGGACATCCCCACCGTTCCTTCGTCGGGAAAGTCGTGGAGGATGTTTCTTCGGGGTAAACCCCCCTCAGCACAGACGACCAATGCATGTTGTGCCAGGAGTTCCCGGGCGTGCTCCAGATCGGCCCGGGACATACCCCTTTGGGGAATGTACCTGGCATTGACCCCCGAGACCCCCAATTAGGGCAAACTACCCTCTCTCATCCTTTAGGGGTTGTCATCCAGCGAGGTGAGGCCATGTTGAGGTTTTGGGGCATTGAACGGCGAGTTCTCCCTATCAACCCCCATCCTTCTGGGAAAAAGAAGGATGGGAAAATGAGTTCTGCGCGATTTTTGTCGATGAATAAAGGTTTTCCGGTTTGATGCTGAACCCATGCCGGGTTCGACCAAAACTTCGTCGCTGAGTGGGCCAACTATTTCTCTAAAATTCGACTCGCGAAGGGATACTGGCAGATTCCCATGCGCAGAGAGGACAAACCCAAAAAGCGTTTACGACGCCTGAAGGGCAGTTCCCGTGGAAGTGATGCCTTTTGCCCAAAAATGCCGGGGCAATTTTCAGTCGCGTCATCGCAAATTTCTTTTCCCTCTCGTACGCCCAAATTTAACAATTTCATGGACGACCTGCTACTCCTCGTGATTTGGGGCTCGACTTTCGCTCCTCCGACTTTTCTTCGTCTGCGCGAGGTTCAGGTGGCTGTCTTCCAATTTCAGCTTTGGGCAGGACGAGATTTCCTTTTTGGGATCATTTGCGGCGGGTTGATTGCTCCGGAGGGGACAAGGGACCAAAGTTGCGGGCCAAAAATCCTGGTACCAAAAAGGGAATTGCGGGCATTCCTTGGGCTTGCGGGATACTACCCCAAGTTCTCCATATTCGCAAAGGTTTTCCTTGCCCCCCCACTGACCTGACAAAGGGGAAAACCAGAAAGTTGATTTGGGGTGAGATTGCCCAAAAGGGTTTTGACGCCTTGAAAACGGCCCTCACTACTCGCCCATCCTGCTCTCCCCGATCCAGTTCCCCTTTTGTCCTGCGGACGTGCTTCGCGTGGGGTTGGGGGTGTGTTGCTAAAGATCAGGGGGGACTCCAACCGTTGTTATGCGAGCAAAAAACTCACGACGCGAACGAACCACACGATTGAAAAAAGAGTGTTTAAGTCGGTGGGGCATCAGGATTTTTAACCCCTCTTTTACGCCGGAGTTTTGTGCTGGAGAACGATATTAACCTCCCATACCTGGGTCGGTCCGGCCCTCAGGTCGACTCTGGTTGGGGAGGGGCTGCAGAGCATGGTTCACTTTCGTCATATCAAGGTTCCTGTAATACGGTCGACTTTTTAGCCGGCTCCCTAGTTAGCATTTGGGAAAAACAGTCAGAGGGACACTTCCCCTCAAACCCGGGGTTTTATCCCCCTTTTGGGGCTCGTATGGGGGGGACAGTTTTTCACTTTAGTGTGTTAACGATAGTGAACCCATGTTCGGGTTGTTACTTTTAGGTTGGAAAGGGTTTGCTTATTTTTGATAAATGTATATTATGTATTTCTCGGGGTGATTCTATCGTAGAAAGTTTGATGAATTCATCGTACTCTGTCGATCCAGAGGTTGGTTTGGGCCCCTTGTTTTGAATTTGCACATGGTAAGTTCAAAGGGCATGTTTCCAGAGAAACAGATGCTTTAGAAGGGGGTTTGTCACGAGTTTGCACGAGGCCTACGACTTCGCCCACCCAGGGGGGCGGAAATTAATTATTTATTTATTGTCGTTGCGTTTTCGTGTATCCCCCCTTATGGGCTTTTGCGGGTTTCACCTTGGTGTAGTTCACTCAAATTTGGGTTTTCTTTCCTCTCTCTCTCTCTTCTAATTCCACCGCCGGCTATTCATCCGGGTTCACGGGGGGCCCCGGGACCCCTCTCGAACTTTCTGTCATCGGCCTCTCGCCTGTTTTTTACTGTCGCACGTGCTTCATTTTTTTTAGTTTTAAAGCTCCCTGTGACGTCTGGCAGTTGGGCCCCATTGCCCGGGGGGGTTAGCTCTTCACTCGAGCGGAAGTTTTGGGGGCCTGCTCCATCTTTGGTTTTTCACCGATCATCGAGGTCAGTCGTCTTTTTAATTCCTGCAGTCGCCTGTAGAGAGGGACATCACTTCTTCTTTTCCGCTCTTGCCCTGCCTCTCGA
Source organism: Conus ventricosus (assembly GCA_018398815.1). Classification (NCBI taxonomy): domain Eukaryota; kingdom Metazoa; phylum Mollusca; class Gastropoda; order Neogastropoda; family Conidae; genus Conus; species Conus ventricosus. The sequence continues at coordinate 26,414,919 of CM031624.1, read as the reverse complement.
CGGACAGAGGGTAAAAGAGTCATTTGACCCCCCCGGCACCCCCGGGGGCTGGGAACATCAGTTCGTGGTTTGTTTTGTTTTTTTTGGGTTTTGTTTTTTGTCGCTTTTGTCTCCCCTTTTTCGCAATTTTCTTTTGTTTCGAAATTTTAAGAGAAATATTTGTGAGACCTTTTCTCTGGTTAATTCAATCTTTAACCTGGCCCTTCCAATTATTTCCCAAAAATTTTTCTCCGTTTAGCATCTGGTGGCGGTGGTCGGTGGGGGTGGGGGAGAACCTGGGATTCAGGGGTTTGGGAAATTGCTTGGGCCGCTCGTCCGCCCCGTAATTCGCCGGACTCTTTTTCTTCGGCCACCTCTGTTTGTGTGTGCAAGGGGGAAAATTTTTTTTTGCGAGGGCGTACCATGATTTGTCGTTCGGATGCGTGGGTTTGGAGATTTGTGTTATTTTGAAAAGTGTTTAAAAAGTGACAATTATTTTCCATTTAATTATTATTTGTAAAAGTGGGGGCAGGATAAAAACGATGGTCGCGTGTTGGGTTTTTTCCAAGAAAAGGGAAATGTTAAATTGATGAGAGAAGGTGAAAATAAATTTATATTTGTTTTATAACCGTTGGTTTAATGCTCTTTTTTCTGCATGTGGAGAAACCCCAGGAACCTTCCCGATTTGATGGGTTTACTGTGGCGTTTAGTAGACTTTTCCCCGCCCATCTGCAGTGGGGTTTAAATTTGACAGCATGGGTCAGACTGTCTGACGGGGGTTCCCCTACCCCTTCCTTCCCTTCCTTTTTCCTTCCCCCCCTTTTTCTCTCCTCCCAGACGTTTCCCCCCCCCCCCCTTTGGGGGTTCACCCGAACGGGGGAGGTGCCACGTGCTGGTTAGGGCCCCGCTCTGGGGTGGACCACGGCGGATGGGCCACGTGCTGTTGAGGGCCCCGCTCTGGGTGGACCAGGACTGGATGGGGCCCCTCTGGTTTAGGCCACACTCTGGCTGGGACCCCGGGTGGATGGTGCCACCCCTGGCAGGCCACCCCCTGTGGACCGTGGACTGGGAGAGGGCCCGCCGTTTGATGGGCCCGGCCCCCGACCCCCCTCCAGGACCCCCAGTAAAAGCGCCACGTTTCCCCCCCCCCCCCCCCCCCGGGACACCTCTTCCCGCCTGTTGGATCGAGGGGGTGGCTTTGAGCGACTCCCCCGCAGAACCGCCCCGGTTTGGAGCACCCAGTGCGACAGGGGGTCCCCTGGCCGACAGAGGCGGGGTGGCGCACGCCAGGGTGTTTGAGGATGATGTGGGAAATTTTCTTTATAATTGTGTATTTGTTACATGTGCGGGGAAAGCTGTTTTGTGATTGTGTACGTCGATGGGAAATGTTTATTTATAATCGTGATGTTGTGGGGGGTTGGGGTGCTTGATTGGATTGTGCATTTTTGTGCTTGAGGCGAGGTTTGTGCATGTGTGTGTTGGATGTTTATTTTGCGGGTGAAAAAATGGGGGGTTGTATGTAATTTTATTGTGGGTCTTTGCGGGGGGGTGTGGGTCAGTCACTCCCTTTACTCCCACCTGACCCATCGTCGGGCAGACCTCCAGGGGGCGGTCGTGACCTAGGTTTTTTCTCTAATTCTACCAATTCTTATTGAATTAAATTATATTATTTATTAAGTTTTTAAAGTATTATTCATCTGAAAAGGTCAAAAGATCTTTTGTTTTGGGGTTCTGGGATGCGTTGGTTCGGGTTTTGATTTGTGGGTTTAATTGGTTGGGGTGGGGGGTTTTCGCTGTCTTTGTTTTAATTTTATAACCCAATAACCCCCCCCAACAGCAAATGCCGCCAAAAAGACAATTCTTAAAAAAAATATAAGACTTTTGGGGGGAGGCAGCCCTTTTTTGTAGGCCTCGAAAACTTTTTGGCGTTTTTATATCTGGCATTGAAACAACTGGCTGCGGCTCTGGCACTTTTTCATTATGGCTATATTCTGTGATTGTAACTGTAATTTTTTTTGTTTGTTTCACTCTGCTAATTTTTTTTCCTGCTGCAAACGCGTCCAGGATGAGGGGGTTTAGTGGACACTTTCACCTGATTCAATGTTTTCTGATTCTGATTCTGATGATTTTCTGGCTCGGTCATTTTGAAGGGAAATAAAATCTATATGATTAAAAGAAATTTAAAACCCCATAAATTAGCGGCGACAATAATGTTCCAAATCGTAATACAGACACATCCTAGAGACTCTAATGACTTTGTTAAAAACTGGATCCTGCGTTAAATCATACATAAAGTCTTGTTCAGAATCGATGGGAGCAAATCTACTAACAGTTTAGTGTACAAAAAAAGAACCGTTTTTTCCTACACTTTTTACCATTCTTGATCCCAGTTGCGCTTCATACCTGTTATGATACTTTATAATGTCTTGTGGCGACATCTGTTGAATCTGTTCATGCTGAATTCATTGCCGAGGAACTGTTTTGTTTTTCCGCATGCTGCCAAAGAATACAACCTCTCCTTTTGGGGCATAACAGCTTGGTCATCAACTTCTTCATTTGTAAGTCCAAGACGGATTAGGTCGCTCTGTTTGCTGTAGTAGATCATCGTGTTCATGTTTTATTACTAAATATAAATATTATTTTGTTTTTAAAAATGAGCGCCGAAAAGACTGTAACCAAATTGTATACCATTTGCTGTTATTGGTGGTCTAAGTATAGGATACACAATGCTTGGTTTAAAAACTTGTTAAAAATAAAATCGGCAGATCTTGGCAAACTAGACTTTGAGGATTCAGCAAAGCTGATTGCTGTTATAGCAGCTTCATTTTGCAACAAAAGATTTTCTAGTTAAGCAAGGATAATTCCCGACAGTATCAATATGTAAAAAATTTAAAAAAAATACATTTATAAAATGGCTCCATTCGTAATGATGATAGGCGGTGCGTAGTGAATGCGCTTGCTTTTAGCGGAAGTAATTACGCATTTAGTAAAAATGCGGGATGACGGGGAGAGAAAAGACATAACAAAGCTATGGAGCAACTAGCAGCTGCACAAGGACGCCTATGAAAAGCAGAGAATTGAGCAGTTAGATTTCATTAATAACAAACTGAAAAAACAGGGGCATGCGGCTTACACATTTAAAAATGTTGACCAGGCAATAAAAGAATATTATCTTGTAACAGGCAAACAAATCGAGACATTGCCCCCACCAAAATTCAGTGACTTTTATCAGACATCAGAAAAAACAAAAGATGCAAGAAATCGTGTTTATCGTCTTTGGTATGACCGTCGTGTATTTTGTTGCGCATAATATTGGCTGAATAAAAATGAACAAAATCTATTATTTGCCAAAAGGATATTGGAAGGGAATCACGGCAATAAAAAAGCTAAGCCAAGCAGCGGGAGTCAGCGAACAAACAGCAAAGGAATGGTTATAAACAAGCGATTTGGCAAATTTATTTACCGGCACCTAGACGAATACAGAGACACACACTTGTGAATACAATGCCGAACGACAACCCATCAAATGGATCTTCTATATTTACCCATGATACGATTAGACGAAAAAGATTTAAGTACGCGCTCACAGTCATTGACATAGCTTCAAGATACAAAGATGCAGAACCATTAACACAAAAGAGTGCTTCTGCTGTTGCTGTTGCCATACAACTGATATACCAACGAGGCCCCTTAACTTATCCTCGCATGATTCAAGTCGATGATGGAAAAGAATTTTAAAGGCCGAGTGAATCAATTATTGTTAAAACATAGAGTTACCATTAAAAGAGGCATCCCAGGAGTTCACAGATCACAGGCTTTAGTTGAAAACTTTAACAAACAGTTATCTGAAAGACTTTTTTCCTACCAGTATCACAGAGAGCTGATTGACAATTCTCGCAACACAGAATGGGTTAGAAGACTGCCCTCAGTTTTGCGCGCAATGAATAATGAAGAATTTAAAGGGCTAAAACCAGTACAAACAATCAAAAAACAAACAATAAATGTTGCTGAAGGAGAGTCTTCATCCGACAAACTATTACCATTTGAAATTTCAAAATGGAGTGACTGAAGGCGTGTGAACGAAGCAAGATTAGGAATAGAGTTTTAGAACTTACGCCAATGACATTGACAAACAAAGCACAAGACAAGACACGATGCATTTCAAACCACTTGGGTCTTCATCAGGCGAAAAAATAAATCACATTTAACATGTGGGACAGTACAAAACTACGAAAAACGAAAAACGAATGAAAAATGACTCATCTGTTATTGTCCATGAAGGCGGAAATGACATGAGGCCAGGGGGATTATGGGAGAGGAAACAGAGGGGGGGGGGGTTGCGTCAGGGGAGGTGTGTGTGTGTGATATGATAGGGTTGTGTGTCTAGTTTATTGGGATGGTGTGATATCTTTGTGATGGTTGTGGTAATGGTGGATAGATAAAAAAAAAAAAGGAAAGGTGTGTGTGTGTGTGGGGGGGGGGGGGGGGGGGGATTTAAGGGGAAGGATCAAAACAAAATTAAGATTAGATAGATGGAGGGTTGCTGTAACTACTGTATGAAGTGAGTGAAGGGGATGTGGTGGTGGTGTATGTAAGTGTGTGTGTATGTGTGTGTGTATGTGTGTGTGTTGGTAGGGGATATTGCCAACTGATGTGGAAGAGGTGGGTATGTGTGTTTGGTTATTGTTGGATATTGATGCCTTGGGGGTGTAGTGTGCCCAGTTTGGAAATGAGATGGGATTCTTGAGTTGTGCGTTCAAAGCTGTCACTCTGTGACTGCCAGAGTGCCATAACTTTAACATGGTCGATGTTGTGTTGGGTGTGGTTGAAGTGTAGAGCGACGGGTTTGGGTCGGTGGTGG
>CM031624.1:26405755-26409079 GCA_018398815.1 Conus ventricosus | reverse complement strand
ACATACTCTCTCTGTCTTCTCTGTCTCTCTCTGTCTCTCTCTGTTCTCGTCTCTCTCTGTCTCTCTCTCTCTCTCTCTCTCTCTCTCTCTCTCTCTCTCTCTCTCTCTCTCTCTCTCTCTCTCTCTCTCTGTTGTGTGTGTGTGTGTGTGTGTGTGTGTGTGTGTGTGTGTGTGTGTGTGTGAGTGTGTGTGTGTGTGTGTGTGTGTGTGTGTGTGTGTGTGTGTGTGTGTGTGTGTGTGTGTGAGTGTGTGTGTGTGTGTGTGTGTGTGTGTGTGTGTGTGTGGTGTGTGTGTGCGTGCGTGCGCGCATGCGCGCGCGCGTGTATGTGTGTGTGTGTGTGTGTAAGGCATTCATTCACCTTTTTTAAAAAATTGCAAGTGACACAGTGCAGTCTTTAGAATATCTAATGCATAAGGACTGTAAAGGATAAGAAACAGGGAAGGGGAGGGGGAGAGGGGAGGAGGGGATGGGGGGGAGGGTTTTGGTCGGAGTATTCAACACTTTCTTCTTCACTGAATACTGCATGGGGCAATTTTTGTTTCCAAGGTTGTCGTTGGTTGATTATCTTGAAACTTTTCTCTCTCCTTCAAACAAAAGCCTTGTTTCTTATATGTTTATTTGGTGAGTGAAACCCAAACCGGGGACCTGTGATTACACCGGGAAGACGTTGAACTGGAGTCTCTTCAACAGGCTTAGATAAGGGATGGGAAACACACTCCACTCACGCTTTGAGTGTCTGGGGTTCTGTCAAATTTGTCTTTAAAAAACGGTGGAAGAGGAGCGGGTTTGAGTGAATGGAGTGAATGATAGACAGAGGATCAGAGGCATTTAACGTCTGTCTTCTTCTTCTTCTTTTTCTTCTTCTTCTTCTTCTTCTTCTTCTTCTTTCTTCTTCTTCTTCTTCTTCTTCTTCTTCTTCTTCTTCTTCTTCTTCTTCTTCTTCTTCTTCTTCTTCTTCTTCTTCTTCCTATTATTATCATCAGTATTAACGACTACCGGATTCAACAGGTCACTCAGCTAGAATAGCACTTACTTGGAGCTTTTGACAGACTTTCGCCGTCTTCTTCAGCAGTGGGGTGGCTACTGGGTATCATCAGTATTATTACCATGATCATCATCATCATCATCATCATCATCATCATCATCATCCTCATCATCATCATCATCATCATCATCATCATCATCATCATCATCATCATCATCATCAGTACCATTATCATTATTATTATTGTTATTATCATCATCATTATCAGTAGAAGTAGTAGTGGCAGTAGTAGCAGCAGCAGCAGCAGCAGCAGTGTAGTAGTAGTAGTAGTAGTAGTAGTATGTAGTAGTAGTAACAGTAGTAGTAGTAGTAGTAGTAGTAGTAGTAGTAGTAGTAGTAGTAGTAGTAGTAGCAGCAACAGCAGCTGTAGTAGCAGTAGTAGTAGTAGAAGGAAGAAAAAGAGAGGCGCGATGACACAAAAAGAGAAAGGAGAGTGGTGATGACACAGGTGGAGAAAGTAGAGTGGTGATGACACAGGAAGAGAGAGAAGAGTGATGATGACACAGGAAGAGAAAGGAGAACGGCGATGACACAGGAAGAAAAGGAGAGCGGCGATGACACAGGAAGAGAAAGGAGAGTGGCGATGACACAGAAGAGAAAGGAGAGCGACGATGACACAGGAAGAGAAAGGAGAGCGACGATGACACAGGAAGAGAAAGGAGAGCGACGATGACACAGGAAGAGAAAGAATAGTGGGGATGACACAGGAAAGAAAGGAGAGTGGCGATGACACAGGAAGAGAAAGGAGAGCGGCGATGACACAGGAAGAGAAAGGAGAACGGCGATGACACAGGAAAAGAAAGGAGAACAGCAATGACACAGGAAGAGAAAGGAGAGCGGTGATGACACAGGAACAGAAAGGAGAACGGCGATGACACAGGAACAGAAAGAGAACAGCGATGACACAGGAAGAGAATGGAGAGCGATGACACAGAAGAGAAAACAGAGCAATGACACAGGAAGAGAAAGGATAGTGGCGATGACACAGGAAGAGAAAGGAGAGCGATGACACAGGAAGAGAAAGGAGAGCGATGACACAAGACGAGAAAAGAGAGCGGATGACACGGAAGAGAAAGGAGAGTGGCGAAGACACAGGAAGACAATGGAGAGCGGCGATGACACAGGAAGAGAAAGAATAGTGGGGATGACACAGGAAGAGAAAGGAGAGCGGCGATGACACAGGAAGAGAAAGGAGAGCGGTGATGACACAGAAGATAAAGGAGAGCGGTGATGACACAGGAAGATAAAAGGATAGCGATGACACAGGAGGAGATAGGAGAGCGATGACACAGGAAGAGATAGGGGAGGGGAGGGGCGATGACACAGGAGGAGAAAAGAGAGCGGCGATGACACAGGAGGAGAAAAGAGAGCGGCGATGACACTGGAAAAGATGGGAGAGCGGCGATGACACAGGAGGAGAAAAGAGAGAGGCGATGACACTGGAAAAGAGAGGAGAGCGGCGATAACACAAGAAAAGAAAGGATAGTGTCGATGACACAGGAGGAGAAAGGAGAGCGATGACACAGGAGGAGAAAGGAGAGCGGCGGTGACACGGAAAATCAAGGAGAGCGGCGATAACACAAGAAAGGAAAGATAGTGTCTTTTTTTTTTTTTTTTTTTTTTCTTTTTTTTTTTTTTTTTTTTTTAGGCATCAGTTGTCGGATCAATGGAGCACCTAAGGCGGCGACTTCCTTTTTTTTTTTTTTTTTTTTTTTTTTTTCCCCTAAGGCCAAAATCCACCTCTTCATTTTTTGGTGCTTCACACTGTCCTCTTCATCTGCCAAAAAAAACAAAAGCGGAAAAAAAAACAAAATCAATTTTCCACGACTAGCTTTTTTTTTTTTTCTTTTTTCTTTTTTCTTTTTTTTTCTTTTTTTTTTGTAACAACCAGTCTCTTACACACCATGCATAGTATGTATGTTCTCTTTCAAAATGGACAAACGTTTGCTGATTTTAGTGTTTTGGCATTTGATACAAAGTGTCTGGGTTTGTTAATGTTCTAATGTGTGGTGTACTGGCACTCTCACTCTGAAAGGATAGTGTCGATGACACAGGAGGAGAAAGGAGAGCGATGACACAAGAGGAGAAAGGAGAGCGGTGATGACACAAAAAGAGAAAAGGACAGCAGCGATGACACAGGAAGAGAAAGGAGAGTGATAACACAGGAAGAGAAAGGGAGCGATGACACAGGAAGAGAAAGGAGAGTGATAACACAGGAAGAGAAAGGAGAGTGATAACACAGGAAGAGAAAGGAGAGCGATGACACAGGAAGAGAAAG
>CM031624.1:26385755-26400755 GCA_018398815.1 Conus ventricosus | reverse complement strand
CCCATGCAGTAAAATACGATTTAATCCACCCAAATCAATCAGGGTTCAGAGAAAACCATTCATGCCACACAGTGCTAACTAGACTAATAGATAGATGGCTATTAAACATGAACTACAAACAATTTTCAGGAATTCTCTTCGTAGATTTCGCAAAAGCCTTCGACGTTATAAATCATGAACTTTTACTCAGAAAACTAACTTTGTATAAGCTATCATACAAAACACTGAAACTGATTTCATCTTTTCTGTCCAACCGACAACAAATTGTGTCCGTAAATACATACAAATCTAATTTTCTTCCCAACAAATTTGGAGTCCCACAAGGGTCAGTATTAGGTCCTCTGTTGTTTTCATTTTACATCAATGATCTGCCATTGTACTTGAAAATAAACAGCGAAATGTTCGCTGATGATACAACTTTAGACACAAGTAATTCTGATGCCCAACAGGTTTGCAGTGACATCCAAGAAAACATCAATCTTTTGGTTAAATGGACACGATTTAATCACATGGCTATCCATCCTCAAAAAACTAAATTCATGATGATAACTACTAGACAGAAGCGTCAAATTCTAAGCCAGAATCTACCAGTACTTTGTATTTCTAATGAAACCATCGAAGAAGTATCCAGTCACAAAGTCTTAGGAATAACAATAGATAATAATCTAACTTGGTCAAAACACTTAGAGTCTTTATCTAAAAACGTTGCAAGAAAACTACATCTTCTAAAAAGGATTAAGAACTTCTTAAATTTGCATGCAAGAAAACTATTTTTTCACTCTTATATTCAGCCTATTATCGACTATGCCTCAATACTTTGGGACTCAGCGAGCAAGAATTCACTCAAACCACTAATTAGCCTTCACAAAAGAGCTGTCAAAGTAACATTAGGTCATCCATCTTCACTGGTAGATTCAGACTATAAGCAATCAGGCATTCTCCCATTTAAAGCCAAACTTCTATACAATAAAGGACTCTTTATGCATAAGGTACTCCATGGAAATGCTCCACTCTCTCTAACAAATATGTTCACTTTTAACGACTATCGACATTCACATAAAATAAACTCTCCGTTTGCCATGATTAATCTATACAAGTCTAGTCTGGCGTATTCCGGGGGTTGGCTATGGAACCATATTCCTGAAGAACTTAAAAATCAATCAAACTTAAAAGTTCAAGTCTAATTTTCACAAATATCTTATGAATGTCTCAGATTTGACTGCACTATACCCGAAAATGTATTGATAATTCTCAATTCAGATTCAATTTAACAAACATGTGATGTTCGAAGTTGACTTAATTCTACGCAAATTGCAGTGGTCATCCTGTGCCATTAATGTGTTTTTTCAAAGTTTTTTGTAGGTGATTATCTATAGCTGCTTTATTGTCTTTCTCTTCCTTTATCTCTGCCTTTCTTTCGCCAGTCGGTCGGTCGGTCGGTCGGTCGGTCTCTCTTCTCTCTCTCTCTCTCTCTCTCTCTCTCTCTCTCTCTCTCTCTCTCTCTCTCTCTCTCTCTCTCTCTCTCTCTCTCTCTCTGTCCATTCACACTCCCCCCTATTGCCCTGATCATCTTTTCTCGTTGTTGTTGTTGTTGTTGTTGTTGTTGGTGGTGGTGGTGGTGGTGGTGGTATTCACTGGTTTCTTTGTCTTCTATCTTCTTTTTTGTCAAAGGTTCCCATGCAAGGAATTGTTGGATTTTTTTCTGATTTGCTTTTTACTATATATTGATTTTCCCCCCAGAGGGCTGGATGTAAAAAAGGTATTCATGCTTAATCCACTACCCTCTTAAAATAAAATTCGTTCGTTCGTTCGTTCGTTCTCTTCCTGTCACACACACACACACACACACACACACACACACACACACACACACACACACACACACCACACACACACACACACACACACACACACCACACCCCACCACACACACACACACACGCGCGTCGCTGCGCGCGCGCGCGCGCACACACACACACACGTATACACTCTTCACTCTCTCTCTCTCTCTCTCTCTCTCTCTCTCTCCCACACACACACACACACACACACACACACACACACACACACACACACACACACACACACACACACATACACACACGCGCGCGCGCGCGCGCGCACACACACACAGATGGATAGATGGATGGATGGATGGATGGTGGTTTTTTCAATAAGGCCATGACCCTTTTTGAAGGAGTTGATGTATTCTCCCGTCGCGCCCGACGGATGAGTAGGCAGGCAGGTCATCTGCTGATGTGGGTCCTCATGTGGAAATGAAGACCCATTTCTGAGGCACCAAGTCGTCCACAGACGCTGCATGGGGTGGAGTCCTGCAAGGATGGGCCCTGTCTTCTCCGATTCCTCCTTTCCTGGATGAGAGCTGCTCTGTTGCGCTCAAATGTCTTTGTGCCCCGGGTACACTGTGGCTTCCATTGTGTTTGTCAAGGGCGACTTCTTTTCAGGAAGCAGTGTCGATGTTGCAGCTTCTAAGGTTGGCTTTCAAGGTATCTTTGTATCTCTTGAGAGGACTTCCTCGGTCACGTTGTCCTTTGCATTGTCCTTCCTTCAGTTGGCCATAGAGCAGCATCTTTGGGTTTCTGCTGTCCTCCATACGAACAACTTGTCCTGCCCATCGGAGCTGGCTTTTGATGAGTATACACTCAATGCTGGTTGAGCCACTCTTCTTCAGGACCTGTAGGTTGGACACTCTGTCTTGCCATTTGATGCTGCAGATCTGGCAACCTTTGTGCGCAGTTTGGTGCCATGGTCTTGCCACAGACTCTTTGAGAGTCTGCCAAAGGCAGAGCGGGCCTTTGAGATGTGCAACATCACCTCTGCAATCCAGAGATCCAATGCTGTTTACAGTGCTGTCCAAATAGCAGAATTTGTCCACAATTTTGATCTCTGTGTTGTTGATGATGACAGGTGATGGTGGAACATTGCCAGCAGCGGACAGTGAAGGCTGGAACATGGCCTCGGTCTTACCAAGACTGATTGTAAGTCCAAAGCGTTGACAGGGCGCGTTGCAAAACGATCTGTGATGCATTGGCCGTCTTCATGGGAGTGTGCGGCCAATGCACAGTCATCTGCAAAGAGGAACTCCCTCAGAAGGGCATCAAATACTTTGGTCTTGGCCCTGAAGTCATCGAAGGTTAAAGAGTTTGCCAACTGAATGTAACTGGATGCATACACCCTTGTCACAGTCCTGTCACAGTCCTGGAATGCATCAATCAGCATTGCAGCAAACACAATGGAAAAGAGGGTGGGAGCTAAAACGCATCCCTGCTTCACTCCATTTTTTAAAACTGTGAATTGGACAGAGGTATCTACGTTTTCTTGCACCCTCGCCTGCATACCATCATGGAATGAAACTATCAGTGAGATGAGCTTTTCCGGGCAACCAGATTTGTGAAGGATCTTCTACAAGTTAGTCCGATTAAGGGTGTCCAAGGCCTTGGTGAGATCAACAAACACCATGTGGAGTTCCCGATTCTGCTCAAGACACTTCTCCTGTAGCTGGCGAACAGCAAACACCATGTCAGTTGTGCCCCTGCCCACATGAAACCCGCACTGTGATTCATGTCTCATCGCCACTCAACTTTCTCCTGTGTCATCGCCGATCTCCATTCTCTTCCTGTGTCATCGCCGCTCTCCTTTCTCTCCTGTGTCATCGCCACTCTCTTTTCTCTTCCTGTGTCATCACCGCTCTCCTTTCTCTTCCTGAGTCATCGCCGCTCTACTTTCTCTTCCTGTGTCATCGCACTCTCCTTTCTCTTGCTGTGTCATAACCGCTCTCCTTTCTCGTCCTGTGTCATCGCCGCTGTACTTTCTCTTCCTGTGTCATCGCCGCTCTGCTTTCTCTTCCTGTGTCATCACCGATATCCTTTCTCTTCCTGTGTCATTGCCGCTCTCCTTTCTCTTCCTGTGTCATCACCACTCTCCTTTCTCCTCTGTGTCATCACCGCTATCCTTTCTCTTCCTGTGTCATCGCCGCTCTCCTTTCTCTTCCTGTGTCATCAACCGCTCTCTTTTCTCTTCCTGTGTCTTTGCCGTTCTCCTTTCTCGTTCTGTGTCATCACAGCTCTCCTTTCTGTTCCTGTGTCATCGCCGTTCTCCTTTCTCGTCCTGTGTCATCGCTGCTCTCCTTTTCTCTTTCTGTGTCAATGCCGCTCACCTTTTTCTTTCCTGTGTCATCGCCACTATCCTTTCTCTTCCTATGTCATCGCCGCTCTCCTTTCACTTCCTATGTCATCGCCGCTCCCCTTTCCCTTCCTGTGTCATCGCCGATCTCCTTTCTCTTTCTGTGTCATCGCCGTTCTCCTTTCTCGTCCTGTGTCATCGCCGTTCTCCTTTCTCTTTTTGTGTCATCATCGCTCTCCTTTCTCTTCCTGTGTCATCGCCGCTCTCTTTCTATTCCTGTGTCTTCGCCGTTCTGCTTTCTCTTCCTATGTCATCACCGCTGTCGTTTCTCGTCCTGTGTTATCACCGTTCTCCTTTCTCGTCCTGTGTCTTCGCCGTTCCCCTTTCTCTTCCTGTAGTCATCGCCGCTCTCCTTTCTCTTCCTGTGTCATCGCCGCTCTCCTTTCTCTTTCCCGTGTTTATCAACCCCTCTTTCCCTTTCCCCCCTCCTTTCATTCCACTGCTATCCTTTCTTTTTCCTGTTTCATTCCCGCCCCTTTACCCCTTTCCCCTTTTTCCCCTTGGGCATCACCGCAATCCCCCTTTTCTCTTCCTGTGCATCCCCCCCGCATTTTTCTTCCCTTTTTCATCGCCGCTCCCCCTTTCTCTTTCCCGTGTCATCCCCCTCTCCCCTTTTTCTTCCCCGTGTCCCCCACTTCCCTTTTTTTCCCAAACTCTTCCTTTCTCTTCCCGGCCACTCACATTTCTCTTCCTGTTCTCACCGCTTTCCTTTCTCTTCCTGTGTCATCGCCCCTCTCCTTTCTTTCCTGTTGTCCCCTCGCCGCTCTCCTTTTTTCTTCCTGTGCATCACCACTTCCCCTTTTTCCTCCTGTGTCATCACCCCTCTCCTTTCCCCTTTTCCCGTGTCAAACGCCCCTCAAAAATTTCTTTCCCTTTTCATCAAACCCCTATCCTTTCTCTTTCCCGTGTCATCGCCGCTCTCCCCTTTTTTTCCCGTGTCACCCCCGCTCCCCTTTTTCTTTTTGTGTCCTCGGGCCCTTCTCCCCTTTTTCCTTTTTTTTTCAACATCGCTCTCCTTTCTCTTCCTGTGTCATCGCCGGTCTCCTTTCTCTTCTGTGGTTCCCCCCCCCACCCCTCTCGTTTCTGTCTTGTTCTTTAACGTTTTCCTTTCCGACCAGTTTCCCTCCCCCGGGCCTCTTTTTTTTCCTTTTTCTTTTTCCGTTCTCCTTTCTCTTCCTGTGTCATCGCCGCTCCCCCCTTTTTCTTTTGTGTCCCTTTGGCCGGGCTCCTTTTTTTCTTCCGTGTCATCACCACTCTCCTTTCTGTTCCTGTGTCTCGCCACTCACATTTTTTTTCCTAACCCCTTTAGGTCATCGCCGCCTTTTTCCTTTTTTCTCCTTTTTTTCCCGTGTTCCCCCCTTTTTCCCCAACCCACCATTTTTCTTTTTAAAAAGTTTTCCTTTGGGATCCCCCCCTCTTTCCCTTTCATTTTTTTCCGTTTGTGTCATCCCCCCCCCTTTTTTTTCCAATTTTTTCCCCCTTCCCCTGTGTCATCGCTACCCCATTTTCCTTTTTCTCCTTCCTTTTTTTACATTTGGTCCGCTCTCCAATTTTTCTTTTCCCGTGTTTATCGCCCCTCTCCCTTTCTTTGCTTGTCAAACGCCGTCTTCTTAAATCTTCCCGGTCGTCGGGCCCCTCTCCTTTCTCTTTCCCCCCCCCCCGTGTCATCGGCCCCCGCCCCCTTCCCTTTTTCTTCCCGTGTCCCTCCCCCACTTTCCCTTTTTCTTCCTGTGTCATCCGGGCCCCTTTCTTTTCTTCTTTTCCCCTTTTTTTTTTTTTTTGTGTTGGGGTGTGTGTGTGTTGTGTGTGTGTGTGTGTGTGGGATGTGGGGTGTGTGTTTTGTGTTGTGTGTTTTGTGTGTTGGTTTTTGGGGTGTTTTGTGTGTGTGGGGTGTGTGTGTGTTTTGTGTGGTGTGTTTTGTGGTGTGTGTGTATGTGTGTGTGTGTTTGTGGTGTGTGTGTTTGAGAAAAGAGAGAGGAGAGAGGGGAAAAAATGGAAAAAGAGAAAAAAAAAGAGGAGGAGAGAGAGAGAGAGAGAGAGGAGAGGGGAGAGAGGAAATGTTTTGGGGGTTTTGGAGGTAGGGGCGTTGGACGGCTTTAAGGGGGGGGCGTGGGGGGTTTTGGCGCCAAAAAGAGAAATCGGGAGGGGAAAACTGCTTCGATTCCCTCCCCCGTCTGAGAACAGCCCCCCTTTTGTCTCCTGTTCACAGCTCCTTTTTACCTCCTCCTCTGAAAAACACCACAAAAATTTTTCCCCCGTTTCCCAGCTCATATTTTTCCCCCTCTCTCTCTCTGACAAAACCACAAAATTTTCTCTTGTGCCCCCCCCCAGTTCAAAATTTCTCCTTTTATGTCTCGACAAAACCACAGCAAATTTTCCCCGGGTCACAGCCCTATTTCTCCCTTCCTCTCTCTGACAAAACCACGGCATTTTTTTCCCCCCGTGGGCCCCCGTTTATATTTCTCCCCCCCTTTTCTCTCTGCAACACCCCAACCCAAACATTTTCCCTATGCACAGCTCAAATTTCTCCCCTCTCTCCTCTCCTTCCTTTTCAACACCACAGAATTTTTTTTTTCCCGTTGCCCCCCCAGCTCAATTTTTGTCCTCTGTTGAAAACATCACAAAAACCTTTTTCCCCTTTTAAAGCTTTTATTTCTCCTCCATTTCTGACAACCCCACAACATTTTTTTCCTTGTCACAGCTCATATTTTCTCCCCCATATTCGGACATCAAAATAGCGCTAACTTCCGTTTTCAACTTTTTTGCTCATTTTTCCCCCCTTTCCCTCTCGCCCTTTTCTTCCCACTTTCTCCTGTGATAAAAACTCACATTTAAATCTTTCGTTCTCCTTTTTTCCTCCTTCAACATGGCCGTTTTCTTTTCTCCTCCTTTGCTAAACGTTGCTTTCCCCTTTTTCATCCCTTTCTATGGTGGCTCTTATTTTTCCTTCCTTTTCTATGGCCGTTCTCCTTTCTCCTCTTTTTCTTTAGTTTTGCTTCCCTTTACTTCCTGTGTCCAACGCCGGGTCCCCCTTTCCCCTTCCTGTTCATCGCCCCCTCTCCTTTTTCTTCCTGTTTTCATCACCACCCCTCATTTCTCCCCTGTGTCTTTACCGGGGTTTCCTTTCTCTTCCTGTGTCATCGCCACTCCCCATTTTCTTTCTGTGTCATCACCGCTATCCTTTCTCTTCCTGTGTCATCGCCGCTCTCCTTTCTCTTCCTGTGTCACCGCCGCTCTCCTTTCTCTTTTTGTGTCATCGCCGTTCTCCTTTCTCTTTTTGTGTCATCATCGCTCTCCTTTCTCTTCCTGTGTCATCGCCGTTCTCCTTTCTCTTCCTGTGTCATCACCGCTTCGTTTCTCGTCTTGTGTCATCAACGTTCTCCTTTCTCGTCCTGTGTCATCGCCGGTCCTCTTTCTCTTCCTGTGTCTTTGCCGTTCTCCTTTCTCTTCCTGTGTCATCGCGCTCCCCTTTCTCTTCCTGTGTCTTCGCCGTTCTCCTTTCTCTCCTGTGTCATCACCACTCTCCTTTCTGTTCCTGTGTCATCGCCACTCACATTTCTCTTCCTGTGTCATCACCGCTCTCTTTTCTCTTCCTGTGTCATCGCCGTTCTCCTTTCTCTTCCTGTGTCATCGCCGCTCTACTTTTCTTCCTGCGTCATCGCCGCCCTCCTTTCTCGTCCCGTGTCATCGCCGCTCTACTTTCTCTTCCTGTGTCATCGCCGCTCTCCTTTCTCTTCCTGTGTCATCCCCACCTCCTTTCTCTTCCTGTGTCATCGCCGCTCTCCTTTATCTTCCTGTGTCATCGCCGCTCTCCTTTCTCTTCGTGTGTCATCGCTACTCTCATTTCTCTTCCTGTGTCATCGCCACTATCCTTTCTCTTCCTATGTCATCGCCGCTCTCCTATATCTTCCTGTGTCATCGCCGCTCTCCTTTCTCTTGCTGTGTCATCGCCGCTCTTCTTACTCTTCCAGTGTCGTCGCCGCTCTCCTTTCTCTTCCTGTGTCATCGCCGCTCTTCTTTCTCTTCCTGTGTCTTCGCCGCACTCCTTTCTCTTGTCACGCCACTTTCTTTTCTTCTCCTTCTCTTTTCTTTTGTGTGTGTGTGTGTGTGTGTGTGTGTGTGTGTGTGTGTGTGTGTGTGTGTGTGTGTGTGTGTGTGTGTGTGTGTGTGTGTGTGTGTGTGTGTGTGTGTGTGTGTGTGTGTGTGTGTGTGTGTGTGTGTGAGAGAGAGAGAGAGAGAAGAGAGAGAGAGAGAGGGGAGAGAGAGAGAGAGAGAGAGAGAGAGAGAGAGAGAGAGAGAGAGAGAGGGAGAGAGAGAATGTGTGGGGGTGTGGAGGTAGACGTTGGACGGCTTGAAGGGGTGGGCGTGTGGGTGTGAGCGCCAAACAGAGAAATCGGGAGCGAAGCTGCTTCGATTCTCCTCCTCCGTCTGAGAACAGCACCTGTGTCTCCTGTGTCACAGCTCCTATTTCTCCTCCTCTCTCTGACAACACCACAACATTTTCTCCTGTGTCACAGCTCATATTTCTCCTCCTCTCTCTCTCTGACAACACCACAACATTTTCTCTTGTGCCACAGTTCATATTTCTCCTCCTATGTCTCTGACAACACCACAGCATTTTCTCCGGTGTCACAGCTCATATTTCTCCTCTTCTCTCTCTCTGACAACACCACAGCATTTTCTCCTGTGTCACAGCTCATATTTCTCCTCCTCTGTCTCTCTGACAACACCACAGCATTTTCTCCTATGTCACAGCTCATATTTCTCCTCCTCTCTCTCTCTCTCTCTGACAACACCACAGCATTTTCTCCTGTGTCACAGCTCATATTTCTGCTCCTCTGTCTGACAACATCACAACACTTTCTCCTGTGTAACAGCTTATGTTTCTCCTCCTCTCTCTCTGACAACACCACAACATTTTCTCCTGTGTCACAGCTCATATTTCTCCTCATATCTCGGACATCATAATAGCGCTATCTTCCGTGTCACACTTATGTGAGCTCATATTTCTCCTCCTTTCCCTCTCGCCCTACTGCTCCACTTTCTCCTGTGATAAATCTCACATTTACTCTCTTCGTTCTCCTTTCTCCTCCTTCAACATGGCCGTTCTTCTTTCTCCTCCTTTGCTATCGTTGCTTTCCTTTCTCATCCCTTGCTATGGTGGCTCTTCTTTGTCTTCCTTTGCTATGGTCGATCTCCTTTCTCCTCTTTTGCTATGGTCGTTCACCTTTCTCTTCTAGTCTCACCACCGCTCTTTGCTCTTCTCGTGCCATAGTCGCCATTCTTTCTCCCCTGTGTCGTCATCGCTCTCTTTTCTCTTCCTGTGTCATCGCTCTCTTTTCTCATCCTGTGTCATTGATGCTTTCCTTTCTCTTCCTGTGTCATCGCTGCTCTCCTTTCTCTTCCTGTGTCATCGCCATATTTTTTCTCTTCTCGTACCTTTGTCGCTATTTTTCTCCTCCTGTGTCATCGACGCTCTCCTTTCTCCTCCTGTGTCATCGACGCTCTCCTTTCTCCTCCTGTGTCATCGGTGCTCTCGTTCTCCTCCTGTGTCATCGACGCTCTCCTTTCTCCTCCTGTGTCATCGGTGCTCTCGTTCTCCTCCTGTGTCATCGACGCTCTCCTTTCTCCTCCTGTGTCATCGACGCTCTCCTTTCTCCTCCTGTGTCATCGACGCTCTCCGTTCTCCTCCTGTGTCATCGACGCTCTCCTTTCTCCTCCTGTGTCATCGACGTTCTCCTTTCCCCTCCTGTGTCATCGACGCTCTCCGTTCTCCTCCTGTGTCATCGACGCTCTCGTTTCTCCTCCTGTGTCATCGACGTTCTCCTTTCTCCTCCTGTGTCATCGACGCTCTCCTTTCTCCTCCTGTGTCATCGACGCTCTCCTTTCTCTTCCTGTGTCACTGCCGCTCTCTTTCTCTTTATTTTTTAGCCCTTGAAACTGGTCACAGCGGATATGTCAACATGCGACACGTATCAGTTTGGCGACCTGAATGGAAATGAGAAGTGAAGAAAAAGCTGGCCTATTGTCGGTACACAGTATGTCCTCAATGCAGTGGATGTCATCGGTAAAAGCCTCGGCAGTATGAAGCCAGCAGCTGTGAGCTATCTTTGAAAAATTTGGCTTCAGCTGATATTTTTCCCTTTACGCTGCGTGTCTGAATGTGTAAGTTAAAGACAAAAAAAGAAGAAAAAAACAACCTTCGATCTAGTGTTACCTCGCAGCAATAAAGCGTTTAGCTCCTGCATTGTTTCGTTTAGTTGGCGTCATTTTGTTTCATGATTACAGGGGTGGGGATGGAGAATGTCCCGGCACTTCATGTGCATCCAAAGATCCACCCATAAAATTACCCCCCACCTTGCACCCCTCAAGCCTCACAGCTCCTGGCTCCCTTGGAGTGTAAGGAGTTTAGAGCTGAAACACTTGTCTGAGGGGGGATTCATATTAACTGCCGGTGTTTATGAATAATAAAAACTATGTCTTGAAACTGACTTGACATTGACTTGCAACTTCACAGCCATTTTGTCAGCAGTTAAAATGATGCAATCACAAGGCTTAATTCTCAACAGAGTTTAGATCAAACTCTGGGCTCCGGAACAGTAATGTCGAACAGTAGTGATCAATCAGATTTGTTTACATGACTGATACTCACAGGGGCATAGTCAAGGCCTTAGAAAGGACAGAGGGCCTTTGGTTACTGTGGAAGTGATTCATATTGTGACAGCCATTGTGCCATTGCCTTCGGTAAGTAGGTCACTGGGTCGCTGATCACTGTGTTGTGGTGAAGCAGGTAGCTTGAGTTAGGCGTCTGCTGTGAGATTGAAGCGAGGGGGGCGCGCTAGTTACGATAATGATATCACTACTATACTACTACTACTACTACTACTACTACTACTACTACTACTACTACTACGACGACGGACTAATGATAATGATGATGGTGATGATAATAATAATGATGATGCTGCTGTTGCTGCTGCTGCTGCTGCTGCTGCTGCTGCTGCTGCTGATGATGATGATGATGATGATAAATAATGGGAAGAAGAAGAAGAAAAAAGAAGAAGAAGAAGAAGAGAAGAAGAAGAAGAAGAAGAAGAAGAAGAAGAAGAAGAGAAGAAGAAGAAGACAGACAGACAGACGTTAAATGCCTCTATTCCCTCTGTCTGTCATTCACTCCATTCACTCAAACCCTCTCCTCTTCCACTTTTTTAAAGGAACATTTGACAGAACCTCAGACATCCCATCCCTTCTCTAAGCCTGTTGTAGAAGACTGCACTGCAACCTGTTCCCTGTGATCATGGGTCACAGTTCGGGTTTCACTCACCAGTGAAAGTGTTCCCTGTAATCATGGGTCACAGTTCGGGTTTCACTCACCAGTGAAAGTGTTCCCTGTAATCATGGGTCACAGTTCGGGTTTCACTCACAGTGAAAGTGTTCCCTGTAATCATGGGTCACAGTTCGGGTTTCACTCACCAGTGAAAGTGTTCCCTGTAATCATGGGTCACAGTTCGGGTTTCACTCACCAGTGAAAGTGTTCCCTATAATCATGGGTCACAGTTCGGGTTTCACTCACCAGTGAAAGTGTTCCCTGTAATCATGGGCCACAGTTCGGGTTTCACTCACCAGTGAAAGTGTTCCCTGTAATCATGGGCCACAGTTCGGGTTTCACTCACCAGTGAAAGTGTTCCCTGTAATCATGGGCCACAGTTCGGATTTCACTCACCAGTGAAAGTGTTCCCTGTAATCATGGGCCACAGTTCGGGTTTCACTCACCAGACAAAGTGTTCCCTGTAATCATGGGTCCCAGTTCGAGTTTCACTCACCAGAGAATCGTGTTCCCTGTAATCATGGATCCCAGTTCGGGTTTCACTCACCAGAGAAACGTGTTCCCTGTAATCATGGGTCACAGTTCGGGTTTCACTCACCAGAGAAACGTGTTCCCTGTAATCATGGGTCCCAGTTCGGGTGTCACTCACCAGAGAAACGTGTTCCCTGTAATCATGGGTCCCAGTTCGGGTGTCACTCACCAGAGAAACGTGTTCCCTGTAATCATGGGTCCCAGTTCGGGTGTCACTCACCAGTGAAAGTGTTCCCTGTAATCATAGGTCCCAGTTCGGGTTTCACTCACCAGAGAAACGTGTTCCCTGTAATCATGGGTCCCAGTTGGGGTTTCACTTACCAGTGAAAGTGTTCCCTGTAATCATGGGTCCCAGTTCGGGTTTCACTCACCAGTGAAACGTGTTCCCTGTAATCATGGGTCCCAGTTCGGGTTTCAGTCACCACATAAACATATGAGAAACAAGGGCTGTTGTTTGATGGAGAGAAAAAGGTTAAAAGATAACAAACCAACGACACCTTTGAAACAAAAATTGCCCCATGCAGTATTCAGTGAAGAAAATAAAAGGTTGAATAGCCCCACCACAATCCCCCTCCCCTCCATCATCTCCCTCTCCCCCTGCTTCTTATCCTTTGCAGCCCTTATGTATTGAACATTTTTAAGCTTGCAGTCACTCTGTCACTTGCAATTTAAAAAAAAAGGTGAATATATACTTTTCACGTACAAACACACATACACACATGCGCGCGCGCACACACACACACACACACACACACACACACACACACACACACACACACACACACACACAGAGAGAAGACAAGAAGAGAGGAGAGAGAGAGAGAGAGAGAGAGAGAGAGAGAGAGAGAGGAGAGAGAGAGAGAGAGAGAGGAGAGAGAGAGAGAGTGTTCTCAACTTCACAACCTGCCACCCACCACCTACAGTCTACACACACACCTACATGTGCCAACAGCAGCAATATAATGCCCTGGTCCAGACCCCTCTGTCAGTCGCCCACATCAGAGCCTCGCCACACGGACGTGAACACGAGCTGCTGACAAGTGAGTAACAGTCATGTTTTTTCTTTTCTTTTCTTTTCTTTTCTTCTTTCTTTCTTTCTTTCTTTCTTTCTTTTTTCCCTTACTCCTTTCTTTAAGTTTCTTTTCTTTTCTTTCTTTGTTTCTTTTTCTTTTCTTATTCTTTCTTTCTTTCTTTTTCTTTTTTTTTTTTTCCTTTCTTTCTCTCTTTCCATCCTTTCCTCTTTGAGTTTGTTTGTTGGTTTCCTTTCTTTTTCTTCCTTCCTTTCTTTTTCTGTTCGTTATCTGAGACACACTATGCTAGTTTCAAGATATGTGGACTTCAGCTCAATGAAACAACTGTAGAAACGTGAAGTGTTATGAGAGCAGTTGCGATAAGAAATAATGTTATCATGCGGAACAAATAAATAACAGTGGACAGTGAATGCAGGTCTACAGTCTTCCTTTTTTGCAATGACTTCGCGATTTAGATAGAAGAAAACGACTTTTTTGTGTGTTTTGTCGTCCAGAGAAGGTAATGGAGTAAGCTTTAACAGTATTTGCTTTACAACGCTTTCATTTATCTATTCATGATCGTTCCGTTTGTGTCTGGTATTTAGATGTGGTCATACGTTTCCCCCGTTTCCTGTAAATTTTCTCTATTTCATCAGCCATCGATCGTTAGAAGAATATGAGCATTCTACGACAGAGAAAAGATAGAGAATTTAAATACGTTATCTACAGATGTGTTTAAGTCTTAGAGGGAGTTATGCTATCCATTGGACTTCGCGCAACGAAAAGAACAGCCACAAATAACATGGCAGTGGACATTTTGTTCTGGCATTTTAAAACATTGGTGCGATCCAATGATGATAAAGAGCCAGGCCAAGAAATGTTAGAAGATGAATCTGATATTTATTTGAATTGTCCGATTGGTGAAGAGGAAATGTTAAAAGCGATTATTCAATAAAAAATCTTTTAAAAATCGTAAGGGGGGGGGGGGGGGGGGTCCCATGGTGAACTGTTTAAATATTCTTCTACCAAGCTGTATAGTTCTGCATGAAAATATTCAATGATGGATATGTGTTGGGTAGGGGTCATGGTGTGTTTAAATTTTACCAGGATAGTTTGCAGAAATCAGAATTGTGGATAAGGTGATCAACGTTGGCAGGACATATTGGCTGTTTTGAAGAAGGTGATGCTAAAAAAACAGTTATGCTGGAATTTCTCTTTGTAATGTAGATACTAAAATTTGTGGGATTATAATGAATGACAGACTGCAAGATTGAATGGAGGATATAACATTAGGAGTGACTATTAAGCTGACTTTAAAATGGCTTGCACAACTCTCGACCACTTTTTCACCTTGCAGGCTCTTGTTAAAAAATCGAAAATTGTACATAGCTTTCATTGATTTTGAAAATCAGTTCCATTAATAGAAATGTTCAGAGAACAGGAAAACACGGGGTCTAGCTCAACCGGTCTCAACTCGTTTCGACCGGTTGAATCTAGACCCCGTGTTTTCCTGTTCTCTGACAAGTAAGACTTCAATAACCAAAAATAAACGATTATCTACAAACAAACATACTGTGTAGGGTTATCCGTTTTCAATACTAATTTACTAAACTTTTCAGATTTCAGTTTTTGCTTAATCTATGTTTTTCCTGATCGTTTTCAATAACATCATTTCACCACACACAACACCACACACACACACACACACACACACACACACACACACACACACACACACACACACACACACACACACACACACAGAGGCACACACACACAGAGGCACACACACATGGACACATATACACACATACAGAGCCACACACACGCACACACACACATACACACACACACACACACACACACACACACACACACACACACACACACACATGCCCACCCATGTAACATGTACGGTGGCCCTGGGCG
>CM031624.1:26364141-26384755 GCA_018398815.1 Conus ventricosus | reverse complement strand
TCCTTTCTCTTTCCGTGTCATCCCTCCTTCTCTTCCTGTTATCTCCTCTCCTGTGTACGTCCTTTCATCATCGCTCTCCTTTCTCTTCCGTGTCATAAATCGCTCTCCTTTCTCTCCTGTGTCATCACGCTCTCCTTTCTCTTCCTGTGTCACCGCCCTTTTTCTCTTCTGGTCCCCTTCCTTGTTAAACCGCTTCCTCCTTTCTCCTTTTTTCTGTGTCATCGCTCTCCTTTCTTTTCCTGTTCATCGCCACTCCCTTTCTCTTCCTGTTCATCGCCGCTCTCTTTTCTCTTCCTGTGTCATCGCCACTCTCCTTTCTTTTCCTGTGTCATCGCCACTCTCCTTCTCTTCGTGTCATCGCCCCTCTCCTTTCTTTTCCTGTTCATCGCCACTCTCCTTTACTTCCTGTGTCATCGCCGCTCTCCTTTCTCTTCTGTGTCATCGCTCTCCTTTCTCTTCCTGCTCATCGCTCTCCTTTCTCTTCCTGTGTCATCGCTCTCCTTTCTCTTCATGTGTCATCGTTCCCTTTCTCTTCCTGTTCATCGCTCTCCTTTCTCTTCCTGTGTCATCATCGCTCTCCTTTCTCTTCCTGTGTCATCGCTCTCCTTTCTCTTCCTGTTCATCATCGCTCTCCTTTCTCTTCCTGTGTCATCATCGCTCTCCTTTCTCTTCCTGTGTAAATCGCTCTCCTTTCTTTTCATGTGTCATCGCTCTCCTTTCTCTTCCTGTGTCATCATCGCTCTCTTTCTCTTCCTGTGTCATCGCTCTCCTTTCTCTTCCTGTGTCATTGCTCTCCTTTCTCTTCCTGTGTCATCGCCACTCTCCTTTCTCTCCTGTTCTTCGCCCCTCTCCTTTCTCTTCCTGTGTCATTGCCACTCTCCTTTCTCTCCGTGTCATCGCCACTCCCCTTTTTTCCTTCCTGTGTCATCGCCGCTCTCCTTTCTCCTCCTGTGTCATCGCCCCTCTCCTTTCTCTTCCTGTGTCATCGCCGCTCTCCTTCTCTTCCTGTTCATCGCCAACTCTCCTTTCTCTTCCTGTGTCATCGTCGCTCTCCTTTCTCTTTCTGTGTCTCGCCACTCTCCTTTCTCTTCCTGTGTCATCGCCGCTCTCCTTTCTCTTCCTTTGTCATCATCGCTCTCCTTTCTCTTCCTTTCATCGCCGCTCTCCTTTGTATTTTTTTAGCCCTTGAAACTGGTCACAGGAGATATGTCAACATGAGACACGTATCAGTTTGGCGACCTGAATGGAATTGAGAAGTGAAAAAAAGCTGGCCTATTGTGGGAAACACAGTATGTCCTCAATGCAGTGGATGTCATCGTAAAAGCCTGGGCAGTATGAACCAGCAGCTTGAAAAAAATTTGGCTTTCAACTGATATTTTTCCCTTTACGCTACGTGTCAAAATGTGTAAGTTAAAGACCAAAAGAAACTGGCCCTTTTTCGATCTAGTGTTACCTCGCAGCAATAAAGCGTTTAGCTCCTGCATTGTTTCGTTTAGTTGGCGTCATTTTGTTTTCATTATTACAGGGGGGGAAATGGAGAATGTTCCCGGGCACTTCATGTTACCCCGCATCCAAAGACCCCACCCATAAAAATTACCCCCCACCTTGCACCCCTCAAGCCTCACAGCTCCCTGGCTCCCTTGGAGTGTAAGGAGTTTAGAGCTGAAACATTTGTCTGAGGGGATTCATCTCTGAAGACCTTCTGCTGCCAAGCTGCCCTTAAAAATTTCTTCCTACACCTTAAGAACATGAAAATCCCCGGGTACTGTGATAGTGCCATGAAACTGATAGCATTAGCATATTAATTGCCGTGTTTGTGAATAATAAACTATGTCTTGAAATCTGACTTGACATTGATTTGCAGCTTCAAAAGCCTTTTGGTCAGCATTAAAATATGCAATCACAAGGTTTAAATTTCTCAACAGATTTAATCAAACTCGGGGCTCCGGAACAGTAAATGTCGAATAATAGTGATCAATCAATTTGTTTACATACCGATACTCACAGGGCATAGTCAGGCTTAGGAAGGACAAGGGCCTTTGGTTACTGTGGAAGTGATTCATATTGTGACAGCCATTGTGCCTTTGCCTTGGGTAAGTGGGTCACTGGGTCGCTGGTCACCGTGTTTTGGTGAAGCAGTAGCTGAGTTAGCTCTGCTGTGAGAGAATGAAGGAGGGGGGCGCGCCAGTTGCGATAATGATATCACTGCTTCTACACTACTACTACTACTAAATACAAATAAATTTCTACTACTACTACTACTACACTACGACTAATATAATGATGATGATGATTGATAATGATAATGATGAGATGATGGTGATGATGAGATGATGATATAATGATAATAATAGAAGATGATGGTGATGATGATAGATGAGATGATTATGATGATGATGATAAAATAATGAGAAGAAGAAGAAGAAAAGAAGAAAAACAGACAGACAGACGTTAAATCCTCTATTCCCTCTGTCTGTCATTCACTCCATTCACTCAAACCCTCTCCTCTTCCACTTTTTTTAAAGGAAAATTTTGACAAACCTCAGACATCCCATCCCTTCTCTAAGCCTGTTTTTAGAAGAAAAACACTGAAACGTGTTTCCTGTAAACATGGGTCACAGTTCGGTTTCACTCCCCCATGAAACGTGTTCCCTGTAATCATGGGTCCCAATTCGGGTTTCACTCACCATGAAACGTGTTCCCTGTAATCATGGGTCCCAGTTCGGGGTTTCACTCACCAGTGAAACGTGTTCCCTGAATCATGGGTCCCAGTTCGGGTTTCACTCACCATTGAAACGGTTCCCTGAAATCCTGGGTCCCAGTTCGGGGTTTCACTCACCAGTGAAACGGGTTTTCCCCGTAACATGGGTCCCATTCGGGTTTTCAGTCACCACATAAACATAGAGAAACAAGGCTGTTGTTTGATGAGAGAAAAAGGTTAAAAGATAACAAACCACCGACACCTTTGAAACAAAAATTGCCCCATGCAGTATTCAGTGAAGGAAACAAAAGGTTGAATAGCCCCACCACAATCCCCCTCCCCTCCCTCATCTCCCTCTCCCCCGCTCTTATCCTTTGCAGCCCTTATGTAAATTTAACATTTTTAAGCTTGCAGTCACTCTTCACTTGCAGTTTTTTTTAAAAGGTGAATAAATACTTTTCACGTACAAACACACATACACACATGCGCGCACGCACACACACACACACACACACACACACACACAAGAGAGAGAGAGAAGAGAGAGAGAGAGAGAGAGAGAGAGAGAGAGAAAAGAGAGAGGGGAAAAGAGAGAGAGAGAAGAGAGAGAGAAGTGTGTGTTCTCAACTTCACAACCTGCCACCCACCACCTACAGTTCAAAACACACATACGTGTGAAACAGCAGCAATATAATGCCCTGGGCCAGACCCCTCTGTCATCGCCCACATCAAGCCTCGCACACACGGACGTGAACACGACTGCAGACAAGTGAGAACAGTCATGTGTTTCTTTTTCTTTTCTTTCTTCTCTCTTTCTTTCGTTCTTTCTTTCGTTTTTTTTTTTCTTTCTTTCTCTCTTTCCATCCTTTCCTCTTTGAGTTTGTTTGTTTTTGCCTTCTTTTCTTTTTCTGTTCGTTATCTATGCTAGTTTCAAGATACATGGATTTGAGCTCAATGAAACAACCGTGGAAACATGAAGTGTTATGAGAGCAGTTGCGATAAGAAATAATGTTATCATGCGGAACAAATAAATAACAGTGGCCAATGAATGCAGGTCTACTGCCTTCTTTCCTTGCAATGACTTCGCGATTTAGATAGAGAAAACGACTCTTTTTTGTGTTTTGTCGTCCAGAGAAGGTAATGGAGTAAGTTTTAACAGTATTTGCTTTACAACGCTTTCATTTATCTATTCATGATCGTTCCGTTTATGTCTGGTATTTAGATGTGGTCATACGTTTCCCCCCGTTTTCCGTAAATTTTCTCTATTTCATCAGCCATCGATCGTTAAAAGAATATGAGCATTCACGACAGAGAAAAGATAAAGAATTTAAATACGTTATCTACAGATGTGTTTAAGTCTTAGAGGGAGTTATGCTATCCATTGGACTTCGCAACAAAAAGAACAGCCACAAATAACATGGCAGTGGACATTTTGTTCTGGCATTTTAAAACATTGGTACGATCCAATGATGATAAAGCGCCAGGCCAAGAAATGTTAGAAGATGAATCTGATATTTATTTGAATTGTCCGATTGGTGAAGAGGAAATGTTAAAAGCGATTATTCAATAAAATTCTTTTAAAAATCGTAAGGGGGGGGGGGGGTAGGGGGGGGTCCCATGGTGAACTGTTTAAATATTCTTCTACCCAAGCTATATAGTTCTGCATGAAAAATATTCAATGAATTGTGGGATAATGGTGTTATCAGATAGTTGGACAGAATCAATAATCTGGCTAGTTTTTGAAGAAGGTGATGCTAAAAAAAACAGTTATGCTGGAATTTCTCTTTGTAATGTAGATACTAAAATTTGTGGGATTATAATGAATGACAGATTGCAAGATTGGATGGAGGATAACATTAGGAGTGACTATTAAGCTGACTTTGAAATGGCTTGCACAACTCTCGACCACTTTTTCACCTTGCAGACTCTTGTTAAAAATCGAACATTGTACATAGCTTTCATTGATTTGAAAATCAGTTCCATTAATAGAAATGTTCTCTGGCTGAGTATGATTAAAAAGGTGCTAAAGGTTAACTTTACAGATGCATCAGAAGCGTGTGTAATGGAGTGAAGGATAAAGTTCGTTGCAGAGCTAAACTTACTAATTATATCAACTGTTCATCCAGTGTTAAATGGGTGATACCCATAGTTTTTTTTTCCCTCACTGTGTATGATGAGCTGGCAACTGGAGTAAGCAATAACAGAAGGCATGGGGCTTTGTTAACCTTGATGCATTGTTTATTCTGTTATTGGCTGTTGTTTTTGTTGTTGTTGTTGTTGTAGCCTTGTGTTTCTAGCCTATGTCAATTGGTCTGACACAGCTGATGACGTGGCTTTGATGTCAGTTAGTTGTTTGCAGACACACTTAAATAGTTTACAACGCGCAGCAAAATTCCTCCAACTGAAGGTTAATTTGTCTAAAAGAAATATCATTGTGTTTGGTAAGAGGGATCGTTTAATTAAGCGCAAGAGAGCGGTGCTTATATGACAGTGTTTCCATGCCTATTGTGAATGCTTACAGATATTCTGGTGGATTTTTCTCTGCTTGTCCGAGTTTTGTTAGTGCTTGCAAAGATCTTGCTAGCTGGGCCAAAAACCGTTTTGCCCCGTATTATCAAAACTTGTATATTCTTAACAATACGTATTTCAAACCTGTATATTCTCAACAATTCGTGTTTAGTGTATTTTGCAAGTTGTTTGATAGTGAAGTGCAGTCAACTGTACAGAATGTATTGGAACCTACAGGGACTAGACAACACTGCCATTCCTCGTGATTCTGTAAACCTTCTCACATTAAAGAATTTTCTAGGTGTAAATCGACACGCTCCTAATGGTCTTGCTTATGGTGAGACGAATAGATTTCATACGTAGATATTGTTATATGGTCTCTATTCTAAAAAAAAAATTGACTGGGCTTCTAAACAACGTTTTTTTTTTTTTCAAATGTCGTGTTATTTTGGATGGTTGAATCAAAGTATTGAAAATATTAGAGAGATTATAAGTTTTCATCGACGATTGATTGACTGCAGTCAGCAAAATTGATTGAACCACGTCATGATAGTAAAAGGCTTGATTTTTATAGAAATTCTGGAAATTTCCCTCATGAATTGGAACCTTCTAGATATGGATAGAGGCTTTACGTACACCAAGGCCAAATTCAGATTGGAATATTCGAGTTATCAGTACATAACTTTTAGATACAAAACCATATGAATCTCAATAATCTGCTTTCTTCTATTTGTAAAGAGCCACAAGAATACGAGATGCACTTTACTCTTTGCTGTCCAGCTCTTATGAACATTACAAATGAATTAATCAAGCCTAAATTCTGAAGAAAGCCTCCTTATTTAAACTGACTTCTTGATGTCAATTCAAAAGAAGCCAATTGAAAAAGCATCATTCGCTGTTTTTGTATATGACACGCACATTTAGATAAAGGTCCCCTTTTGCTAGTTCTCGACATATTTAATATGATTTGTTGCTTGTCACGAGCATTTGTTTCAGATGCACTATATATGTATACCCACTCGTAATGGGCATTGGCCCATGTGAATAAACTATTCGAACCCTCCCCTCTCCTCTCTCTCTCTCTCTCTCCTCCCTCCCCTCTCACTCTCTCTCTCTCTCTCTCTCTCTCTCTCTCTCCTTCTCTCTCTCTCTCTCTCTCAACTCTTTATGATTCTTGTAGTGATAATACGCTGAAACCTTTACAAAGTGTCTATAAGCGAGCTCTGAAAGCGACACCTATAAAATCGTCTTCATAAACATCACAAGACTATATCAAGCTTAATATTCTGCCTTTCACATACAAACTTCGGTACAAAAAGCAATAATGATGTATATAGTTATGAACGGTTTTGCACCTTCAACATTATTAACTGCTACATTGCCATTGAATTAGTCAAAAGACACCAATAACATATTTAATCCGAAAACCCAGAATTGATGTATTCAAAACTAGTCTGTTTACTCGAGTGGAACTCTTGGAACTCTCTGCATATAAATATCAAACAAAAAGGTGGTTCTTTTAAGGCAGCATTTCAAAATTAATTATTTCAAACAATAAAACATAATACATTTACGGCATCTACATAACTATTCTATCTTAGCAAAAAAACACAAGTGTATCATCTTACAATATCGTGTGTTGTGTGTGTGTTTTGTGTGTTGTGTGTGTGTGTGTGTGTGTGTGTGTGTGTTGTGTGTGTGTGTGTGTGTGTGGGGTGTGTGTGTGTGGTGTGTGTGTGCAGCTTTTTAAAAAAACTTCATGTCCTTTTGAAATGTATTGTATGCTACCTTTTCCATTCACCGCCAACCTACCCCTTGCCCCTTTTCCTTCCCCCTTCCTCCTTTCCTACGACTTGTACGCTATGTTCACACGTTGTTCTATTGCGTGCGTTTGTCAATGGTGTGGACAACAGCTAATTTGTATTGAACTGTACAAGATCTTGCAATGTTTATCCCTTTATATGTATTTTCATTAATTTGACCTTTAATTTGCTTCCTTCCTTTTGCCCCAGGGCTGGGTGGTAAAAAGCAAAAAATTGCTTATCTGGTAAAATACAATCTCTGTCTCTGTCTCTGTCTCTCTCTCTCTCTGTCTCTCTCTCTCTCTCTGTCTCTCCTCTCTGTCTCTCTCTGTGTCTCTCTCTCTCTCTCTCTCTCCCCCTCTCTCCTCTCTCTTCTCTCTCTCTCTCCTTATCATGTCTGTTCACGTTTTCATTTCCATTTGTTATTTGTGTATGCACGTGTTTATTGATCTCAGGAGAGGAATGTCAAAAAGCAATATTCATACCTCTCCCACATCCTCCCAAATTACAAAGAATTCGTTCGTAAGTTTCGTTTCCACAGATAGACAGATACTCAGACAGAGAGACTGCAGATATACGGACGAATTCTTTGCTCACATCGCATGGTATGTAGACATACACATGTAGCCGAACTGTTGACATTCTCTGTCAATCCTTGCCGTCTGTTTCATGATAATCCCCTTCATATTACTCATGGTCCAGCCGACCATATCAGGATGTCACATTGTCAACATCAGTTCATTTCACTAATGAACTGCACGTCATTTGTACGATAACATCCTGTATGAGGCAATGTCAGATTACATGGGGAAAACAAAATGATCAAGTCAGAAACAAAGAAAGAAAGAAAGAAAGAAAGAAAGAAAGAAAGAAAGAAAACGAAAATCTCCCTCAGATTTAGAGAAAAAAATCCTTCACTTAAAACAGCATTCCCTGTTACTCAGCACTCTTCCTGTACGTTCATGCGTCTGTTTGAGGTGTGCAATTTCAAAGACACTCTACACAGGGAAGCAGAGGAGTTATCGTTCGTGAGAAACGGCTAATGAACATGCGGATGATGCTTAACATTACATCGTACTGTTGTCTCCGCTTCTAAGAAAGGTAAAGTTATGCTGGAATCATTGTGGGCCTGTTGTGTTATTTTGTGGTGTTTTGCGTCATTGCTTAAATCATAATCCTTCGTATTGTATTGTACTTCAGTGTAATAAATCCAGCCATTTTTGTTATATTTTGTTGTTTTGAATGAGTGAATTATACTGCTTCGTGCTGTACTATGCTATACTTGTTGTGCTGTTGTGTAATGGATGCTGTCTCACCTTACTTATGCTATACTGTGTTGTGCTATAGTGTAATGCATGCTGTCCACCTTACATTATGCTATACTGTGTTGTGCTGTAGTGTAGTGTAAGGATGCTGTCTCACCTTACATTATGCTATACTGTGTTGTGCTGTAGTGTAGTGTAATGGATGCTGTCTACACCTTACATTATCTATAACTGTGTTGTGCTGAAGTGTTAATGGATGCTATCTCACTTACATTATGCTATACTGTGTTGTGCTGTAGTTGGTAATGGATGCTGTCTCACCTTACATTATGCTTTACTGTGTTGTGCTGTAGTGTAATGGATGCTGTCTCACCTACATTATGCTATACTGTGTTGTGCTGTAGTGTAATGGATGCTTTTCACTTTACATTATGCTAACTGTGTGTGTGCTGTAGTGTAGTGTAATGGATGCTGTCCACCTTACATTATGCTATACTGTGTTTTGGCTGTAGTGTAGGTAATGGATGCTGTCTCCCCTACATTATGCTATACTGTGTTGTGCTGTAGTGTAATGGATGCTGTCTCACCTTACATTATGCTATACTGTGCTGTGCTGTATGAATGGATGCTATCTCACTTTACATTATGCTATACTGTGTTGTGCTGTAGTGTAATGGATGCTGTCTCACCTTACATTATGCTATACTGTGTTGTGCTGTAGTGTAATGGATGCTGTCTCACCTTACATTATGCTATACTGTGTTGTGCTGTAGTGTAATGGATGCTATTCACCTTACATTATGCTATACTGTGTTGTGCTGTAGTATAAGGATGCTGTCTTACCTTACATTATGCTATACTGTGTTGTGCTGTAGTGTAGTGTACATGATGCTGTCTCACTTTACATTATGCTATACTGTGTTGTGCTGTATTATAATGGATGCTATCCACTTACATTATGCTATACTGGTTGTCTGTAGTGTAATGATGCTGTCTCACCTACATTTTGCTATATTGTGTTGTGCTGTAGTATAATGATGCTATCTCACTTACATTATGCTATACTGTGTTGTGCTGTAGTGTAGTATAATGGATGCTGTCGCACCTTACATTATGCTAAACTGTGTTGTGCAGTAGAAAAATGGATGCTATCTCACTTTACATTTGCTATACTGGTTGTGCTTAGTGTAGTGTGATGGATGCTGTCTCACCTTAACATTATGCTATACTGTGTTGTGCTGTAGTGTAGTATAATGGATGCTGTCTCACCTTACATTATGCTATACTGTGTTGTGCTGTAGTGTAATAAGATGATATCTCACCTTACAGTATGCTATACTGGTGTGTGCTATAGTGTAATGGATGCTGTACTCACCTTGCATGATGCTATACTGTGTTGTGCAGTAGTGTAGTGTAATGGATGCTGTCTCACCTTACATATGCTATACAGCTGTTTGCACTGTAGTGTAGTGGATGTGTTTCACCTTACATTATGCTATACTGTGTGTGGTGTAGTGTAGTGTAATGGATGCTGTCTCACCTTACATTATGCTGTACTGTGTTGTGCTGTAGTATAATGGATGCATCGTCTCACCTTACATTATGCTACACTGTGTTGTGCTGTAGTGTAATGGATGCTGTCTCACCGTACATTATGGTATACTGTTGTGCTGTATTTAATGATGCTGTCTCACCTTACATTATGCTATACTGGTTCTGCTGTAGTGTAATGGATGCTGTCTCACCTTACATTTGCTATACTGTATATGTGCTGTAGTGTCGTAATAATAGATGCGTCTCACCTTAAATTATGCTATACTGTGTTGTGCTGTAGTGTAGTATAATGGATGCTATCTCACCTTACATTATGCTACACTGTGTTGTGCTGAAGTGTAATGGATGCTATCTCACCTAACAGTATGCTATACTGTGTTGTGCTGTAGTGTAATGGATGCTGTCTCACCTTGCATGATGCTATACTGTGTTGTGCTGTAGTTTAGTGTAATGGATGCTGTGTCACCTTACATTATGCTATACTGTGTTGCACTGTAGTGTATGGATGCTGTTTCACCTTACATTATGCTATACTGTGTTATGAGTGAGTGTAAGTGTAATGGATGCTGTCTCACCTTACATTATGCTATAACGTATGACGTTGTTTTTCCATGGTAGTGAATATCTTTAAGCAGACCGTTGTTGTAATACACTGTGTGGTGTCACGCTGCTTCTAATTTGCTGTGCTAAAGCCTGTTGCAGTCTGTTGCATTACATGTAATGAATGGCATGGTTAATGAATGGTGTCATCAAATGCAACAAGATGACATCCATATGACAGTGTTATTGTCATCTAAAACATAATGATATCCGTATCATAATGTCAGTGTCACGTTCATATCATGCGATTCATTCCGCAGTGTCATTATCATGATACCTTATTGTGACATCCATATCACAACTGTGTTGTCATATACAACATCATGACATCCATACGACTGTTAGTGTCATGTACAATTGATGATATCCATACCACAATATCACTGCGATGCATCCATACCACACACACAGTGGTATAAAAAAACCCTGTTGTTGATGCATACAACATGATGCCATTTACACTACAAAAGCATTGCCTTATCAATAGTGATAGCATCCATACGTCAGTGTTAATATCATGTACAACATTATGACATCCGTGCCACGGTTTAATGATACTGTACAACATATCACCACACATACCAAGGTGTCATTACATAATACAACATCATGGTACAGATGCCACAGTGATTATTATTGTGCACACATATATAATCCGATAACATCATTAGGCTACAATAGAGTCACAACACGTGCAACATGATTTTTAAACCGCCATTCCTCACACCATTCACTACCTAAGGGCGTCCACTCCAGGCACCACTGTCGTGTCCAAACGGCCTGAGGAATCATATCATCACGACCTGAAGAAGACGAGATGAAGAAGAAGAAGAAGAAGAAGAAGAAAGAAGAAGAAGAAGAAGAAGAAGAATGTGTTGTGATAGTCGTCGTTGTCATCGTGACAAAGTAGTAGTAATAGTAGTAGTAGCAGCAGCAGCAGCAGTAGTAGTAGTAGTAAGTACTAGAAGTAGCTGTAGCAGTGGTAGCAGTAGTACTGGTGGTGGTTGTAGTAGTAGTTGCAATAGCAGCAGCAGCAGTAGTAGTAGTAGTAGTAGTAGTAGTAGTACTGAGAAGCAGCTGTAGCAGTGGTAGCAGTAGTACTGGTGGGGGTTGTAGTAGTAGTTGCAATAGCAGCAGCAGCAGCAGCAGCAGCAGCAGCACTAGTACCCTGATTACAGTTTGTATTATATTCGCTGATGAAATCGATGAGTCTATTGTCTGAATGGTATTGACAGAAGCCAGGAGATACAAAGGGTGTGTGTATCCGAAGTCGTGTTATGACAATGTATGCTTTACCACCCAGACTCCGACGCATGTTGTGAACTCGTACAGGTAAGATTTTTGCTGTTCTCACTGGCATCAGGGGAAATTCTGACTGGCATGTGTGTGGTGTGGTGTGTGTGTGGGGTGTGTGTGTGGTGTGTGTGTGTGTGTGTGTGTGTGTGTGTGTGTGCGCGTGCGTGCGTGCGTGCGCGTGCGCACGCATGCGTGTGTGTGAAATGTGTGTGTACATGTGTGTATGTATGTGTGTGTGTGTGTGTGTGTGTGTGTGGTGTGTGTGTGTGTGTGTGTGTGTGTGTGTGTTGTGGTGTGTGTGTGTACAAGCGTGCGGGCGTTTGTGTGTGTGTGTGGGGGGGTGCGGTGCGTGCGTGTGGTGTGTGTGTGTGTGTGTGTGTTTTGTGGTGTGTGTGTGTGTGTGTGGTGTGTGTGTGTGTGTGTGTGTGTGTTGTGTGTGCACGTGCGTGCGTGCGTGCGTGTGTGTGTGTGCGTATGTGTGTGTGTGTGTGTGGTGTGTGTGTGTGGTGTGTGTGTGGTGTGTGTGTGTGTGTGTGCGTGCGTGCACAAAGACATGCATGCACAAAGATGTGTGTGTATGTGGAGAGAGAGAGAGAGAAAAGAGAGAGAGAGAGAGAGAGAGAGAGAGAGAGAGAGAGAGAGAGAGAGGGCGGAGGGGGGTGCATTCACTGTTGGATTTGTTCTCCAGGAACAGCTTCGAGTGGTGTGGACAAATTTTGTAAGTAATGTTTGCTGTTCGGTGCCTTGAACCAAGCCAGCCGCCCCCCACCCCCACCCCCTCCACACCACCCATTACCACCTCCCTTTCTCCTTCCTGGCCACCCCCTCTCCCCAACCCCAACCCCCGTCCCCCTCTTGCGCCCTCTTCCCTTTCTCCATTCCCTTTCCCCCCCCCACCCCCCTCCTCATACCCCAACACACACCCTGTCGTCTGGCTGTGTGGATCGTGAATCGCTCGGTCTGTTTCCTTGAACGACTTCCACGTTAATGTGAATAAAGTCGACGTCTGAAACTCGAATGTACTGCGCTCTTTCTGCCCCCCCCCCCTCTCTCTCTCTCTCTCTCTCCTCTCTCTCTCTCTCTCTCTCTCTCTCTCTCTCTCTCTCTCTCCCTCCCTCTGTCTCTGTCTCTGTCTCTCTCTCTCTCTCTCTCTCTCTCCTCTCTCTCTCTCTCTCTCTCTCTTCAATTAAGTGTTAATCTAGAGAAAACAAATATTATTATTTTTCGTATGGGTGTTATTTATCCCAGTATGAAAAGTGGTGTATGGAGATGTAGAAGTAAAAGTAACCAATAGTTACAAATATTTGGGGATGCTATTTACAACTCGTTTAAGTTTAAATGCAGGGTGGCGTGAAATCGGCAGAAAGGTAAGAAGGGGTTGTAGAAATTCTAAGATGCATGAAAAGACTTAATAGCATTGACCCTTCTTTGTTCTGGAAGCTATTTGACTCGCAAATAGCGCCTATGCTGACTTATGCTGCAGAAGTTTTGGGATTAGAAGAAAATTTGGAAATGGAGAAGGTGCATACTATGGCTTATTAAAAGATTCATGAACATTCCACTGCATTCATCAAACACAATGGCTTATGGTGATTCTGGAAGATATCCTTTATTTATTCAAACGTTTTCAAAATCTATTAAGTATTGGTTAAAATTGACACAACTTCCAACGTCAAGGATATGTAGACAAGCATATGATATGCTATATTTACAAATGGAAAGTGGACACTGCAACTGGTTAGTAAAGTAAAACATGTGTTAACTATTAATGGGTTTGGTATTGTGTGGCTTAGCAAAGAGGTAGGGAACGAAAGGACATTTATGTCAGAATTTAAGGATCGCTTAATAGCCTGCTACAAACAGAATTGGCATTCAAAAATGGAAGAAAGTGACAAGTAATTCATGGTTTTATTCCTTTAAAAGTATTCTTCAGCCGGAAATGTTTTTTGAAATCTGTTACTAACAAATGGCATAGAAGCATATTGGCCAGATTTAGAAGTCGGACCCTCGGTTTCAAAGCAAATAAGAAATGGTTTTGCAATGAAGTTTCTGTTGATGATGTTTGTGTTTGTGTCCAGACAACAGTAAGGAAGATGAAGAGCACTTTTTATTTCAATGTAAGGCATATGAAGATAAAAGGAAAAAATCAAAACTGTTTAATTTGATGCCAGAAAGACCATATACTTTGATTGAACTACTATCGTCTGATGATGGAAATATTCTTCGTCTGTTTGCTAAATATATGCTGAATGTTATGATAATCAGAGGGAAAAAAATGTCTGTTGCTGTTTCCCTGTGAGACAGTGCTTTGGTTCTTCGTATGTCATAGCTGGTCTTTTAGGCCCATGTTTGGTGATCTTTTGTTTGACGTTAAATTTATTATTCCCAGATAGATCAATACCGGGAATTATGTTTGTAATGTACTATTCATTTTTGTTGTTTGTTGTTGTTTGTTTCATAAATTCTTGACGCTGCATTGATGATAGCCCCCTTGACATGAAGACTGTATTTTGTCATTGTCAGTAAAATGATTCTGAAGCGTCTGAAGCGTCTCTCTCTCTCTCTCTCTCTCTCCTCTTTTCTCTCTCTCTCTCTCCTCTCTCCTCTCTCTCTCTCTCTCTCTCTCTCTCTCTCTCTTCTGTGTCTCTCTCTCTCTCTCTCTCTGTCTCTCTCTCTTTCTGTGTGTGTGTTGTGTGTGTGTGTGTGTGTGTTGTGTGTGTGTGTGTGTGTGTGTGTGTGTGTGTGTGCGTGTGTGTGTGTGTGTGTGTGCGCGCGTGCGTGCGTGCGTGCGTGCGTGCGTGCGTGCGTGTGTGTGTGGTGTGTGTGTGTGTGTGTGTGTGTGTGTGTGAGTGTGTGTGTGTGTGTGTGTGTGTGTGTGTGTGTGTGTGTGTGTGTGTGTGTGTGTGTGACACCATGAAAGGAGTGATTATAACGAGATCGAGTTCTGATGGTTTTAAACCAGGGAGGTAAGTGCTCTCTAGGCAAGGGAAGGAAATGTTCCGGTCAACACTGATGGTCCCCATGTGCTAACTCATCGTGATATTGATGGAGAACTGTCCACTGTAAACCCTTCCTAACTCACTGCAATATTGATGGAGGAGAACTGTCTACTTTAAACCCTTCCTAACGTGTTGTAATATTGATGGGAGAACTGTCTATTTTAAACCCTTCCTAACTCATTGTAATATTGATGGGAGAACTGTCTACTTTAAACCCTCCTAACTCGTTGTCATATTGATGGGAAAACTGTCTACTTAAAACCCTTCCTAACTCATTGTCATATTGATGGGAGAACTGTCTACGTTAAACCCTTTCCAACTCATTGTCATATTGATGGAGAACTGTCTATTTAAACCCTTCCTAACTCGTCATATTGCTGCGAGAACTGTGTACTTAAACCCTTCCTAACTCGTTGTCATATTGATGGGAGAACTGTCTACTTTAAACCCTTCCTAACTCGTTGCAATATTGATGGGAGAACTGTCTACTTTAAACCCTTCCTAACTCATTGTTAAATTGATGGAGAACTGTCTACTTTAAACCCTTCCTAACTCGTTGTAATATTGATGGGAGAACTGTCTACTTTAAACCCTTCCTGACACATTGTAATATTGATGGGAGAACTGTCTACTTTAAACCCTTCCTAACTCGTTGTAATGTTGATGCGAGAACTGTCTACTTTAAACCCTTCCTAACTCGTTGTCATATTGATTGGAGAACTGTCTACTTTAAACCCTTCCTAACTCGTAATATTCATGGGCGAAC
This sequence comes from Conus ventricosus, assembly GCA_018398815.1. Classification (NCBI taxonomy): domain Eukaryota; kingdom Metazoa; phylum Mollusca; class Gastropoda; order Neogastropoda; family Conidae; genus Conus; species Conus ventricosus. Next base: position 26,369,264 of record CM031624.1, on the reverse strand, counting down.
TGTCTACTTTAAACCCTTCCTAACTCGTTGTCATATTGATGGGCGAACTGTCTACTTTAAACCCTTCCTAACTCGTTGTAATATTGATGGGAGAACTGTCTACGTTAAACCCTTCCTAACTCGTTGTCATATTGATGGGAGAACTGTCTACTTTAAACCCTTCCTAACTCGTTGTTATATTGATGGAGAGAACTGTCTACTTTAAACCCTTCCTAACTCGTTGTCATATTGATGGAGAACTGTCTACTTTATACCCTTCCTAACTCGTTGTCATATTGATGGGAGAACTGTCTACTTTAAACCCTTCCTAACTCGTTGCAATATTGATGGGAGAACTGTCTACTTTAAACCCTTCCTAACTCGTTGTAATATTGATGGGAGAACTGTCTACTTTAAACCTTTCCTGACGCATTGTAATATTGATGGGAGAACTGTCTACTTTAAACCCTTCCTAACTCGTTGTAATGTTGATGCGAGAACTGTCTACTTTAAACCCTTCCTAACTCGTTGTCATATTGATGGGAGAACTGTCTACTTTAAACCCTTCCTAGCGCGTAATATTGATGGAGAACTGTCTACTTTAAACCCTTCCTAACTCGTTGTCATTTTGATGGGAGAACTGTCTACCTTAAAACCCTTCCTAACTCGTTGTAATATTGATGGGAGAACTGTCTACGTTAAACCCTTCCTAACTCGTTGCAATATTGATGGGAGAACTGTCTACTTTAAACCCTTCCTAACTCGTTGTTATATTGATGGGAGAACTGTCTACTTTAAACCCTTCCTAACTCGTTGTCATATTGATGGGAGAACTGTCTACTTTAAACCCTTCCTAACTCGTTGTCAAATTGATGGGAGAACTGTCTACTTTAAACCCTTCCTAACCGTTGCAATATTGATGTTAGAACTGTCTACTTTAAACCCTTCCTAACTCGTTGTAATATTGATGGGAGAACTGTCTACTTTAAACCCTTCCTGACGCATTGTAATATTGATGGGAGAACTGTCTACTTTAAACCCTTCCTAACTCGTTGTAATGTTGATGCGAGAACTGTCTACTTTAAACCCTTCCTAACTCGTTGTCATATTGATGGGAGAACTGTCTACTTTAAACCCTTCCTAGCGCGTAATATTGATGGGAGAACTGTCTACTTTAAACCCTTCCTAACTCGTTGTCATATTGATGGGAGAACTGTCTACCTTAAACCCTTCCTAACTCGTAATATTGATGGGAGAACTGTCTACGTTAAACCCTTCCTTAACTCGTTGTCATATTGATGGAAGAACTGTCTACTTTAAACCCTTCCTAACTCGTTGTCATATTGATGGGAGAACTGTCTGCCTGGCTTGACTTTCCTTCCCCATGTCCCCCTACCCCCCTCCACCCTGTTCCATTGCGCTAACCTGTTCATCACATAAACACAAGCACACACACACACACACACACACACACACACACACACACACACACAACACACACACACACACACACACACACACACACACACACACAAAGTTTACATTCGTTGTGACTCCATTGTCCAAAACGTCCTTCGAATGAGACTGTAAACCGAGTTTCCCATGTGTGAACGCATGCATGGCATAAATTCCATCACTAACATTCAGAAGAGAAGGCCTGTTTTGGCCATTGGGATGGGTGAGAAGTATACACATTGCAGACACTGAAAGAATGAACGAAAATTAGAGTGACTGATATTCTACCGAATGACATTGGAAACGACAGAATGTAGCGTCTTGCAGGCAGCTCTTCAGCTGGCTCTACCCGAGTAGGCAGCCCATTGTGTAAACAAGAGTGTGCATTGTAGAGCGATTACAGCTTAGTTGGTTAGTTAGTTATTTTATTTGAGGTGTTTTCATCGTGTCGATAATTTTAGACTCTAGCTTCAAAAACAGCAAAACTCTTTTGATTTTTTAACATCATTAATTTTTTTAAACGGGGAAAGAAAAAAAAGAAAAAGAAAAAGAAGAAAGAGGGAAGAGAGAGAGAGAGAGAGAGAGAGAGAGAGAGAGAGAGAAGAGAGAGAGAGACAGAGACAGAGACAGAGAGAGACAGAGAGACAGAGACAGAGAGACAGAGAGAGACAAAGTTACAAGAAACGAGCAATAGGACTACATAACAAATAACTAGCTAATCTAAATATTGAAAGGTTGAAAAGATTAAACTGATCCCAAATAACTCAACAATAGAAACAGGCAAAATATATTCTACGACTTCCGGAGGCAGGAAAGTTTTCATTGAAGCACATTTTACCAGTATATGCTCAATTGTCAGTTCTGCAGAGTGGACACACTTAATATCTTTACAGTACTTTGTCGTAACGACGAGGTAACAATTGATCTACTTGCACACGGAGTATTCAATAATGGAAACTACTATGATCCGGAAGAGAAAAAACGTTGTATCGTTTCATTTTCTATTATATTACACATTTCTACTGAAGATAAATTGCAAGGCAGTTCAATAGCATTCAAAGTGTTTCTCGCCCCATTTTTTTTTAGTCAACATATTCATTGTAACTAATTTCACAATGGGATGGTATCCAACTCTGGGATGACTACGTCATGCATAGAACGCTGCTGTTGTTTTGCTTCTGCTATGTGGCGAAGCAAGAGAATGCACGTGACAGAGACTTTGGAAGATCCTTCAGTTCATGTTCCAGAACCTCATGAAGGGATCAAGACTTTGTTCTGATCTGCGCACGGATACTGAATCTGACTTTGAACTTTTATACAACTGATTACACGTCAAATACAGCCTGGTTACAGGTCAAATACAGCCTGGTTACGCGTCATATACAGCCTGTTTACACGTCAAATAAACCTGATTACAGATCAAATACAGCCTGCTTACGCGTCAAATACAGCCTTACAGGTCAAATACAGGCTGATTACACGTCAAATACAGCCTGGTTACGGGTCAAATACAGCCTGGTTACATGTCGTCAAATACGGCCTGCTTACATGTCAAATACAGCCTGGTTACATGTCAAATACAGCCTGGTTACATGTCAAATAAAGCCTGGTTACACGTCAAATACAGTCTGGTTACGGGTCAAATACAGCCTAGTTACACGTCAAATACAGCCTGCTTACATGTCAAATACACCCTGGTTACATGTCAAATACAACCTGCTTACATGTCAAATACAGCCTGGTTACACGTCGTCAAATACAGCCTGGTTACACGTCAAATACAGCCTGCTTACATGTCAAATACAGCCTGCTTACATGTCAAATACACCCTGGTTACACGTCAAATACAGCCTGGTTACAGGTCAAATACAGTCTGGTTACACGTCAAATACAGCCTGGTTACATGTCAAATACAACTGGTTACATGTCAAATACAACTGGTTACATGTCAAATACAGCCTGGTTACATGTCAAATACAGCCTGGTTACATGTCAAATACAGCCTGGTTACATGTCAAATACAGCCTGGTTACACGTCAAATACAACTGGTTACATGTCAAATACAACTGGTTACACGTCAAATACAGCCTGGTTACACGTCGTCAAATACAGCCTGGTTACACGTCAAATACAGCCTGGTTACGGTCAAATACAACCTGGTTACGGGTCAAATACAGCCTGGTTACGGGTCAAATACAGCCTGGTTACACGTCAAATACAGCCTGGTTACAGGTCAAATACAGCCTGGTTACACGTCAAATACAGCCTGGTTACAGGTCAAATACAGCCTGGTTACATGTCAAATACAGCCTGGTTACACGTCAAATACAGCCTGGTTACGGGTCAAATACAGCCTGGTTACATGTCAAATAGAGCCTGGTTACACGTCAAATACAGCCTGGTTATGGGTCAAATACAGCCTAGTTACACGTCAAATACAGCCTGGTTACCTGTCAAATACAGCCTGCTTACATGTCAAATACAGCCTGGTTACATGTCAAATACAACTGGTTACACGTCAAATACAGCCTGGTTACACGTCGTCAAATACAGCCTGGTTACACGTCAAATACAGCCTGGTTACGGGTCAAATACAGCCTGGTTACGGGTCAAATACAGCCTGGTTACACGTCAAATACAGCCTGGTTACAGGTCAAATACAGCCTGGTTACATGTCAAATACAGCCTGGTTACACGTCAAATACAGCCTGGTTACGGGTCAAATACAGCCTGGTTACATGTCAAATAGAGCCTGGTTACACGTCAAATACAGCCTGGTTACGGGTCAAATACAGCCTAGTTACACGTCAAATACAGCCTGGTTACATGTCAAATACAGCCTGCTTACATGTCAAATACAGCCTGGTTACACGTCAAATACAGCCTGCTTACATGTCAAATACAGCCTGGTTACATGTCAAATACAGCTGCTTACATGTCAAATACAGCCTGGTTACATGTCAAATACAGCCTGGTTACACGTCAAATACAGCCTGGCTACGAGTCAAATACAGCCCAAATATTAAGTGAAAAGAGACAGTAAGGGTGAGGTCATCAAACGAAAGAACGCAGCAGTTTGATGCTTTTTTATGTTTCTTGGCAATTTCACACACACCCCACCTACCCCCTCTACGACCACCCCCCTATCCCCATTTGCCTGGTCGATCAAGTGTGGCAGTCAAACGACAGGGCGATGACAGACATTCCGCAAAACCTGAGCAGCGGTCAGAGGAATTGCTCGTGCAATTCATGCAGTATTTAAAAGTTGAATGTTGCTTTGTCAAAATTTGTTTTTATTTCCTGTTGTACTAATAAAACCCACTGATTTAGTGCTGTTAAACACACACACACACACACACACACACACACACACACACACACGCACACACGCACACACGCACGCACGCACCACGCACGCACGCACGCACGCACGTACGTACGTACGTACGTGCACACACACCTACACACACGCATGCACGCGCGCACACACACACACACACACACACACACACACACGCACACACACGCACACACACGCACGCACGCACGCACGCACGCACGCACGTACGTACGTACGTACGTGCACACACACCTACACACACGCATGCACGCGCGCACACACACACACACACACACACACACACACACACACACACACACACACACACGCGCGCGCGCGCGCGCGCCT
>CM031624.1:26339554-26349554 GCA_018398815.1 Conus ventricosus | reverse complement strand
GTAAGAGAACATACAGGGCTATGCATGGTTTTGTAAGAGATTTGGGTTTTGAAAGAAAGAAGGGAAGAAGAAAAAAGAGAGACAAAAAAACGTAGTAGTGGAAATTATTTTTGTTTTTTTCCCCGTTTTTTGTTTTTTTGCAGATGAAAAGGACAGTGTGAAGCACCAAAAAATGAAGAGGTGGATTTTGGCCTTAGGGGAAAAAAAAAAAAATTCACCACCTTTTGGTGCTCCATTGATCCGAGAACTGATGCCCCCCGCAAAAAAAAAAAAAAAAAAAAAAAAAAAAAAAAAATCACACATGCACAAAGAATGATGATTCACAGCAATCCCCTGAAAAAATGTAATGACGTCGATCATGTTGTTGGGCACTCTGTGTTCTACAGTGTCATGACGTGTCTCATTTTTGTTGACAGTCTGTGTTCTAAAGTGTCATGACGTCGTCTCATGTTGTTGACACTGTGTTCTAAAGTGTCATGACGTCGACTCTGTTGTTGACAGTCTGTGGGTTTACAGTGTCATGACGTCGACTCATGTTGTTGACACTCAATGCTCTTGTTTTTCATTCCTGTTTTCTTTCTCTCACAAATAACCCTTTTTACCCCTTTGGAATAAAGTTATCATCATCATATCATCATAATTTATTTATTTATCATCATCATCATCATCCTCTCTCTTTTCTCTCTCTCTCTCTCTCTCTCTCTCTCTCTCTTTTAAACCCTTTCCATGTCTTACCGTATAAGAAATTGTTAGCCTGCGCTTTCTTCCCCTGTGATAAATTTTCCAACATCTATACAGGCTTAGGCATATAAACACAAGCAAGTTAGCCCATGGAATTCTACGACTCGGTTGTCGGAAAGTTATGGGCCCTTTTATTTGAAAAAGCCAATGGAACATTGAACAAGCTTGAGCTTTTTTTTTTTCTTTTCTTTAAAAAAGAAAAGAAAATTGTAACCGCATTTAATTCTGGGGGGCTTCGATGATACTGAATCTGGCATAATAAAAAAAACACTTTTAAAATTTGTCCAGATACTGTGCCCTGGATGATTTCCCTGTTAAGCATTAGTGTGAGCAACAGGGACATTGCAAACCTGCGGGCACACCAAAGAGGAAATTCTTGAATGTTTCCCCAAAATTAATTCACAGGTCGAAAGGGGTTCACTCCCTTCTTGTCATTTGATACACAGAACGCCTCGTTTTTACGCCTCAAGCATAAACACAGGTTTCGCGCGCGCGCGCGCGCGCGCGCGCGCGCGCGCGTGTGTGTGTGTGTGTGTGGGGTGTGTGTGTGTGGTGTGTGTGGTGTGTGCGCGCGTGCATGCGTGTGTGTGGTAGGGGTGTGTGCACATACGTATGTACGTACGGCGTGTGTAATTGCGTGCGTGCGTGCGTGCGTGCGTGTGTGCGTTTTGTGCGTGTGTGTGTGTGTGTGTGTGTGTTTAACAGCACTAAATCAGTGGGTTTTTTTAGGACACAGGAAATATAAAACAAATTTTGACAAAGCAACATTTTAACTTTTAAAAAACTGCATGAATTGCACGAGCAATTCCTCTGACCGGTGCTCAGGTTTTGTGGGAGTTTGTCATCGTCCGTCGTTTGACTGGGCCACACTTGATCGACCAGGCAAATGGGGATAGGGGGGTGGTCGTAGAGGGGGTAGGTGGGGTGTGTGTGTGAAATTGCCAAGAAAAATAAAAAAGCATCAAACTGCTGCGTTTTTCGTTTGATGACTCATCCTTACTGTCTCTTTTCACTTCATATTTGGGCTGTATTTTATCGTACCAGGCTGTATTTTACGTGTAACCAGGCTGTATTGCTCGTAGCCAGGCTGTATTTGACTCGTAGCCAGGCTGTATTTGACCGTAACCAGGCTGTATTTTTACCTGTAACCAGGCTGTATTTGACCTGTAACCGGCTGTATTTGACGTGTAACCAGGCTGTATTTGACATGTAAGCAGGCTGTATTGACCCGTAACCAGGCTGTATTTGACGTGTAACCAGGCTGTATTTGACCTGTAAAAACCGGCTGTATTTGACCTATAACCAGGCTGTATTTGACATGTAACCCGGCTGTATTTCACATGTAACCAGGCTGTATTTGACATGTAACCAGGCTGTATTTGACATGTAAGCAGGCTGTATTTGACCCGTAACCAGCTGTATTTGACTATAACCAGGCTGTATTTGACCCGTAACCAGGCTGTATTTGACCTGTAACCAGGCGTATTTGACGTGTAACCAGGCTGTATTTGGGCGTGTAACCGGCTGTATTTGTCTCGTAGCCAGGCTGTATTTGACATGTAAGCAGGCTGTATTTGACATGTAACCAGGCTGTATTTGACATTTGACCAGGCTGTATTTGACATGTAACCAGGCTGTATTGACATGTAAGCAGGCTGTATTTGACGACGTGTAAACAGGCTGTATTTGACATGTAACCAGGCTGTATTTGACATGTAACCAGGCTGTATTTGACATGTAACCCGGCTGTATTTCACATGTAAGCAGGCTGTATTTGACCTGTAACCAGGCTGTATTTGACATGTAAGCAGGCTGTATCTGACGTGTAACCAGGCTGTATTTGACCTGTAACGAGGCTGTATTTGACGTGTAACCAGGCTGTATTTGACATGTAAAACAGGCTGTATTTGACATGTGACCAGGGTGTATTTGACGTGTGACCAGGCTGTATTTGACATGTAAGCGACTGTATTTGACGTGTAACCAGGCTGGGATTTGACTGTAAGCAGGCTGTATTTGAGTGTAACCAGGCTGTATTTGACATGTAAGCAGGCTGTATTTGACATGTAAGCAGGCTGTATTTGACATGTAACCAGGCTGTATTTGACATGTAAGCAGGCTGTATTTGACATGTAACCAGGCTGTATTTGACATGTACAGGCTGTATTTGACGGGTAACCAGGCTGTATTTGCATGTAAGCAGGCTGTATTTGACATGTAACAGGCTGATTTGACGTGTGACCAGGTGTATTTGACGTGTAACCAGGCTGTATTTGACATGTAACCCGGCTGTATTTGACATGTAAGCGGCTGTATTTGACATGTAGGCAGGCTGTATTTGACCTGTAACCAGGCTGTATTTGACATGTAAGCAGGCTGTTTTTTGTCATGTAACCAGGCTGTATTTTACATGTAACCAGGCTTTTATTTGACGTGTAACCAGGCTGTATTTGACATGTAAGCAGGCTGTATTTGACGCGTGTAAACCAGGCTGTATTTGACGTGTAACCAGGGGTGTATTTGACGTGTAATCAGCCTGTATTTGACCTATACAGGCTGTTTTTTGACGCGTAAGCAGGGGGGTATTTGACGCACACAACACACACACACACACACACACACACTCACACAGCACAGAAGACGAGAGAGAGAGAGGGGAGAGGGGTGAGGAGAGAGAGGAGAGAGAGAAGAGGGTGAGAGAGAGAGAGAGGGGAGTGATGAGAGAGAGAGAGAGAGAAAGAGCGCAGTACCCCTTCGAGTTTCAGGGGCGTCGGGCTTTATTCACATTAACGTGGAAATCGTCTCAAGAAACAGACCGAGCGATCACGATCCAACATAGCCAGACCGACAGGGTGTGTGTTGGGGTATGGGGAGGGGGGTGGGGGTGGGAAAGGGAAAAGGAGAAAGGGGGAAAAGGGCCCCAAGAGGGGGACGGGGGTTGGGGTTGGGGAGGGGATGTGGCCAGGAAGGAGAAGGGAGGTGGTTAATGGGTGGTGTGGAGGGGGGTGGGGGTGGGGGGCGGCTGGCTTGGTTCAAGGCACGGGAAAAGCGAACTTTTTGAACAATAATCAGCCGGCGGTTACAATGACCCTGTTCCTGCAGAACAAAACCACAGTGAATGCACCCCATCCTCTCTTTTCTCTCTCTCTCTCTCTCTTCTCTCTCTCTCTCTCTCTCTCTCTCTCTCTCCACATACACACAATCTTTTTTGCACGCACACACACCCCCACAAAACACACACCACACACCCCACACACACACACACAAAACACACCCCCACACACACACACACAACACACACACACGCCCGCCGCTTGTACACACACACACCACACACCACCCCACACACACACCCCACACACACACACACACACACACGCGGGGCGCGCGCGCGTGCGCACGTGCGCGCACACACACCACACAATACACACACATACATACACAATGTTTCACACACATAACACACACACATGCTTGTGTGTGTATGCGCGCGCACACACACACACACACCCCACACACACACACACACACACACACACCACACACACACACACACCACACACCCCCCACACACATGCCAGTCGGACATTTCCCTTTATGCCCGTGAGGACAGCATAGATCTTACCCGTACGAATTTACAACATCCGGTGTGGGTTCGGAAGTGTTTTTCCCAACACTCTAAATAACAGACGTCCGAATAACGCGTACACCATTCGATCGTGACTTCTGTCAATACAGTTCAGACAACAGACTCATCGATTTCATCAGCGAATAATACAAACTGTAATCAGGGTACTAGTGCTGCTACTGCTGCTGCTGCTGCTGCTGCTATTGCAACTACTACTACAACAACCACAAGTACTACTGCTACCACTGCTACAGCTACTTCTAGTACTACTACTACTACTGCTGCTGCTGCTGCTACTACTACTATTACTACTACTTTGTCACGATGACAACGACGACTAACACTACACATTCTTCTCTTCTTCTTCTTCTTCTTCTTCTTCTCTTCAGGTCGTGATGATCATGATTCCTCAGGCCGTTTGGACACGACAGTGGTACCTGGAGTGGACGCCCTTAGGTTGTGAATGGTGTGAGGAATGGCGGTAAAATCATGTTGCACGTTGTTGTGACTCTATTGTAGCCTAATGATGTTATCGGATTATATATGTGTACACAATAATAACACTGTGGCATCTGTACCATGATGTTGTATTATGTAATGACACCTTGGTATGTGTGGTGATATGTTGTACAGTATCATTAAACCGTGGCACGGATGTCATAATGTTGTACATGATATTAACACTGACGTATGGATGCTATCACTGTTGATAAGGCAATGCGTTTGTAGTGTAATATGGCATCATGTTGCATGTATCAACAACAGGTTTTTATTTTTTATTTTTATACCACTGTGTTGTTCGTGAAAATGAAGCTCTGTGTGGTATGGATGCATCACAGTGATATTGTGGTATGGATATAATCATATTGTACATGACACTAACGGTCGTATGGATGTCATGATGTTGTACATGACAATACAGTTGTTATATGGATGTCATCATAATGTACATGATAATGACACTGCGGAATGAATTGCATGATATTGAACGTGACACTGGCATTATGATATGGATATCATTATGTTGTAGATGGATTAATGTCAAAACTGTATGACGTAGATTTTCTTTCTTTCGTGTGTGCTTACGATTTTGTTTGTCTTGTGGAAACATTCCATGAGTATGTTACACCTGACAAGTTTCCAGGTTACACGTTATTCAGTGAACCTGCCGTTAAGTTATCAAGACAAGGAAGACGTTCTGGTGGTGTTCTGTGTTTAATAAGGAAAGAGTTAGAACAATATGTGACAAAGATTGATTCAAATCATTCAAATATTCTTTTACTTAGAGTAGATAAATCATTGTTTGACCTACCTAAAGACATGATATATGTTTGTGCTTATGTGCAACCAGAAGGTTCACCATTTTAAAACGTTTTTTGATGTTGATAACGGCATTGTTAATTTGGAAGATTGTCTCATCGACTGCATTGTGACATTAGAGGATGTGTATATTGTGCTGTCAGGGGATCTTAACAGCAGAACGTCGAATATTTCGCCGAACTTCATTTCTAGCGAGACTACATCACTTTACAAAAGCGCTTCCGTAAATGTTGGAAGACAATCACAAGACAGGGTTTTAAATCCTTACGGTAAATGTTTACTAGATTTATGTACTGCTTTAAATTTATGTATATTGAACGGTATGTGTGATGGCGACCTCCAGGGTTGCTGCACGTACATTTCCGACGTTGGCAGTAGTGTTGTTGATTATTTCGTGATGTTCATACGATTTGTTTTCAATTCTTTGTGATTTTTGTCGTATGTCTGTTTTGGAAAGAATTGACTCCGATCATATGCCTGTAAGGATGTCCTTGCGTTTACCAACCGAAAACACTCCTGTTCTGAAAAAAGAAGTAGAAAGATATGCTTTTGACAAGTTTATCTGGAATGCAGAAAATGTAGGGTTATACTTGAATTCTATCAAATCTGAGTATACAAATTTACGTCTGAATGCCGCCATTGATTTAGTTGATGTCGATGTTAACGAAGCGCTTTCCATGTTTAATGAATGTATTAAAGATGCAGCAACATGTATGAGAAAACGTATTGTGGTAAACGGCAGGTTTAAATCACAAGATTGGTATGATAAGGAATGTTGTGTAAAGAAAAGAACAGTGCTGATGTTACATAAAAAATGGAGGTGCACACTGGATGCAAGTGATCGTGCTGAATATTGTGTAAGCAGACGAGAGTACAAAAACCTACTGAAAATGAAGGAAAAGATTTTTAATAATACTGTCGTTAAATCTTTAATCGATTCTGTACAAAATCAGCAGGAATTTTGGAGTAATGTCAACAGAATTTCTCCTAAACGTAGGTACACAAGGAATGATGTTACAATCGATGACTGGTTTCAACATTTTAAAACATTACTTGAAAGGAAGTCGAAAGCTTTGATTCAATTGATGCCTTAAGTGATACTGTAGAGGTAGATGATAATGAGGATAACTATGTTTTCAATCGTCCCATCTCTAAAGAGGAAATCCTTCTTGCATTTAAGAAATTGAAACTTGGAAAATCTGCCGGACCAGATGAAATAATTGGCGAGCTCCTCAAATATGCATGCGATGACATTATTGATTTTTTTGTTAAAATTTTCAATGTTTTGTTTGACAAAGTGTTTTTCCGTATAACTGGTGCGAGTCTCTTATCCTACCACTGTACAAAAAAGGAGACGCAAATGACCCTAGTAATTATAGAGGCATTGCTTTAAGTGACATCAGCAGCAAACTTTATGGTACTGTCATCAATAGTAGAATTCAAGCGTGGGTAACAGAAAACGACATTACCGGAGATATACAAGCAGGATTTAAAAAGGGTTACTCCACAACTGACCACATGTTCACGCTCATGGCTTTAATACAGAAGCAATTTGCTGCTAATAAAAAACTGTACGTTGCTTTCATTGATTTTCAAAAAGCCTTTGATTCAGTAAATCGTAACTTACTTTGGCCAATTTTACTCAAGAATGGGATACGAGGAAAACTGTTTAATGTATCCAGAGCATGTACAAAGACGTGAAAGCTAGAATTAAAACTGGAAACAGGTTGTCGGATGTTATTAATTGCACCGCTGGTGTTAAACAGGGTGATGTATGTAGCCCTGTATTGTTTTCTTTCTTTATAAATGAATTAGCTCTGGAAGTCGTAAGGAAAGGAAGACATGGAGCATGTTTTCAACCTGACGCTTTTGAACTGTTCATCTTACTGTTAGCTGACGACATTGTTTTAATGTCTGAAACTATTGTTGGACTACAGACCCAGCTAAACAGTTTGCAAAACGCAGCTTTCAATCTGGATCTATGTGTTAATTTAGATAAAAGTGATATTGTTGTTTTTAGAAAGGGAGGGTATTTAGCAGCTAGAGAACGATGGACCTATAATGGAGCTATAATACCTGTTGTAAATGCCTATAAGTATCTTGGTATACATTTTTCGACAAAATTGAGTTTTACAGGTGCATGTCGAGATTTAGCGAGTCGTGGAAAGAAGGCTTTGTTAAGCATCATGCAGAAATTGTATCTGCTTAAAAATGATTCTTTGGAAATACTTCTAAAAAATTTTGATGCCAAAATACAGCCTATTGTTCAGTATGGGCAGAACTGTGGGGTTTAGAAAAAGCTGCTGAACATTGTGAAAAGGTTCATCTGTGTGCTTTAAAACGTTTTCTTGGTGTACACAGGCGTACACCAAATGACTTAGTTTATGGCGAAACAAACAGATATCGATTACAGTCAATTCTGTTCTTCGATGTGTAAAGTATTGGTTGAGACTAATCAGCATGGAAGAAAACAGGCTGCCACGCAAAGCATATTTGACACTGTTGCATCTTGATGCTAAAGATAAACATAATTGGGCAACCAATGTAAAGTTATGCTTGTTTAAATTTGGTTATGGTCATGTTTGGGTTAATCAGGGAGTAGGAAATGTTCAAATGTTTATCCGTAGCTTCAGACAAAGACTGATTGATTGTAGCTGGCAGAACTGGCAAGACCATATCCAAACCAGTGAACGTTTTGAAATGTACTCTTTGCTGAATGGATTATCTCATTCTGTTAAACCATACATAACCTTAAATTAAGTCGATCTTTGAAACAGATCACATCTAAGTTCCGATTTGCAGTATCAGAAATAAGAGTTCATTACCTAAGATACAGGGCTCATACTGATCATGATTTAATATGTCCACTGTGCAGAAAATCGAAGGAAGACGAAGTAACATTTTGTTTTAGTATGCCCAGCTATTCAGAATATTAGAGAGAAGTTTATTCCAGAAAAATATTATAAGCAGCCCTGTCTCTTCCGCTTGTGTATGCTGATGGCTTCTGCCAATGCAAATGTAGTGAAAAATGTTAGTCTTTTTCTTTATCACGCCTTTAAGATAAGAGATGTATTATGTTCTTAGCACAGCTTGATTTTTGTTTCTTGCTATGTTTGTGTATGGTATCATTTAGTACATTTTTCTTTGTCTTGAATTGTTGAATATGCCGCACTCCCCTTCATATAGGGGCTATGGCCTATATATATGAATAAACCATTTTCATTTCATTTCATTTCATTTCATTTCATTTCTCTCTCTCTCTCTCTCTCTCTCTCTCTCTCTCTTCCCTCTTTCTTCTCTTTCTTTTTTTTTTTTTTTCTTTCCCGTTTAAAAAAAATTAATGATGTTAAAAAATCAAAAGAGTTTTGCGGTTTTTGAAGCTAGAGTCTAAAATTTTCGACACGATGAAAACACCTCAAATAAAATAACTAACTAACCAACTAAGCTGTAATCGCTCTACAATGCACACTCTTGTTTACACAATGGGCTGCCTACTCGGGTAGAGCCAGCTGAAGAGCTGCCTGCAAGACGCTACATTCTGTCGTTTCCAATGTCATTCGGTAGAATATCAGTCACTCTATTTTTCGTTCATTCTTTCAGTGTCTGCAATGTGTATACGTCTCACTCATCCAATGGCCAAAACAGGCCTTCTCTTCTGAATGTTAGTGATGGAATTTATGTCATGCATGCGTTCACACATGGAAACTCGGTTTCAGTCTCATTCGAAGGACGTTTTGGACAATGGAGTCACAACGAATGTAAACTTTGTGTGTGCGTGTGGTGTGTGTGGTTGTGTGTGTGTGTGTGTGTGTGTTGTGTGTGTGTGTGTGTGTGTGTGTGTGTGTGTGTGTGTGTGTGTGTGTTTGTGTTGTGTGTGTGTGTGTGTGTGTGGTGTGTGTGTGTGTGTGTGTGTGTGTGTGTGTGTGTGTGTGCGTGTGTGTGTGTGTGTGCGTGTGCTTGTGTTTATGTAATGAAACAGGTTAGCGCAATGGACAGGGTGGAGGGGGGTAGGGGGACATGGGGAAGGAAAGTCAAGCCAGGCAGACAGTTCTCCCATCAATATGACAACGAGTTAGGAAGGGTTTAAAGTAGACAGTTCTCCCATCAATATGACGAGTTAGGAAGTGTTTAAAGTAGACAGTTCTCCCATCAATATGACAATGAGTTGGGAAGGGTTTAAAGTAGACAGTTCTCCATCAATATTACAGTGAGTTAGGAAGGGTTTAAAGTAGACAGTTCTCCCATCATATTACAGTGAGTTAGGAAGGGTTTTTAAAGTAGACAGTTCTCCATCAATATTACAGTGAGTTA
>CM031624.1:26312054-26334554 GCA_018398815.1 Conus ventricosus | reverse complement strand
ACACAGTACAGATAAAGTAAGGTGGACAGTATTCTTACACTCGCACAACACAGAAAAATAATGAAAATAACGCATCCATTAATACACACAGACAGTAAGCATAAGAAAGGTGAGAAAACATCCATTACACTAAGCACAAACACAGTATAGCAAACAGGGAAAATCCCTTACATACGCACAACAAGTTAGCATAATGTAAGGTGGACACCCTCGATTACCTACAGTGGCACAACACAGTATAATAATGTAAGGGGAACCCCATCCATTACAACCGGCACCAAAACAGATAGCAAATGTAAGGTGAGACCCTCCTTACACTACATGCAGCACAAAACAGTTTGATAAAATAAGGTGAACACCCTCCATTTTACTACATGCGGGACAACACAGTAAGCAATGTAAGGGGAGACACATCCTTACCTAAGCACAAACAGTATAGCTAAATTAAGGGGAGAAGATCCGTTACCTCAGCACAACCAAATATACATAATTAAGGTGGACAGCATCCATTACACACAGACCACACATATAGATAATGTAAGGTAGATACATCCATTAACATACTACAACAAAACTATCATAATGTAAGGGAGACAGCTCCTTACACACATAACAAAATATAGCAAGTTAGGGGAACAGATCCCTTTTCCTACACTATACACAAAAACCCAGTATCATAATGTAAGGGGAGACACCCCCCATTAAATAAGCACAAAAAATTTAAAACATAAAGTAAGGGGGGGAAAAGATCCATTACACTACAGCACAACAAAAGTATAGCATAAAAGAAGGTGAGACAGCCCCTTTTCACTCAAAACACAGTATAGCATAATTTAAGGTGGATACATCCCTTATACTAACAAAACACGTATGATTATGTAAGGTGAGACAGATCAATTACCTCACGCAGCCAAAAAACATAGTAAGGTGAGACACTATTACACTCGACACCACATTAGCATAGTAAGGGGGAACACCACCCTTTCATACACACAACAAGGGATAATAATGTAAAGGGGAGACAGCATCCATAAAATAACACAACACAGTAAGATAAAAAGGGGGGGAGCATCCCTTACATACAGCACAAACAGTAAGCATAAAGAATGAACAGCTCCATTAAAATAACTACAGCCAACAAGTATAGCATAAGTAAGGGGAGACACTCCATTCCTCACTTTCAGCACAACACGTTTTCATAAGTAAAGGGGAAAAGCTCCTTAACTACAGCAAAACAAATATGCATAATTAAGTAGACAGATCCATTACATAAACCCGTTAGCTAAAAGTAAAGGGGAACGGGATCCATTACATCGCACAAAAAAGTAAGCATAATGTAAGGGGAGACAGCTCCATTACATACGCCCAAAACCCGTATGCATAAAGTAGGTAGACGCATCCATTACACTACACTACAGACAACACAGAAAAGCATATTTAAGGTGAAAGTATCCTTTTCCCCAACCCCAAACACATATACATAATTAAGGTGAGACGCATCCATTACATACATGCACAAACCAAAAATGCATAATGAAGGTGAACAGCTCCATTACACACAGCACAAACGTATAGCATAATGTAAGGGGAACGTATCATTACACGACAGCCAAAACAGTTTTTAGCATAAATTTAAGGGGGAGCGCACCCATTACCTACACTACAGCACAACACGTTATAAAGAAAGGGGCATAGAAACCCTTTCACACACTACAGCACAAACAGTATAGCTAATGTAAGGTAAGAAGCATCCTTTTCACTACACACAGCACAACCCCCCCCATAGGAATGTAAAATGAACACATCCATACACTAAAACCCAAACGTGTAGCATAAGTAAGAGACGCATCCTTAATTTTAGAACAACCAGTTTACCGTAATGAAGTTGAGACATTTTCCTTACATACATAAAAAAACCTATGGATAATGTAAAGGGAATAGCATCCTTAAAATACATACGCACAACAAGTTACATAAGTAAGGTAAGACACACCTTCACACACACAACACAGTATGATGTACAGCAAGAAACGCATAAATTTATCTAATTCAAAACAAAGAATATAACAAAAAATGGCTGATTTATCACTTAAATACAAACAAAACGAAGGTTATGATTTAAACAATGAACGCAAAACCCCAAAAAATAACACAAAAGGCGACAATGATTCCAGCATAACTTTACCATGCTCAGAAGCGGAGACAGTTGTCATGACAACAGTACGAACAATGTGAGCATCACCCGCATGTTCATGGCCGTTTCCACGAACGATAACCCCTCTGCTTCCTGTGTAGAGTGTCTTTGAAACCTGCACACCTCAAAACAGACGACATGAACGTACAGGAAGAGTGCTGAGTAACATGGAATGCTGTTTTAAGTGAAGGGATTTTTCTGCCTAAATCTTGAGGGAGATTTTCGTTTTCTTTCTTTCTATTTTTGTTTGTTTCTTTCTTTGTTTCTGACTTGATCATTTTGTTTTCTCCATGTAATTTAACATTGCCTCATACAGTATGTTGCCGTACAAATGACCGTGCAGTTCATTCGTGAAATGAACTGATGTTGGCAATGTGACAACCCTGATATGGTCGGCTGGACCCTGAGTAACATGAACGGGATTATCATGAAACAGACGGCAAGGATTGACAGGAAATGTCTACAGTTCGGCAACATAAAACAAAATGTACTTCATCTTCCTTAGAATTTTTGCATAAACAACATATCAGATTCGCTTCATTGTGTTCTCTGTATCTATAATGATGCACCACTATCTCTGAAATCCCCAGCCTAAATCTTGTTGTTATATATTTCAAATGACTATCCATATTCAACAAAAGGTGTGTTTTTATTTCATGTGTATTACAAAAACATCCTAAACATATTAAATCTTTCACTGTTTTGAACATGATCATGCCATTTTTGCCATCTGCAATCAATTAGACGTTGACGAAAAACACATATAAATCCCTTAACATTGCCAACGCCCTGATCCATCCACACTTCTCCAAAACCATATTCGTATAAACATGTGCGTACATGCGATACCCAATTTTGCTTTCCTTTCTTATCTAATTCAAACAACATGTTATTATGCTTTACGAGGTAAGCAACACTCATCCATCTGAAGCAAATTAAACCAATAACGAATACACTGAACAGCAGAATTTAAATATAAGGGATATCTACTGGTTTCACCATAAACTAAGTCATTGGGTGTACACATGCTTACACCCAAAAATTTCTTTAAAGCAAATAAGTGCACAGATTCAGAAAATAAAGCAGCTTTGTTGAGTCCCCACAGTTCCAAGCCATACTGTACAGCAGGTTGCACATGACAATCAAATATTTTAACAAATAATGTCAACGAATTGTTATTGATTGAAGTTAATTTTTTCATGATGCCAAGCAGACCCCTTTTTGCTCTACTAGCAAGATCCTTGCAAGCAGCAGTAAAGCTTAACGAGTGGAAAACAAAATCTTTAAGTATTTATACACGTTTACTACCGGCATTAAAACACCATTATAAGTCATCTTTCTCTCGCACCCAAAAAAACCACCTTTCCGAAACACTATGATGTTACTTTTTTCCATATTAACATTCAACTGAAGTGCCAGTGCTGAATTTCTTAAGTTATTAAGCTGGGTCTGAAGGCCAATGATGGTTTCAGACAATAGAACAATACCATCTGCCAGTAAAAGAATAAACAACTCAAATGCATTATAAGAAAACATAGCACCATGCATACCATTATTCAATACTTCTAGGGCCAGTTCATTTATAAACAATGAGAAATAATATGGGGCTTCACACATCACTCTGCTTCACACCAGCTGTACAGTTAATATATTCAGTCAGTTGAGAGCCACACCTAACCCTACATTTAACGTTATCATACATGCTCCTAATACACTTGTACAATTTACCTCTTACACCATTTTTTTTTATCAAGATTGGCCAAAGCAAATTTCTATTTATAGAATCAAATGCCTTCTCAAATCTATGAATGCTACATACAGTTTACGATTAAATAAAAATTGTTTTGTATCAAGGCTAACAAAGTAAACATGTGATCTACAGTTGAATATCCCTTTTTAAAACCAGCTTGATGCTCACCTGTGATATTATGTTCATTTACCCATTCCTGCAATCTAACATTAATAATTGTACTATACAATTTACTATAATATCACTAAGGGATATACGTCTGTAATTGTTGGGATTATTCACATCACCTTTCTTAAACAATGGTAAAACTATAGATTCACTCCAATCTCGAGGAAAGATACCCTTATCAAACAGTGTGTTAAATAATTTTAAGAAGAACTGGAGCACGTGATCACAAGAATTCTTGTATAATTCATTAATAATACCATCAGGTCCAGTGCTTTGCGACTTTTCAACTTTCTGAAAGCGTATAACACTTCTTCCACCGAAATTGGACGATTCATGAAACCATCAACATCATCATGCTCACCTAAGCTTTCGTTCGTATTACAATCCAATGTTTCTTTTTCTATTAATGATTTAAAATGATTAAACCAGGTCTCAACATTAATGCTATTTCTTGGTTGTTTTCTTTTAAAGGACAGTTTATGCACATTTTCCCAGAACTCTCTTTGATTACGTATGGAACTCTCAAGTCTATCAATAGCACCTTATTAAAGAGCTGATTACGTATGGAACTCTCAAGTCTATCCAATAGCACCTTATTAAAGAGTGATTACGTATGGAACTCTCAAGTCTATCCAATAGCACCTTATTAAAGAGCTGATTACGTATGGAACCTCTCAAGTCTATCCAATAGCACCTTATTAAAGAGCTGATTACCTATGGAACTCTCAAGTCTATCCAACAGCACCTTATTAAAAAGCTGATTACCTATGGAACTCTCAAGTCTATCCAACAGCACCTTATTAAAGAGCTGATTACGTATGGAACTCTCAAGTCTGTCCAACAGCACCTTATTTTAAAGAGCTGATTACCTATGGAACTCTCAAGTCTATCCAACAGCACCTTATTAAAGAGCTTTTCTTTTCTTTTCAACAAGTTTTTATATTCACGTCTTGCTATTGCATATTCAGAGCAGGCTGTAGTGTCTGCTGGGACGTCTGTTATAATGACGTAGCAATTTTCGAACATTTCTTTTACTTGCTTTACATTCCTCTTCGAACCAGTCATCCTTTTTATCAGTTTTATTAACATAAATATGTTTTTTCATACATTCGCACATCCTCTCATACATTCATTAAACTCATCCAGCGCTCTGTTTATATCAACATCAATCAAAGTCATAGCTATATTAAATCTTATACTAGCAGTTTCTGACAACAAATTATCTTGAAAAAATTGGCTATTATCACTGTTGCACACAAACTTTTCAATGACCTGATTGTTAACAGTGTTATCTTCAACCATATTTACGTTAGAAAAAACAACAGAAAATACAACAGGCATGTGGTCAGAGTCAATACGTTCAGCAAACACAAAGTTCACAGGAATCACACACGACAGAGAACAGATCTTCCGACAAATTGAAATAATCAGTCACACTACTACCTGTTCAGAAATGTATGTGTAGTGACCTTCCATGTCACCATTACACATTCCAGTTAAAATATTGAAACTCAAAGCAGTGCACACGTTTAATAATGCTTTTCCATAACTATTTATATGACAGTCTTCTGAACATCGACCATAATCAAGTGAGTGACTTTTATATTGTATATCTATGGCAGGGTCTGAAAAATGAATCTGAGAAAATTTAGCTATCCTACTGTTTAAGTCACCACATAAGATAATATGCGCATCCGTTCCATTAGACAATCCTGTAAACTTTCTTCCAACAAAAGTTATTCTATTTTCAAGATCAAAGTAAGAATAAAAAGGTGATCCTTCTGGAGGAACATAGGTACAAAAATAGATTATATCTTTTGTAGTGCCAAACAGTTGCTTATCAATCAAAAACACACAAGCGTTTACACATTTCACATGAATTATTTGTATGAATGGGGCAAATGTACTCTTTAACAAACAAACAACCCCTCCTGATCGTCTCCCCTGTCTGGACAGTTTAAAGGCAGGCTTAAAGAAGGCTGTGTAATCAGAAAATAAGTCGTTATCAAAACTCTCCCAAAACGTTTCCACCAAGCACACGAAATCAAATTTACAAACATATGTTACAAAGTCCCCAGCCTTGATTTTAGATGATAATACGTTAACTTTCCATAACAGAAAGGAGAAGGGGCGTTTATTTACAGTTACAGGCGACGATTGAAACGGAGAACATTTCTGGTAATGTGTCACAAAACCAATATTCATCAGACACAGATGCGCTTCCCCTTGACTGTGTGGACGTCGATCCAAACTGCACGTGCTCACACACCTCTGGCAACTCAAGGCTGTCACTCTGACCGGACAAGTTCTCACGTTCGACATCGACAAATAAACATTGCTCGGTGACAGTTTAACTTTATACCCGGTATTACACCCCAAAAAGACGCCCGCCCCAAAAAGACGCCGGTGTCTTTTTGGCCCCCTTCATCACACCCCAAAAGACGCCCGGAGGACCGGCGTCTTTTTGGGACTGTGCTGTCGATATTTTCATTTAATGACCAACTTTTGACTTATATTTTTATACGAAGCTGTGTCCCAGTCTACTCCCGTCTGATCGATGATCTCATCAAAATAAAGGCCGTAGCGAAGCTATGGGGTTGATGCCGAAGGCTGAAGAAACGTAAGCCCGAAGGGCTGAGAGAGTGCTCACACATCACTTTCGAGGCGTCTTTTGGGGTGTGATGTAGCCCCAAAAGACACCGGCGTCTTTTTGGGGCGAGGCGTCTTTTTGGGGTGTGATGTCGGGGGCCAAAAAGACACCAGCGTCTTTTTGGGGCGGGCGTCTTTTTGGGGTGTAAACCCCCTCCCATTTGTACCAGGATCGTGTGCAAGGTTCTTACGGGAAAAAAATGGGCCGGCCAGAACATTATTTTGAATTTTGCAGTTTATCATTGCCATCCAGATAAAACTTCTGCCATCAATAATGAGATGGTCATAGACCATGACACACCTCTGTCCTTTACTTCTGGCAGCTTTCAAATTTGGTGTCAACTTTCGTCTTATGTCACGAACACTTGACGGAAGTCCTCTCCACTAAATACATCATTCCCTTTAAGTTTCTTTTTTCCTTCAGAATTTGAACTTTATCCTTATAAAAGCAACATCGGACTATTACAGGGGGAGTCGGGTTTACCATTCAGGCGATGGACACGGTCAAATTCAATATCTTTTGCTATTTCTAACCGGTCAGTAATCAACTCTTTAACAGCATTCTCACAGTCTTCAGTCGTTTCGCCGCAGGTCTTTTTAAACCATGGAGGATTAAAATTGTTGCGTTTCGATCTCCCTTCTAAATCGCCAGTCTTTTTTTTTCAAGCGCATTCAATTTTATCCAGAGATCAGCATTAGTCTTCATCAGCTCCTGGTTCTTTTGGTGGAGATAATCCAACTCCTCCCTCAGTCCCCCCAACTCTCCCTGGAGGTCCGCAAACTGGTCTCTGAGTTCGTTAACACTGTGCTCCACATTGTCCAACTTATGTTCATGTTGCTGTCCATGGAGTCCAGTCTGGACATCACGCCCTTCAGAGTAGGGGGATCCTGAGAAGGAACAGGGAAGGAGGCCGACTGCCCGCTGTCTGCTGCACCACCAGTCTTCCCGCGCTGGTCCTGCGTCCACTGCTGCTGGAGGTCCTGGGCTGCTTACTGTCTGATCTCAGAGGTCTGGGGTTCTGCTCCACGTCACCACATCTCAGCAACAGCCGCCCCAAAACATCAGGGTGAGGAGCAAGCCCAGGGTGACACCGTCCGCTCGACAGCACGGTGTCAACATGGCGATGCGCATAGCTGCTTTTGCCCTGGCCCACTTCAACATAAAGGCCTGAAATATCGGCTCGAAGCAGCCAGAAACGGCCCTGAAAACTAAAGGAGCCAATGGCATGGTCCTCTACTCAGCCACCTGCAAAGTACTACGCTGGTACACTGCCACAATCCTTACTTCTTCGTGAAATACTACGGAAGATGGGAAATACGACCTGCTTGCGCAAAACCTCCGTTCACTCCCCGAGGAGAGAGAGAGAGAGAGAGAGAGAGAGAGAGAGAGAGAGAGAGAGAGAGAGAGAGAGAGAGAGAGAGAGAGAGAGAGAGGTTCAAACAGTTTATTCACATGGGCCAATGCCCATTACGAATGGGTATACATATATAGTGCATCTGAAACAAATGCTCGTGACAAGCAACAAATCATATTAAATATGTAGATAACTAGCAAAAGGGGACCTTTCTCTAAATGTGCGTGTCATATACAAAAACAGTGAATGTTGCTTTTTCAATTGGCTTCTTTCGAGCTTGACATCAAGAAGTCAGTTTAAATAAAGAAGGATTTCTTCAGAATTTAGGCTTGATTAATTCATTTGTAATGTTCATAAGAGCTGGACAGCAAAGAATAAAGTGCATCTCGTATTCTTATGGCTCTTTACAAATAGAAGAAAGCAGATTTTTGTGATTTATACTGGTTTTGTATCTAAAGTTATGTACTGATAACTCGAATATTCCAAATCTGAATTTGGCCTTGGTGTATGTAAAGCGTCTATCCATATCTAGAAGGTTCCAAATTATGCGAATTACCAGAATTTCTATAAAAATCAAACCTTTTACTATCATGACGTGGTTTAATCAATTTTGCTAACTGCAGTCAATCAATCGTCGATGAAAACTTATAATCTCTCTAATATTTTCAATACTTTGATTCAGCCATCCAAAATAAACACAACATTTGAAAAAAACCCACAAAAAACACACGTAGTTTAGAAGCCCAGTCTTTTTTTTTGAGAATAGAGACCATATAACATATTATAAGCTCTGTGTGGTATTCTTTATTCCTCCATTTGAAGTAAATGTTGTCAACAGCAGATGCATTTAACTGCTGAAACAATATCTATGTATGCAATCTATTCGTCTCACCATAAGCAAGACCATTAGGAGCGTGTCGATTTACACCTAGAAAGTTCTTTAAGGTCAGAAGGTTTATGGAATCACGATGAATGGCAGTGTTGTCTAGTCCCTGTAGGTTCCAATACATTCTGTACAGTTGACTGCACTTCACTATCAAACAACTTGCAAAATACACTAAAATACGAATTGTTGAGAATATACAGGTTTGAAATACGTATTGTTAAGAATATACAAATTTTGATAACACGTATTGTTAAGAATATACAAGTTTTGATAATACGGGGCAAAACGGTTTTTGGCCCAGCTAGCAAGATCTTTGCAAGCACTAACAAAACTCGGACAAGTAGAGAAAAATCCACCAGAATATCTGTAAGCATTCACAGTAGTCATGGAAACACTGTCATATAAGCACCGCTCTCTTGCGTTTAATTAAATGGTCACTCTTACCAAACACAATGATATTTCTTTTAGACGAATTAACCTTCAGTTGGAGGAATTTAGCTGCGCGTTGTAAAGTATTTCAGTGTGTCTGCAAACAACTAACTGACATCAAAGCCACGTCATCAGCTGTGTCAGACCAACTGATATAGGCTAGAACACCAAGGCTACATCAAAATGTTGTTATGCTCTGCATAGTTATGCGGGGATTGTCTTCAGTCGTGACAAGCTCCTAGCATAACATTATCAGTCTCCAAAATCCCTCGAAGTCAGAGTGTGGCTGCCCACGTGGCAGGGTAATCAAAAACGGTCACACATGTAATGTTCTCATCCCTAGCTGATGCATTTGTACCATAGTGTTCAAGTGCTTCGGCTGTTCGGATGATCCCTGGAGTCTTTTAGCCAGGCTACGACGACAACAACAACAGCCAATAACAATAAGCAATGCATCAAGAGTTAACAAAGCCCCTTGCCTTCTGTTATTGTTTACCCCAGTTGCCAGCTCATCATACACAGTGAGGAAAAAAAACTATGGGTATCACCCCATTTAACACTGGATGAACAATATGAAGAAATGTTGACTGCTGTACCTTTTCCGTATAACTTGAAAATATAAAGGTTAAGAAAAAGGGTACCTTTTGGAGAAGTCTTCAACGTTTCGTGCTGTAAGCACTTGGTCACGAAGTGAAGTGTTGAGGTTGTAGGGGAAGCTGGCAGGTTTCTTGTGACCACAGTTCAGCCAAAAAGGTAGGGGAGGGGGTGGGGAAAAGGTGAACTGTATTAATATGGTCAACAAAAGGGGTGGGGCAAAGGTGGGGGGGGGGGGGGAAGGTGGGAGGGAGAGGATCATCTGGGTGGTGGTTTTCAGAGAAAGGGGAGGGGGTGGTGGTAAGGAAAACGTGGTATAGAACATGGGGGGGGGGGGGGGGGGAGCAGGAGGGGGGGAGAAGGGGGGGGGGGGGGGGGTGGTTGCAACTTGAGAGAAACAAGTTTATTCCTGACATTGAGTCCATAAGGACTCAAAGTGCCAAGGCGTTGTATTAGCTGGCTTTCCATGAATTTGCGGTATTGGCCCTCTTTTTGTCCATTGCGCCAAAGCGCTGCCACTCTGATGTGCGACAGGTTATGGTGTTCAGAAGTAAAGTGGTTTGCCACTGGTGTATCTTTTCCTGTCAGAATGTTGTCCCTGTGTTCTTTGAAGCGATCATTGAGTGATCTGTATGTTTCTCCTACATGCATCATGGCACACAAGGTACAGGTCAGGACATAGACAACATTTTGAGTTTGGCATGTGAAATGGGATTTCACCTGAAACTTATGATCTGATGGGCCTTGGATAGTTGTTGCAGGGTTAATAAAAGTACAGGTTTTACATTTAGGTTTCTTGCAAGGGAAATTGCCAGCTTAAGCAGAAGGGTACGTAGAATGGAAGGCAGCATGCACAAGATGGTCACCAAGGCTTTTGTCCCTCTTGAAAGC
This sequence comes from Conus ventricosus, assembly GCA_018398815.1. Lineage (NCBI taxonomy): Eukaryota > Metazoa > Mollusca > Gastropoda > Neogastropoda > Conidae > Conus > Conus ventricosus. The sequence goes on along the minus strand of CM031624.1, from coordinate 26,323,638 downwards.
CACAAGTGGAGGTTGGTTGAATGTATCTTTCAGTGTTGGATCGTTCCTAAGGATCGAGAAGTTGCGACACAGAATGTTTTTCACGGGTATGTTGTGTGGGTGATAGGTCAAAGTCGGTATGCATCGGTCCGTCTCTGCAGCATCCGCTTCTTTGCTTTTGAGAGCTTGGCATCTCGGAATTGACTTGGCTCGTTCCAGGGCTGATTGTATCAAGGCTAAAGGGTAACCTCTGGCAGTGAAAAAAGTAGCCATGGTTGTTGCCTCTTTCACAAAAGCCCTGTCTGAGCTACAGAGTCTGCGCAGCCACAGGAACTGGGAAAAAGGGATGCTGTCTTTCGATGCAGGTGGGTGGCTGGATGAGAAGAGAAGGTACGAATGAGAATCTGTAGGTTTATAATGTACTGTAGTATGGAGGGATCGTGAGTCTTTCTGGATGTTGACAAGTATGTCGAGAAAAGCAAGGGACGAGTCAGAAATTTCATAGGTAAGCTTGAGGGAGGGATGGACGTTGTTCGCAAACTGAATGAAGTCAAGAAGTTCTTGCTTAGGAAGCGTGAATATGCCAAAGCAATCATCGATGAATCTTCTAAAGACTTCTGGTAGGTGGCCAGGAAATTGGGAGAAGATCCGGGATTCAACGTAGCCCATGAACAGGCAAGCATAAGATGGACCCATTCGTGTCCCCATTGCAACTCCCTTTGTCTGTTGATAAAATTCATCACCGAACTCAAAAAGTGTTGAGGGTCAAGACAAGCTCTGTCAAGCGTAAAATAGCAGTTGTGTCAACTTTCAAGGAACTGGATGAACAGTTGATATAATTAGTAAGTTTAGCTCTGCAACAAACTTTATCCTTCACTCCATTACACACGCTTCTGATGCATCTGTAAAGTTAACCCTTAGTACTTTTTAATCATACTCAGCCAGAGAACATTTCTATTAATGGAACTGATTTTCAAAATCAATGAAAGCTATGTACAATTTTTGATTTTTTAACAAGAGCCAGCAAGGTGAAAAAGTGGTCACGAGTTGTGCAACCCATTTTAAAGTCAGCTTAATAGTCACTCCTAATGTTATATCCTCCATCCAATCTTGCAGTGTGTCATTCATTATTATCCCACAAATTTTAGTATCTACATTACAAAGAGAAATTTCAGCATAACTGTTTGATTTTTAGCATCATCTTCTTCAAAAACTAGCCAGATTATTGATTCTGTCCAACTATCTGGTAACACCATTATCCCACAATTCATTGAATATTTTCATGCAGAACTATACAACTTGGGTAGAAGAATATTTAAACAGTTCACCATGGGACATCCCTATCCCCCTGCCCCCCCCCCCGCCCCCAACCCCCTTTACGATTTTTAAAAGATTTTTTTTGAATAATCGCTTTTAACATTTCCTCTTCACCAATCGGACAATTCAAATAAACATCAGATTCATCTTCTAACATTTCTTGGCCTGGCTCTTTATCATCACTGGATCGTACCAATGTATGAAAATGCCAGAACAAAATGTCCACTGCCATGTTATTTGTGGCTGTTCTTTTTGTTGCGAAGTCCAATGGATAGCATAACTCCCTCTAAGACTTAAACACATCTGTTGATAACGTATTTAAATTCTTTATCTTTTCTCTGTCGTGAATGCTCATATTCTTTTAACGATCGATGGCTGATGAAATAGAGAAAATTTACGGAAAACGGGGGGAAACGTATGACCACATCTAAATACCAGACAAAAACGGAACGATCATAAATAGATAAATGAAAGCGTTGTAAAGCAAATACTGTTAAAACTTACTCCATTACCTTCTCTGGACGACAAAACACAAAAAAGTCGTTTTCTCTTCTATCTAAATCGCGAAGTCATTGCAAGAAAAGAAGGCGGTAGACCTGCATACACTGTCCACTGTTATTTATTTGTTCCGCATGATAACATTATTTCTTATCGCAACTGCTCTCATAACACTTCACGTTTCTACAGTTGTTTCATTGAGCTGAAGTCCACATATCTTGAAACTAGCGTACTTTTATGTCTCAGATAACGAACAGAAAAAGAAAGGAAAGAAAGAAACAAACAAACTCAAAGAGGAAAGGATGGAAAGAGAGAAAGAAAGAAGGAAAGAAAGAAAGAAACTTAAAGAACGAAAGAAACAAAGAAACAAAGAAAGAAAAAGAAAGAAAAGAAACTTAAAGAACGAAAGAAACAAAGAAAGAAAGAAAGAAAGAAAAAGAAAGAAAAGAAACTTAAAGAAAGGGGGAAGGGGAAAAAGAAAGAAAGAAAGAACGAAAGAAAGAGAGAAGAAAAGAAAAGAAAAGAAAACACATGACTGTTACTCACTTGTCAGCAGCTCGTGTTCACGTCCGTGTGGCGAGGCTCTGATGTGGGCGACTGACAGAGGGGTCTGGACCAGGGCATTATATTGCTGCTGTTTGCACACGTATGTGTGTGTGTAGACTGTAGGTGGTGGGTGGCAGGTTGTGAAGTTGAGAACACTCTCTCTCTCTCTCTCTCTCCTCTCTCTCTCTCTCTCTCTCTCTCTCTCTCTCTCCTCTCTCTCTCTCTCTCTCTCTCTCTCTGTGTGTGTGTGTGTGTGTGTGTGTGTGTGTGTGTGTGTGTGTGTGTGTGTGTGTGTGTGTGTGCGCATGTGTGTATGTGTGTTTGTACGTGAAAAGTATTTATTCACCTTTTTAAAAAAACTGCAAGTGACAGAGTGACTGCAAGCTTAAAAATGTTCAATACATAAGGGCTGCAAAGGATAAGAAGCAGGGAGAGAACTGATAAATACCAATCCTGACTCAAACCACCCTCAACCAGTTTCGGGTGATTTGAGTCAGGAATTGGTATTTATCAGTTCTCTCCTAGTAAACCCTACAAACAAACATACTGTGTAGGATTGTCTGTTTTCAATACTAATTTACTAAACTTTTCAGATTCAGTTTTTGCTTAATCCTGTGTTTTTCCTGATCATTTCAATAACATCATTTTCGCGCAAACATTCTTCAAATGAGTCTCTGTCTTTAATGTGAAATAACACTACAGTCTTTAACTGTTCTCTAAAGTCTTTTAAAACCGAGTTATATTTCTGGCATAAAATCCACACACTTATCCCATCATGTCTTCCGCTGAAAGCCAGCTTTGACAAAGTGTTTCTCTTTTTAACTATATCTTTTTCTGCCGAACAGTCATCTATAATAAAGAGTGTCTGCGTTCCTTCAAACACTTTATAAAAGTATTCTAAACACTCACTTATAGTTTAGTGCTAGGATTAACTAAATATACGTCATTGTCTGTCCATATAAACCTTCTATCATGATATGCTTTGTTCCTTTTAAGTGTTGGACAGAAAATCACAATATGATCAAAATTATAGCGATAAACTGTTTGTAATAAGTCTAGGACAAATATTGTTTTTTCCACAACCAGTCTGCCCACAAATCATTGAACAATGAGGGGATTTTATCATAAAGTTTAACTGCTCCATAGTTTTAATAACAGAATTTAATCTAATCCAGTTATTATTTTTATCATACTCTCCGTCAAAACTTGTTCAGTATAATAAAACCCTATGAGGCCTAAATGTGTAAGATTAATCCAATTTAGTTCTGTAAGATTGTTTCTATTTAAGTCAACATTGATTTTGTTGCTTGTTGTTATGATCTTAATATCCTCGCCATTGTGAAGAACGACGATGGTAACGTTAAGGCGTTTAACGTCTAAGTTTTGCCAGCTAATATTAATTCCTTTATAAGGTCATCACTAACGCCCACAACCCCATCCCTCTCCACATCTTTAAAGACAGAAATTTCAAATATTATTGTGAACGTGTCTCCTAATTTTCTGCTTGGAAAGAACTGTAATTTTGTAGAAGCTTTTTTACAACTGTTTTCTTTTCTGTGGAGGATGTACTGCTTTTTTCCCATACGGCGTTATTTCAATTTCTTTCCGACTATTGTCGTCCGGCATAAGACTTACATGTAAAGGACCAGAGTTGAATGCTTTTCTGAAACTTTTTTTGACGGCTAAAATATGTAAATGGGCTTATGAATTCAAATTTTATGTCCCATTCTAAATATGGTTCTAAGTGCCATTTGAGGTCAGGCTTTCGAACTATTTTATATTCATACTGGCCAACATTATTTGCCTCTAGATTGCGCAGTTGTTCTAGTTTAGGAAACTTTTGCTGTCGCCAACCTCTTTGCGTTTATAATCACCATCTTTAGTGTACTCAAAACCATACAAAGCGCCTATCTCACCGTTCTGTTCAAAGTCCGCAACGTCTGCAAGGTCTTTTAATTCTAAGGTTTATACACCTTACAGGCGCTAATGTAACTCCTGATTCTTTTGGCCCACGCGACATTATTTTTTAGTAACGTATTATTTTATTTCCAAAACAATGTGCAGGTTATCACATTTCACACTTTCCCCGCTTTGTCTGCAATTTTTATATTAAATGATCCAACCCTCCCACAAACTAATCTTTTAAACTGTAAATTAGGGAATTGTATAATTTCATAATCGCAATATGCAGCTTTCCCTGACGGAAGAGCTCTTAAAACTGTTGAGGGCCTTCCATCATATAAGTTTTCATCAGTGCTTAGCTCATCCAAATGAACATAGAGTAATGAATGTAATGCAAGATCGAGCGGATTTTTCTCCCTCATAAGTAGTTTTGGTTGGTGTAACTCTAAATCTATAATTGTCAGCTGCAAAGCCTAACATTTTAGCTAGCTCTTTATCAAAATAGTAACCTCCTTCTTCTTCAGGCTTGAATGTTAACATTGTTTTTAGATTCGCATTGTTAAGTTTGAGAGTAATGTCAAAGTTACTCATTGCTTCTTTTAGTGAGCAAAACCCGTAATAACCATCAGGTATTGTTAACTGGCTAACTTTGGCCCCTGTTTTGTCAACTTTAGAACCTTATTATTCTCCCTGGCTTCACTTATATTAAACCATATGACTTTGTAGAATATTTCATGGAGCGCGACCGTTCTGGTTCCGCATTCGTTATCAATAGCATGCTCTAAAAACGAAGGACGGTCTTGAGTTGTTATTGTTACAAACATTTTTTGAACGAAATAAAAATGAGTGCATTCAAATATACTGATGCAAAATATTCTGTTGGGCCGCACTACAATCTTAAAAATATAACAACTGACACCCTCGACATTTCTGTGACCCAGACTGACACCTTTCATAAAAAGGTAAGTACTCCATTAAGCAGATATCTTAACCCCCCTGTTAAAAAAGACTACATCGCGAAAGTGTGGTTTAGTCATCCGATGCAGTTTTATCAGAACCAGTTAAACTTTGCCGTGTTTTGTGCATCAACTGGGTGTGGAGTGTCGTATGCTGATCACTTAAATCATCCTGATCCTTTGGTGAGGTCAGTGTACAGATTTCATTTTTATTACACCTTCAGGCGTATTTTGACTGAACTGCAAGCGCCATTACCAAATGACAAACCGTTTAATCCATTCAGCAACAGAATAGACATGAAGGCTTTTGAAAGAATCTGTAACGAATTCAATATTAACATCAAGACAGACTTTAGACAAAAGTCTGATCTTAATCATGGCTTAGGCACCCCTTATTATTGGGGCGTGCACAGAAAGTATAAGTATGATTGGAATCCTCCTTACACATCTTTCTCTTCAGGCACAGCTGTTCACCTCGGGTCCATAGAGCAAGAGCATAAAACAGCATGGACAACATTTATCTTAGACACTTCTAAAGGCCTAACTAAAGCAGGAATAGAACGAATAAATGACTCTATTCGTACTTACGTTTGGTGTTTGCTAGGTTCACAAGCACAGGCAAGATCGAGCATAACTGATCCTTCTACTGGCTTTGATGCACAAAAACAATACTTAGCAAATTTAGAGGATGCCATTAATTCTACAGTTGATTTACCTTCGAGTATAAAAAGGTACCAAGATGTTTTACAATACGCAAGATCAAAAGTAGACTTTGCTGTTGGCACTGGTTTATACATGCTACCTTCTGACCTCAGACTCCAGGTAGGAACAATAATGAACTACAACAATGAAATTCTTGTTGCAGGAAATGAACAGAAGGTTTGGACAAAACGACATAAATTCTGGGCCAGTAATATTGCAAGCAGTAAAAAAACAAGATGGCCCCCCAAGAATAAGTCATCCAATCCCCGTGGTCCAAAGCCCGAAGGCCGTTGAAGACGCGGACTCTGTTCGCGAAGTCAAAAATAATGACCATGAATATGAAAAGACAGCGCTTGTTCTTGGATTAACTGGCCTAGGATTACTTGGTCTTTATCTTACTAAATAGTAACCCAACTATTAAGAGAACTAATGCCCATAAGTGCTCGGCCATAAAGCCAACTACTTTGCTTGCAGTAGACAAAAGCCAGCTAACAATACTCCCTAATATACCTGTAAAGAGTCTATAGCTTTACCAGCTAATTTTTTTAATAAACTCGCAAGATGATCAAGCTGTTTTTTTACCCATGATTTATCAGTGAGGCGATGGTGGTGGAGGCACTGGACTTTGACCTCCACCGCCGCCTGTAAATAGCCAACACCAGTGTACTTATTGCAAATCCTAAGGCTGTTATAACGCTTGCTAATGTGACTCCTTGCACTCTAAACAGTGTTCTTATTCTTTCTGCTAGCGTTGTGTCTTCATATAAAATTCTTTGGATAGTTTCTCTTATTCTGCTCGCTTGAGTTCGTAATTGTTCTCGGTTAGTAGACAACGCTTCTAGTCTTGCTGATCTTTCTTGTTCAAGATCTTTTAGTCTTTGGGTTATTCTTTCTTTAATATCAGGCCCTAAGTTGGCGTCATCAGCCTCAACGAGTTTTTCTTTTTCTCTTTTTATATGCTCATCTAGTTCACCTAGTTTTGCTAAATTGTTTGTTAATTCGCCTCTGATGCTTCTCAAAGCATGATCAAGGGCCGCTATCTCTCGCATGGGTAGCGGCGGGTCGTGTATAGTTTTTAATGCTGTTTCTTCTGAAAAACTGGTTTCTGCTTCTATTATTTCGTCTGCTGCCTGACCTAAATCTTTAAGTTCCATGTTTTGCATTTGGTTATCTGTCGGGAGTTCTTGCAGTGTGTTTTGAAGTTTAGCACTGCATCCATATCTAATTTTGGTTTAGCAATGCCAAGGCGATTTTGTACGCTCGCAGGAGTCTATGTCTAATCGAACCCACGCTAAAAACTTTGATGGGTCTTTTTTAGTTGTAAGCTGAACAAGCTGTCCTTGATCGTTTTTCACAACAAATGGTCATCTTTTACTTCAAAATCATTAGGGTCTATAAATTCGGGAGGTTCTTGGCCTAAACTTTGGTATAATGATTTGACCTTACTTTCTGTTAATTCACGCCGCAATGAGAGCGCTGAGCGATGCTGTGTCAAAGGGATCATTTCACTCATGTCGTCTCCAGGATCAAAAACATCATAATCTTCATCTTCAATGCCTGCCATGTTTCTTTAATAATTAACTTTTTTATTTTGTTTTATAAAAAAATGTCACAAGCATATGGCTCGATTCTTGACCCGCATAGAAAACTGAAAGTGCCCTTAGGCGTGAAGGGAAATAAGCGGAATATTACTGTTCCAAATAATCCATCTACTATTGATGCGGATCAAATTCTTACTGTCAAATTTCCAGACCTAGGAGCGGATGAAGTGATTGTGCCAGGCTCTGCACGTCTTACTTTCAAAATAGAACTCGCTTCAACAACAGACCCAAACAGGACGGTTGTACAGAATCTGGGGCGGGCAATCGTTAAGAAAATTTCTATAAAACTTGAGGGCAAGAAATATTTTCTTTACATAATGCAGACATATTTTTAGCCTATTCTGATCTATGGCTAACCGCGAATGAAAGGGCTGATCTTGCGTTTCAAGGAATCGAAAATGAAGAAGCACTAAAACATAGAATAGGCGCTGAAGATGCTAAAGACGGCAAAAGGTTTGTAGCCGTAAGTTATGCGTATGGAAATCGCTTTTTCATACCCCTAGATTTTGAGTTGTTAAAAGCGCATGCCCCATACTTTCAAGGAGCATTAAAAGACAGATTGTCATATGAAACTAACTTTTAATGACCACAAATATGTTATTATATCTACAGACATCGAAGCAAAGTACAGCATTTCTGACATCTCGTTAGAGTTTGACACTGTTAGCAACCCTGGCTTAGCGAGGTTGATCCAGCAACAATATCAGTCAAAATTAGCAATATATTACGAAAGAGTGATTCATCATTCTAAATATCCTAAAAGCAAGGCAGACACTATATGGAATTTTAGTTTTAGTGCCACAGCAAGATCGCTTAAAGGTATTTTATTGCTGTGCGAAGATGAAGAACCATTCCAAAGACAAACTGAAAATTTTGTTAATCCTAAAATAACGAAAGTGCAATGTACAATTGAGGGCAGTCCTAACCAAATCAACGCTAGCGGGCTTAAACCTTATCATCATTTTGATGAAATAAGAAAACTGTTTGGAGGCGGGAGGTGTAGAAATCCGACAGTTGACCTTGTGTCTAAAGATTTGCATCTTCACAGTGTTAGACTTGATCATTATTTAACAACGAAATACGGTTTATGGATTGACCTAAGATCAACGGAGGATAATCAGTTACATGGAAGCGGGAGAACTGTTAGAGACATAATAAACATTCAAATTGATAAAGAAAAAGAGGGATAAACCGCTTAATGTGTATTTGTTTTTAATATATGATGCGCAGCTGAATATTCAAGATAACAGATTAAAAGATATACAATACTAAATTATTTTTTATTTTATAAAAGCATGTCTGTTCAGGTTTATCCAAATGTGCCTACAGCGCCGCCAAAAGAAGAGATAGTAGAAAACCCTAGCATAAAAACCTTCAGATTAACCAATATTACACAAATGCAACAAAACTAGAGCAGGACCTTTCAAAATACAGCAAAACCAAACGAAGGTATTCTGCCGCCTTTAATGCTGTTACATATGTTAATACTGGAACATCAACTATAAGCGCTCTATCGGCAGGAACGAGTGTTGGTCTTTTAGCAACGGGCATAGGCGCACCCGCAGCTTTACCTCTAGGTGGTTTGTCTTTAGCTCTCGCGTGTGTTCATTAGCCGTAGGTGCTGCTAGCAAAAAAATAAAAACTAACTCCAAAAGCACACAGCCATGGTTCAACTAATAACAGCTAAACTTAGTTTCCTTCAGGCTGATAATAAATAAAGCACTAGCTGACTCAAACATCACGGATGAAGAATTTAATCGTTTACAGGCCGATTTTGATGACTACAAAAACAAAAGTTTGATCTTCAAAGAAAGGCGAGGACAAGTTTTTCTCAACAGCCAGACGCCGAGCAGATAAAAAAGGAATGCTTAAAAAAAGTAAACGAAACATTAAACTCTGTTCTAAACAGCTCACAGTAACAACAACGAAGGGTGGTTTATACTTTAGGTTATGAGTCCAAGCACAAAAAGACCGTTGATATTGATTCTGATTAATTTTTTTTTTTAATTTAAATAAATATTTTGAGTTAGAAAAGAAACTCAACATGGCTAAGATATATGAAGGACCAGACGAATTGTTTGAAGGAATGCTCGAGAGAGAGCATTTATCAAGAGCACTGAATGATATTGATCTAGAAGTCATTGATCCAACAAACGTGCAGGCAAGCGTTGTTCATGCTATTTCTCAAGTTCCAAGTAAACTAACAATAGACCCGCCAGTTAAAGTAATGTTAGCTGTTTTAATCGACTATGTAACAATAAATGAAGAAAATCTAGAAGTCTGGTCTCGACTAAACAACAGACTATTCTTTGTAATAATGACTTAACACCCGTTGGGCAGACGAACTGCTTGCACAGTTTGACGCTGCCGCTGAAGAAGCCAAAATGAGAGGCTCTGGTTGGTCAGAGGGCGAAGTCCTAGAGATCAGATTAAAACAGTCTAAGTATGCGCCGATTGTGGTAAGGCTTACATTCCACTACCTCGAGAGTTGTAGCGAAAAGAGCAGTTCTAAACATAAAGAATTCAGACAACAAATGTTTCATGTGGTGTGTTCTCGCAAGGCTGCATTATATCCACAAAAACGCAGAGAGAGTGTCTAACTATCGTCCTTACATCAATGATCTTAACTTTAGTGGGGTGTCCTTTCCTGTTAGTGTAGACCAAATTGATCGGTTTGAAGAACAAAACAAACCAATAACTGTTAATGTATACACATGGGATGAGGAAACAAATCTACTGCCGATTAAAGTGTCTAAGAACAGCCCAACAATTGGCGAACCAGACAAAAATCATGTTGACTTACTACTGATGTTTTCACCAGCGGGGCTACCGCATTACACATTAATACGAACAATGAGTAAACTAATGCAGCATACTTCAAAAGATGGGCACAAACAAGAATTCTGTAGAAAATGTTTAACAAGAATGCCATCTGTTCAAGCCGCGAGCGAACATAAAGAAACATTGTAAAAGTTCTGTAGACGTAATACGGAACTAATTACACCTCCACCCGGATCTAAAGTTAGTTTTAAGAACGGAAACGGATGCAAATTCACCATATGTTGTTTACGCAGACTTTGAATCACTCATTGTTCCTTATGAAGGGCCAGCGCCACAAAAACTTCGAAAAACAGTCTTAATGAGTAATCATCAAATTTGTTCATTTGCTTTCATCGTTGTCAGGTCGGATGGCGTTCATTCAGAGCCAGAATTATATAGGGGCCTAATGCTGAAAAAATACTTCTTAGAACGCATGCAGAAAGTGCGTAATGACTGTTCTAATAATCTGAATTTATCTGAAATCATGATGACGCCTGAAGACCAAGAACAGTATGACGCAGCCACTCACTGTTGGATTTGTGGTTTAGGCCTCTCATCAGACGCAGAGAATCCAACATAAGAGACCATGATCACATTAGCGGAAAGTTCAGAGGTGCAGCACACAGTAAATGCAATCTTCAACTGAAGTTTGATCCTAAGACATGGAAGCTGCCTGTATTCTTTCATAACTTGCGAGGTTACGACTCTCATCTTATAATGAAAGCAGTGGACGATGCCTTCAGGGTGTCATGCATTGCACAGTCATCAGAAAAGTACATGTGCTTTAATCTAAATTTAACATGTCTTTTTATGACTCTATGCAACACATGATGGGCTCATTAGAGTCACTGGCTATATCCTTAAAGTCCTGCCCAATAACAGAAGAATATTTTGACCCAACTCTCGTTAGAAAGGGCGTTTATCCTTATGAGTACATGAACAGTTGGGAAAGGTTTGACGAAGACACACTTCCTCCTAAAGGCGCGTTTTTTTTCTAGTCTTAGGGGAAAAGGGTGTCAGCGATTCTGATTACCAGCATGCTCAAGATGCGTGGCAGATGTTAGAGTGTAAAACGATGGAGACTATCATGATTCATACTTGATGGCTGATGTATGTTTGTTGGCGGACGTCTTTGAAAACTATAGAAAGACCTGCATGAAACATTATAGCCTGGATCCCGCGCATTACATTTCTGCGCCCGGGATGAGCTGGGACGCTTTCTTAAAGTTTACTAGAGTACAGATTGATTTATTTTTCAGATTT
>CM031624.1:26291120-26308554 GCA_018398815.1 Conus ventricosus | reverse complement strand
CAAATGGACCCCTCCCCCTTCCCCTCCTCCGCCAACTCACTGACACAACTCCCCACCCCCCACCCCCCCCCCCCTTCATTCACCAACACCTCTCCAAATGGTTCATTGCTTCTATATCTTTTTTTTCCCCATTAAAAAAAAAAATCTCATGATCTGTCTTCTTACTTCCATCAAGTCTGTTCTTCGAAAAAAAGGTGAAAATAAATGAGGCATCGAAAGCTTGCTTGAAATAGAGACAGAAAGAAGAAGAAAAAAAAAAGGAAAAGAAAGCTAGTCGCGCCAAACTGGTGCCTTTTTTTTTTCAGACTCGTCTGCCCCGGTAACTCGATCGTCTGCCCGCGTCCCGTCTGGTCTTTGCTGTGGCGACAGATTTAGTGACTTCCTCAGTTTGACTAAAAAAAAAGATCAACTGTTCACAAAAGAGGTTGACAATGGTTAATGGGACGTTTATCTCGCCATCATTGGTGAGGGATAATACAAATTTCCCACTGTTATGGCTCCTTTTCTTTTACGATTTTAGATATAGTTTTCGTTTTCGTTTATGGGGGCGTTCACTCATGCTTCCATAGGTGTTTTTCACTTGTACCCACTGCATATCCCTGCTTATCGACTGAAGAACTGATCAGAAACAGAGAACAAATTTCGCCTCTTAAACCAGAAGACACAGAGATGGTTTTGCTTTTCCCTCATACTTTAAGTGTACCACATGCCCAATGTCTTCCTGGGTCACTGCGACACAAAAGCACATGTACAAAGTTTGGCTTTGGTTCAACCACCTTTCGCTGAAGAAATTTTTGAACGAGGCCCTACGAGGGTTCCACACGGTTCGCTGTTCGTCTGTTATTGTGTTGCTATTTTTTTGCTTTGCAGTTGCGGTTTCTTCCTTTAGTTTGAGCCCCCTAGATCGCCTCATAACTACAAAGGCAGAATGAATATATATTCATGGACATAATTGTAAAAAAAAAATCATTTAGCCTGAGTCAAGGCTCTCTCTGTCTATCTAAAAAGAAATTTATCCTGCCGTTTTGACCATGATATTCGGTAACGTTAGACATCTCCAAAATCAGCGTGGAATGTTAGCACATCCATAGATACATGTATCTGGTTCAAGTTCTACAAGATCTTTTTATACGATTGCCTAAGCTGGCAAGCCAGTCTGTTAGTACCAACATGTGTGTGTGTGTGTGTGTGTGTGTGTGTGTGTGTGTGTGTGTGTGGGTGTGTGTGTGAATATACGTTATCCACTTTTTCCGCAAACTGAATTTATTTACCTTAACCGGATCGACGCCCAACATGCAGTTTGTACAGCGGCCGTGCGGTGTTCGTTTTTTATCTGTCTATCCCTGAAAGAACCTCCATACATGATCTCGAAAACGCGCACTTGTTGTCAGTGAATGAATAGAACGCATGCGCAAGCTTCTTCATCCGGGACATTGCCTACGCGCGAAATGGAGTCGGAGTAAACATCGGTTCTGAGGTACGTCGCTGTTTTAGCATTGCCACTTTTTTGTCTTGTGCCCTAAAGTTTGTATTCATGTACTAATGTTACTAAAATGCATTGATGCATGCTTTCAGCCCATTTCATTTCGGAACAACGCCACAGATTTCAAATCTGGGGGACTATTTCATGGTGTTTTGCTATTTGGCAACTTGCCATGGCTGTTCCGACTGGTCGGACGCTCGCGCTTGCTCATGGTGAAGATCGAAGTGAGGGAAGCATCGATTGACGGATAGGGTTTTGGCTAGGAATGATATCACTGGATAAAATTAGCACGTTGGGGCTGTGGTTGTCGCTTGGTGTCCGTTTTGCGTCCGTTCTCGGGTCGATTGTACGATGACACGTTTGGAAGCACATTAGGCTATGGCTTGTGTCGTCTGCGGTTTTAACGGGACTCGACGAAACGCCACGAGACGCATGACGTCACAGCATGTCAAGGTTCACATGATGTTGTTTTGATGGTTGAGCGAGCGTTGGAACTGACGGTCCGCCGTAAGATAACAGCCGTTTGTGGCGATAGGCTGGGTCAAGGTCGTTAGGTGTAAGATGGAAAGTGAAAGTCGGGTTTGAAAAACGGATCAATACTTTTTTTTTGGTTTGTTTAATTAAAGAAGAATAGTAAGTAGATGAAGTATACTGGGACTGTTGCCCCGTTCGCCCGCCACATTGTTTTTGAGTTTAGGTTTTGCTTTTTTTTTAAAGTGTATGCCATGGATTATCGTAGGAGATAACCTCACATGCCCCCCTGCCGCCTCCTCCCACTCCGATCCCGTCCCGCCCTCCGCAGGTGCGTTGAGGCTGCCTTGAAAACATAGGCCTACTGCCATGTTGCCCAAATCAGTTTTAGTTATCGCTAATTGTGTGCATTGACAGTATCATGAAAGACTAAAGATTACGTTAAAATAGATGAATTTGGTAGGCTCATTTAAATTGGACCTGGGCAAAGCCCAACCTAACCACCACCACCTCCCACCCCCCCTCCTCCTTGCACCAGAAAAATGCTTCTCTTCTTTTGCAAGTCTCCAGTGTGTGTGTGTGTGATGTTACTGGTGTTTCGTCTGCACTTTTTTTTTTCCCTCTCGTGTGTGTGTGTGTGTATGTGTTCCTAGTTCTGGCCATATTTTCTCTCAATAGACACAGGTTGGTTGAAAAATAATCAGTGCCAATCCCACAACATTCTTGGAACAAAATATGCTCTCTCTCTCTCTCTCTCTCTCTTCTCTCTCTTGTTCCCCCATGTGTTCTCTCATTGTCTCTGTACCCTCACATGTTCAGTTATTCTCCATATTCGTTAATTGTTTTTATTTTGTAACATTGTTAATTTTTGTGTGCGTGTGCTTTATTTTCTCCCATAGAGTGCTACATGCTAATAATTCGGGGGGAAAAAATCAAACCAGTCTTCGTCTTGTCGATAAGGTGTCAGATTCTTGTCCCAAGATCCATGTTTCAGTTCCTGCCGAGAAAACTTTTTAAAAATTTTTTTTAAAGTTTACATATGTGCAGACTTCAGTCATACGAGGCCTTTTTGATGAGATTTTGAACTGGGGGCCTGTGTGAACGCATGCATTTAAAAAGAAAAGAAAAGATATGATATAATACACAGATGTAAAATCCCGCTCTATCATTTGGAAGAGTACGCCATTGTTGACTAATGGAAATGGGTGACACCTCTCTGTCTCTCTCTCTCTCTGTCTCTGTCTCTCTCTCTGTCTCTCTCTCTGTCTCTCTCTCTCTTTCTCTCTCTCTCTTTCTCTCTCTCTCTCTGTGAGAAAAAAATGTACACATTCCATTTAAATTTTATTTAAAAAAAAAGTTTTTATTTGGTTAAGATGGAAGGAATTGCACCCAATCCCTTCTCCTCCTGTCATAAAAGAAAATTGTGGTTACAATATTATAGCCAAAAAAAAAATGTGAAAAGAAGTACAAGTATGTGTGTGTCTGTTCAATGTTTGACACCCGTAATAATTGACACTACATAATGTACAGTATTCATGTTTAGGCCCTTTGTCAGTTATATCCAGTTTGTGTTTGTGTATCCATTCAGCAGTCAACACTGATCGTATGTCATTTCTCGTCGGTTCAATGAAGGAAGTTAATCTGATGATATAGGGTGAAATCGACCACCCTCTCTGAGTTTTAATGGCTTGTTCAAAAAGGTAGACAGTGAGTAGTTCATAATCTATGATTCCTTTGGCGTTAATGCCACCCCCCCCCCCTTCTCTCTACTCCCCTCCATCGAGAAAAAAAAGCTTAGGGTTTGCAGGGGGGAAAATTGGTTGAGTTACCACAAAATCTTGGGGAGTGGGAAGAGAGGCCGGGGGTTGGGGGGGGGGGGGGGGGGGTATGAGGCTTTACCTCACCACTTTGTGTGTTTGTATGTATGCATGTACCCCTCCTCCCTTCACCTACAGCCCTGATGTGGCCCTTTGCGGTCGGCTGGGCTATACGCAACATTATCTTATCTCCCTTCACCTAATGTGTGTGTGTGTGTGTACACAGTCAGAGTAAATGGCCCCATTTTGTCAGTCTCGGACATATTATGTTAATGGAATATCCTGATGTCACGTTCCCTTTTGACCTGTCTCAGACACGGTCTGTTAAATGGAATATCCTAATGTCAAATTCCCTTTTGACCTGTTTCAGACATGGTCTGTGAAATGGAATAGCCTGATGTCACGTTCCCTTTTGACCTGTCTCAGACACGGTCTGTTAAATGGAATATCCTAATGTCAAATTCCCTTTTGACCTGTCTCAGACATGGTCTGTGAAATGGAATAGCCTGTCGTCAAGTTCCTTTTTGACCTGTCCGTCGCCCAGTCCTGTGTCATCCTTAAAAGGGCACACCTCTGAGGAAGTACATTTCAGGAGGCATGGCAGTATTGTTGTCGATATCAACCGCAACAAACCGTTGGTCAGTCAACACAAGTTACCGGCCGGCTGTGGCTGGTATAATGGATGTAGTTATAAATATAAAAAAAAAGTCTCGTAGAAAAAAAGGGTTGGCGGTGATGGTGATTGCCTAACAGTATGAGTACTATGAGCTAGTTTTCAGTAGTTTTCCCCTTACCTCTAAATGTGATTTATGGTGGTGATGATGATTAGTGGTCAGTGACCTCTTTCTCTCTCTGTCTCTCGCTGTCTGTTATTCGTTCTCCAATTCTCTCTCTTACGAGGGCTCTCTCTCTCTCATGCTCTCCCCTCTCTGTCTCTCGCATGAACATGAACGCGTGGTCTTTTTCCTCGCTCACTCCCTCACTCACTTCCTCTCTCTCCCTCTCTCTCTCTTCCCCCCTCTCCCCCACTCTCTCTCTCTTGGTCTACCTTTGTGGAGTCTGTTAGTGTCACTCTCTGTCTCTGCGTCTGTGTATCCCCTCCCCCCTTACCCATCTCTCTCTCTCTCTCTCTCTCTCTCTCTCTCTCTCTCTCTCTCTCCTCTCTCTCTCTCTCTCTCTCTCCGAGTATATGTCTGCATCATGTCGATATTCTTCCACACTGTCTCTCTTTGTCTACCTGTATGGAGGTCTCTGTCCCACTGACCATCTCTTAAGTCTCTGTGTACCCCCCCCCCCCACCCCCAACCACTCCCCTGCCTCTCTCTCTCTCTCTCTCTCTCTCTCTCTCAAGTGTATGTGTGCCTCATGTTGATTATCCACAGTCTCTCTTTGGCTACCTGTATGTGGGTCACTGTCTCTTTCTCTCTCTTTGTCTGCCTGCCTCTTTCTCTCTCTCTCTCTCTCTCTCTCTCTCTCTCTCTCTCTCTCTCTCTCTCTCTCTCTCTCTCTCTCTCTCTCTCAGCCCCTCCTCCCCCTTCCTTGTCTCTCTTTTTTCTTTCAACAATGATTTGCTCAGATTAAATGGTACTTCAATCTTATTTTATCGTTTATCATTACTATTGTTACTCCTCAGCAGTGCATTTTGTGAAGCTATGAATGTAGCCTTCTTCCCTTCATGGCTTGCATAGCTGGATGCAATAAACGGTCAAAACATCTTATCGCCTCAACTGCCCACCACCCACCCACCCACCCACCTCCCTGTTCTCCTCCCACTACCCCTCTTCGCTCTTTCCAAAGCATGTATAGAAGAGTTTTTTGTCTTTTAACGTCACCATGTCGCAGTTCCTAGCATGAACTGAAACCCGCGTGACTCATTGACTGTCGTAACATTTTGGGACCGGTCGTACTGAGCTTTTGTGTCACTGAGGCGGCAGTTACATCAGACTTGGAGCCGTTCTGTTCTGCATGACAGAGTAAAGTTTCATATTGTTTGTTTGTTTGTTTTTTTTTCCTCATTGAACTCGGTGGAAGAGAGGGGGAAAAAAACCTGCTTGGTTGTACTGTAGCGATGAAAAAAGTAGTTTCAAGTAAATGATAGGTGTAGTATCATAAACAAAAAGAAGAAAAAATACAGTAGTGTCTGAACGCTAAGTATCGTACACTTGTAATTTAAAGGATAAGAAAAAAGGTTCGTATAAAAGCTGTGTGGAGGAAGATAAGATAATGTTGCTTATAGCCCAGCCGACTGTGTGGAGGAAAATGTAGGGGGAAAAGCATTTGGTCTGAATTACATCATACATGGCAGCCTTAGGTCTGAATTACATCATACATGGCGGCCTTAGGTCTGAATTACAGCATACATGGCAGCCTTGGTCTGAATTACATCATACATTGCATGATTGCGGCCTTTGGTCTGAATTACATCATACATGGCAGTCTTTGGTCTGAATTACATCATACATAGCAACCTTGGTCTGAATTACATCATACATGGCAGCCTTGGTCTGAATTATATTATACATGGCAGCCTTTGGTCTGAATTACATCATTCATGGCAGCCTTGGTCTGAATTACATCATACGTGGCAGCCTTGGTCTGAATTACATCATACATGGCAGCCTTGGTCTGAATTACATCATACATGGCAGCCTTGGTCTGAATTACAGCATACATGGCAGCCTTGGTCTGAATTACAGCATACATGGCAGCCTTAGGTCTGAATTACATCATACATGGCAGCCTTGGTCTGAATTACATCATACATGGCAGCCAAGCCTCCTGAGTTGTGGAATCACTCCTGAAATCCCAAAATGTGGAAAATAATCCAGAATTTCAGAATTTTGTTTTAATTAAAACTAATAAAAGTATGGCTCTATGAGGTTTAGTCATTGTTGTTTTATTGGTAGGGATAATGGAAGTATTGCAGAACAAAATGCAGATGGTTTGTGAATGTTGGTAATTATGACTGCAAAATGCATTTTCGTTTCAGCTCCTTCTTATATCCAATGAAACACAAGGAGATCAGAAATGCTTTCATTCAAACGACGACCCCCCCCCCCCCCCCCCCCCCCTCCCCCCCTCCCCTCGTCATCCCCTGGTTCCCAAATTGACGTCAGACGGTTGGCAGGTGTGGAATTAGCGTGTGTCCCCAAACAGTTGTACCCACAGGTCACCATGAGCTGAACGTGGCACGGAGCAGACAGTTTGATAATGGTCATGCAGACTGAACGGAGGTGTGAACGCCGTTGTGTGTGTCAGCAGGCCTGTGGTGCTATCTATAGAATCTGAGTCACAGCCCCCCCCCCCCCAGGATATACCTCACTGAGGGAGACAACAGCCCAGAGACAGGGCCGATAATCAATACCACTTGCCTCAGGTTGCATTACCTGCCGTCTAGCTAGCTGGCCTTCCTGTGCTGGAAATGATGACTTGCATTCATTTTCGCTCAGAACTTCAAAACCACTAGGAAAGTGGTAGTTAAAGTAACATGGCAACAACAAAAGAGAAAGGAAAAAACAAAACAAAAAAGGAAAAGAAAAGGCCCGATTGGCTCAAACCTTTTGTCGTTCTGTGTCCTTGCGTGATGGATGACAATTGCTAAAGCTGACACCTCGTATTGCAGTGTTCACTTTGTGTCTGGGCCTTCACCCAGTGTCAAAACACATCCTGGTTTTGCACACACTGTGCGTGCAGCAGTCTAATCTTAGTGCAGGTGATGCCATTTTTTTGTCATCTCAGCAGAAAGACAGCTGCTGGAGATCACATGAAATTTATCTCCCTTCATAGCATTCAGTTGCATGTGTGGAAGATCAGATGTTGAATAAATCATTTTGTATGATAGGTTTGATTTTGTTTTTCCTTAAATACTGTTAAGAATAAAAGGGGAGGCAACCGTTAGGTGGATGAAATGTGACTGTGTGATCGTATGAGTAAGTGGAGACTTCCCAGGGCAGATGCCCAAATTGTCATGTCCCATGGCAGGTGCCCAAGTTGTCATTTTCCATGGCAGGGTGCCCAAGTTGTCATTTCCCATGGCAGGTGCCCAAGTTGTCATTTCCCATGGCAGGTGCCCAAGTTGTCATTTCCCATGGCAGGTGCCCAAGTTGTCATTTCCCATGGCAGGTGCCCAAGCTCAAATTTGCCAGGGCAGTTGCCCAAGCTCTAATTTCCCAGTGCAGATGCCCAAGTTGTAAGTTCTCAGAGCAGATGCCCAGGTTGTAAGTTCCCAGAGCAGATGCCCAAGTTGTAAGTTCCCAGAGCAGATGCCCAGGTTGTAAGTTCCCAGAGCAGATGCCCAAGTTGTAAGTTCCCAGGGCAAAATGGCGAAGTTGTAATTTCCCAGGGCAGATGCCAAGTTGTAATGATCTCTGGGCAGATGCCCTAGTGTTAATTTTCCAGGTTGTAGTTTCCCAGGGCAGATGCCCAGGTTGTAATCTAATAGTCTCAGGGCAGATGCCCAGGTTGTAGTGTTTTCCAGGGCAGATGCCCAGGTTGTAATTTCCCAGGGCAGATGCCCAAGTGGTAATATCCCCGGGCAGATGCCCAGTTTATTTCTCAGGGCAGATGCCCAAGTTGTAATCTCACAGGGCAGATGCCCAAGCTGTAGTTACCAGGACAGATGCCCAAGCTGTCATTTCCCAGGGCAGATGCCCAAGCTGTAGTTTCCCAAGGCAGATGCCCAAGCTGTAGTTTCCCAGGGCAGATGCCAAGCTGTAGTTTCCAGGGCAGATGCCAAAGCTGTCATTTCCCAGGGCAGATGCCCAGCTGTCATTTCCCAGGGCAGATGCCCAGCACAGTCAGTCAGTGAGTGCAGTGTGTGGCCCTCAGAGAGAGTGGGTGGCTGGTTTACCAGTCAGCCAGCCTTGCTTCACTGCTGACAGGGCTGGGAGGTGACCTGTCAAAATGTACCCCCCCCCCCCCCCTAAGAATTGACCCTGGCCTCCTGACAAACTCCTAATAGATACTTGGGTACTTACCCTTCCAATTGTTCCATAATACACACGATTTACTACAGATTTACTACAGACTCTGGGGGGGGGGGGGGGGGGGGGGGGGGGGGGGAAGGAATTCGGAGTTTCAAGGGAGGGTGGAGGAGGGGAGGGGTAGGTTTCAAAAATTTTGGGGGGGGGGGGGGGGGGGGGGGGGGGGGGGGGGGGGGTTTTTTGGAAAAGGGGTAAAAACACGTTAGGAAAACCCTGAGTTTGTTCAGTAAGTGTTGGTGGTGGATGCAGGATGTTTTTTCATCAGCTAAATGAGGGTGTGGGGAACATTTTAAAATTCAGTGTCGGTGAAATTCATTTCCAGTGGGTTTCAGAGAGATTGGCAGTGACACTGTGCAACAGTAAAAAGCATGGTTTGCTCTTGTTCTCATCACTGATTGTGAATCGGGTTTTAGGTTTTGCAGTCTGTGTGTGCTATGAGGTATCTGAAGTGGGGATTTGCTTTGTTGTTTGCCGTTAGAAAGGAAAGTCCAAAATTTGAATTTAGGAGCAGTGAGTGACCGGGGGTTCGGGTTTGTAAAAGGTTGAAAGATTAGAAGAGAGCCCACCCCTTCCCCTTCTGTGCTTAAACCTTCCCACTGGAATCAGGCGCCTATTTTTGGCTGGGGGATGGAGGATTTTTCCCAAACGAAATCTGTGCCCTCGTTTTGGGGTCTAAAACGGCATGAAGGGCTCTACTCTGTGCGTATTTTCCCTTTTTCATCCCGGGCAGCGGATGGGCCCAAGGGGTACAGACACTGCGTGTTTTATCAAGGTTTAAAACAAGATCTAAGGGGATGAAATGTATGGTTCCGTCTTCTAAATTTTTGGCCCCAAGCAAATCACCTTAGAAGGAGATGGTGGGGCAAACAAAAATTGCTTGTTGTAGAGCCTTTTTTGGGTTATTTCTTTTTTGGCCTCCTTTGTGGAGCCATCTTTTACAGTTTGGCTCAACTGTACCATGGCAAAATCTTGCGGGGATGGCTGTCTCTATGTGTGTTAGTTCTGATAAAATTTTATTTTAATGCAGTAAAACATTCCCACGCACACCCCCCGTGTCTTGATGTTAACTTTCAGTTTTCGATCATATCTGGCGGGGGTTTTTTTTTTTTTCCTTTTGAAAAACTGTATTTGTTAGTTAGTTTACAGTTAGGCTCCCCCCTGCCCCCCCCCCTTCACCCCCACCCCACACACAAAACACACAAAACACATGCAACCACACACAAAGGTGTTTCTCTTTTCTCTCTCTGGGGCTTGCTCCTATGCACCATTTGCTCATGCAAAAACCCCCCCAAAAACACCACACACACACACACAACACCCCAAACCACAAACCACACACACACCCCCACAAAAAAACCCCCAACAACACACACACACACTCCCCCCCAAAAAAATTTCACTCATTCTAGTCAAAAATGCACTTTTGACTGGGGAAAAACAGTTAAAACTTCAGTGCCCTGTCTTTCCCCACATTTTGTTTAGGAACATAATTGAGGTAATTTTTGTAATGATAATGTTAACATAAAAATGATCACTCTGCCCATCGCCGGGAAAAGCAAAAGTGGTTTGTTTGCCTTTTTAGTGGTGAGGGGGCTGTGAAAACGTCCGTGAGCATGATCTGAGATGGGGGGGGGGGGGGGGGGGGGGGGGAGGCATTTTTGGGGGGGTTTACTGCCCACGGAAGTGGTGGGGAGGAAGGGGCTGGGGGTTTGGGGGGGGAAGGGAAGGGAAGGGGGGGAGGGGGAGAGAGGGTGGTGAAAAATGTAAAGGTATTGATTGCTTCTGCTTGGCCTGTGCCTGCTGCTTTTGTTCCTAACAAGTGGAGGGGGGGGGGGGGGGGGGGGGGGGGGGGACCCAGAGGGGGGGGGGGGGGGGGGACCCGGTTGGTGCTTCCCCCTCATGAATTTTCTTGCCAACACCCCCCCCCCATCCCCCTTCCCTCCTCACCCCTTACTTCCAAAAATTGAAAAAGTTGAGTTATTTTTTTTTGGTTTTGTTTAGATGAAGTATATGAAAAAGGGAAAAAAAAGTTGGGGGGGGGGATTGTCAAACATTTAATTGTTAAAAAATTTAAAAAAAAAAAAAAAAGGGGAAAATCCCATTACCGCATTAGTCTGATCCCAGTTCTTCACGATGATGTCAGGCAGCAGAGGGAGGCTTTTTTTCCCTCCTTGGCGAAGATCACAAGTTAAAAACACGGGACTGTGCTACTAGTGGTGTGTGTTTTTCTTTTTTTTTTTTTTTTAAACGCTGCACACATGCCGCAGGACTTTCGGACTGCACACTACACACAGCCGCAGGAATGCCATTGCACACTGCACACTTTCAGCAGGACATGCACATGCACAATGCCGCAGGACTCCCCAATGCACCTTTCCACTGCCAGGGACATCCCCTGCACACATGAGCAGGACATCCCAAGCCCTGCACAATGTCGAGGACTCCCCTCCACATTCAGCGGGCATCCCACTGACTATGTCAGTAGGAATGCACACTGCACACTGTCGCAGGGCATCCAATCCCCCATGTCGCAGGACATGCACAATGCCGCAGGACATCCCCATCACACTGTCGGGACATCCCACACTACACACTGTAGCGGAATGACACTGCACACATGCCGCAGGACAGCACACTGCAACATGCCAGAGGCATCCCCACTACAATGCCGCAGGCAGCACACTGCAAATGTCAGCAGGGTCCAAAAATACACACATGTCGCAGGCTTCCCCATGACCATGCCCGCGGGGAATCCACATGCCACCCCCACCATGTCGCGGACATCCAACTCACAATGCCGCGGACTCCACACTGCAACATGTCGCAGGACATGCACACTGACACTACACAATGTAGCGGACATCCACATACCACTGCCGCGGGCATGCAACTGCACAATGCCCGAAGGACACACATGCACAATGTCAGAGGACATGCCATGCAACTACCCCATGTAGCAGGGGAAAATCCACCCCTACACACATGTCAGCGGATTCCACTGACAATGCCAGCAGGACTGCAACTGCAATGCCAGCAGGACTCCACCTGCCACAGCAGCGGGCATGCACATGCCCCTAAACCCTGTAAACGGAATCCCACTACCAAATGTCGAGGACCCTCCACATGACAATGTCAGCAGGATTGCACACTGCACACGTCAGCAGGACATCACACTGCAAAAATGCCCGCGGACATGCACATGACATCAAGATGTCAGCGGGGCTCCCCATACACACTGCACACTTTCCAGCAGGAAATCCCATACACACTGCAACATGCCGAGGACATCCACACTGCCCCACATGCCGCAGGACATCCACCCCTGCCAAATGTCACAGGCATCCACACTACACATGCCAATGCCAGCGGACTTTCCCCTCACATGACACATGCGGGAGGAAATCCACACGCACACATGGAGGGAATCAACTGCCACATGCCGCAGGACGCACTGCACATGTCAGCAGGACATCCCTCACAAGCAGAGGACATCACCCCCAATCACCCAAAAGCAGCAGGACATCCCACTCACACTGCACATGCAGCCCGGATTCCCCATCACGGCACCCCATTTGCCCGGGACATCCCCCCCACATGCACAATGTCAGCAGGCATCCCATCCCCCCACATGCCAGAGGAATCCAATGCAAATCCCGCAGGCATCCACACTTACTGTCGAGGACATCCAACTCACCATGCCAGCAGGCTCCCTCACCTACCAAATGCCCGCAGGAATCCCCCTAACCCCTCAATATGCCAGGGGGACATACCAAACCCAACTTCAGCCAGGGGGCTCCAACTCACACATGCAGCAGGACATCCACACTCCACCTACACATGTCAGCAGGCCTCCACACTAACCCAGCAGGACACCCCCTCACACTACACAATGCCCGCAGGTCCACACCACCTACACAATGTCAGCAGGACATCCCCAACACTACCCTTTTCCCGCGGACACCACCACACACATGTCAGCAGGACTCACCTCCAATACACACATGCCGCAAAGGCATCCCACACTCACACATGTCAGCAGGACATTCACACTGCACACATGCCCGGGACATCCCCACTCACACATGCAGAGGACATCCCCCCTCCAACTAACACAAGCAGCAGGACATCCACCTCCCCACTGCAGCAGGAACCACACTCCAACTACAACTGTAGCAGGACTCCACACTCCCCCACTCCACATTCGCAGGACATCCACATCCCCACTCCCGCAGGAATCCACACTCCACATGCACACATGTCGCAGCCATCCCCCCTACACATGCCGGGCATCCCCCCCACTGCACACATGAGCAGGACTCCACACCCGAACTGTCAGCGGACATCAAAAACTGCACACATGTCAGCAGGCATCCACACTCCCATGCCCGCGGACATCACATCCCCCAAAGCAGAAAGGCATCCACACTCCCCCACATGCCAGCGGACATCCCACTCCCCCACTGCACACATGCCAGCAGGAATCCACAAACAAACATTCAGGGAATTAATAAAATAAAATGTAGCGGGTTTTTTCCCTGCAACGGCGCGGAAACCCCAAAAACGCCTGTGAAATCCCACCACACTGCGGGCATCCAACTAAAAAGTAGCGGAATCCCATAAATAAATGTCAGAGGGGGGTAACTAATCACAATGTGCAGGAAAACACCCCCCATGGGGGGTTACTGGGACACAAGTGCAGGATAACTCCGCATGCCAATAAGGGGGCATCCCCCTTCCCCATGCACACAGCCCGGGCACCACTGAAGAACAAGAAAACTTTTTTGGTAAAATAAGGAAGGTTCGTTTTGGTTTCTGCGTGGACCATATCCTGTGTTTTTTGCGGCAGAAACTGCTTTGGGTCATGTTTAATTTCCCCCCAACCCCAGTAAGGGTTTGGGTTTCAGTTAAACTGTTTATGCGTTGAGATCCAGGTTTTTTAATTTTTTCTATGGCCCGAGGCAGTGAATTGGAATTTTAAAAAAAGTGTTAGCATTTTTTGTGTTTTTTAAAACCTCCACTGTTTAGGGAAGTGCCATAGATTAGCGTCAGGACAGTGGAATGTGGCTTTGGGGGCAAATTTGTGGGGGAGGGCCCAGGGAGTCAAGGAAGCCAGGCAGGTTGGGGGCCCCCCTAACAAAAGGGGTTAGAAAACAAACAGCAAAACAAAGCGTTCTCCAAAGGTAAAGGGTAGTGATGTTTGTCCTTTTTTCATTGTTTTTCTTTTGCCCCGCCCGAAAACCCCAGGTTTTAAACACGTTTTGATTTTTTCTTTTGTTGGGACCAGGGGAATTCTCTTTGTTTTCGAGAGTTTTTTTAAAACCAGGGAATTTTAATTGAAAATGGCCCAGGTGTTCTTGTTTGGGCTTGGGGGGTCCCCGGTCTAAATTTCCTCCCCCCCCCCCCCCCCCCCCCCCCCCCCCCCCCCCCCCCCCCCCCCCCCCCCCCCCCCGGGGGGGGGGGGGGGGGGGGGGGGGGGGGGGGGGGGGGGGGGGGGGGGGGGGGGGGGGGGGGGGGGGGGGGGGGGGGGGGGGTAAACTTTTAGGGGTTAAGCCCCCTTGACAGGGGGGGGGTTTTTTAAAAACCCGGGGGAAGGGGGCCTTTTTTTGGGTTTTTGGGGGTTCTTCTTTTTGGGGTTTGGGGGGTTTGGGGTTTTTTTTTGGTTTTGGTTCCCAAAAAAAAAAAAAAAAGGGGGGGCAATGGGGGGGGTTTCGAAAAATATCCTGGGGTCCGGGATGCTGAGATCTGCTGCTGGGCAAGAACGATATTTTCTAATCATCTGCTGCAGTGAAACAGAAGTTCAGTGTAATTTGCCGACATTGAATATCATCATGACAGCTGTAAATGTAGCATGTGAATTACCACTTCAAGCTGCATTTTATGTAGACGGCAGTGTTTAATGTCCTCACAACATGTTTTTAGGGACAGCAAGCGGGCAGTGTGTAGAGTCAGTCGTCTGCCAGAACCTGGTACAGTGGAAGCTGGCAGCTTTAGTGGAGGTCTGTATCTGTGCTGGAAGGAGGCACCCAGGGTAGTGGTTTCCCACAGGTAGGAGCCTGGGTCATGTTGTTCATTCGTTTGTTGTCGGTGTCTTCTTCTTCCATCGTCGGTCATCCCAGAAGGTTGTCAGGGTAATGATGCAGAGCTTACTCTAGAGCGCGGGATTTGTACAATCCCCCGAAAGTCTGTTCCTTCCCGCAATTATCGAGTCTTAACGCGGGCAGACTCCCGCACAGTTGCAGGACTGCCCTCCCTGTTCACTGATCGTTGCGGGCGCTCGTTTGTCGTTGCTTGAAAAACTGAAACTAGAACTGAGCAGGAGCGAACGATTTCTTGATATTTCATTGGCTGTTACTGTTAGTGTAAATCAACCAATCGGCGGCGTTCATCTCCTCCTTCTCGATCACCGACGAGAAGTTGCGAGAGTTTAAGACGCCATATTGGATATTTTCCAAAATGAAGCATGCACCCACCCTATTTGACTTCGACTTTCGTGGAAGAAAAGTGAAAAAAAAAGATTCTGTGCCATGCGAGGGTGGAGAAGATCATGAAGAAACCGCGACTACGTCCAAAAGCTTGGAGAAACAGCCTGAAAAGAGTGCCAGTGCAAGGGAACACCGGTTTCAAGACGATTTGGCTGAAGAATTGGCCCGGGGGGGGGGGGGGGGGGGGGCTGCCCCCCCTTTTGAAAATCCTAGATTAAGCTCTGATGATGGTGCCTTGTCTTATTGCCCCCCGTCTAACTTAAGTCTAAGGCCGTTGACAGGTCTACTGCCAGCACTGGGTGGCTGTCTTCTTGCTGATGGGTGGTGGTCCAGTGCTGCAGCTGATTGGTGATGGTCCAGTGCTGCAGCTGATTGGTGATGGTCCAGTGCTGCAGCTGATGGGTGGTGGTCCAGTGCTGCAGCTGATTGGTGATGGTCCAGTGCTGCAGCTGATGGGTGATGGTCCAGTGTGCAGCTGATGGGTGGTGGTCCAGTGCTGCAGCTGATTGGTGATGGTCCAGTGCTGCAGCTGATGGTGATGGTCCAGTGCTGCAGCTGATGGGTGATGGTCCAGTGCTGCAGCTGATGGGTGATGGTCCAGTGCTGCGTGAGACTGACTCGGGGGAAACGGGCAGGACAGCAGTCGCCCAGTCGCTGCAAGGATCCACGTCCACTCTGCGTCCGTGAGGGATATCATCACCGGTCCCTTCTCCAAGGGGAGGGCGCTGGTGGTGGTGCAGGCCATGGTGACGTCGCAGAATGGCAGCGCTTCGTTACCTGAGTCCCCCACAGCCTCAAGAGTTGCCCTTCTGCGACGCAGGCTAGACCTGGCTTTGCCTGCTCTGCGTGGAAGGTGGGACTTGGCATGAGGTCAGAAGACATAAACACTTTACAGCAGACTCGATAAAACCTTGTTCAGAGATGTCCCACCTGATGTGATCTTCGAATTTCTGAAAGAGATCAATATTTTTCATCTGATCTAAGATTTTACAGAGGGAAAAATTTTTAACAAAATTTTCTTGTAGTGTGTTTTTTAGAAGGTGTGTTTAAAAGGGTTGTGTGAATGAGTTTTTTTTATATTTTTATTTTATTTTAAATATGGATTTGTGAGTTTACTTCAACGCGGTGATAGCCCTGATATGGCCCTTTGCAGTTGGCTGGGCTAATAAGCAGCATTAGCCTACCTTACTGATGCAAGCAAGGTAGGTAGCGCCCCCCATGTCTGTCTGCCATCAACGCGCCTTGCGTTGGCAGTGCCCTCTCCCTGCAGGTTTTGTCATCACCATGACGTCATGTTGTGTTTATGATGCTGTCGTCATTGTCGTGCTGTTAGCAACGTGAGTGAATGAAAGACTGACTGACAAAATTGCTCATGTCGATAATACAACAGTTTCCTCATTCTTCTTTGTTTAGTACTGTAGAAGCTAAATGGGTGGCTCGGTGACGGACAGGTGGGTTCACGTGGAGGCAAATAAAGACATTGCCTGCCTGCATTGCTGCATCCCCCTCCCCGCTTCCACACCCCCCTTTCTCCATTCCCTCTCATTCCTGAAGGTCAGGAAAACGGTTGTGTCACTCTGCACCTCATATTGTGGGAAAACGACATTTCTGTGTGATGCGAGGTGGACGACTTAGTAGATAGGATGTCATAGGATCATATTAAATGTTCGAAGGACCATGTCGTATGTTTACAGACTTTCTTATAACATGTTCAGGTGTCCTTTGCATTCATTTTGTGTACTGTACTCACAGGCAGGTGCAAACTCCCACAACACGGAGATGAAGACTTTGCCGTTGAGTGAATTCATCTTTCACTACAGTGTTTATGCATCCAACTTCTGCATAATTTTATTGTGACCTTCAAACTGATCTCTGCGTTTGCCTTTAACATAATTAATGTGTATGCCCTTCAACGTAATTTATGCGTAATCCTGCAGAATGATATATTACGCGTCATTTCTCGTCTCAGCGCACCACCCATTCTCCCGAACAGTTCACACAACCAAAGACCTTACGGACTTGTTACCTTATGGACTTGTTACCTTACGGACTTGTTACCTTACGGACTTGTTACCTCACGGACTTGTTACCTTACGGACTTGTTACCCTTCGACTTTACTCACGGACTTGTTACCTTACGGACTTGTTACCTTACGGACTTGTTACCTTACGACTTCTCGTAGTCCATATACATTTTTT
>CM031624.1:26283036-26288565 GCA_018398815.1 Conus ventricosus | reverse complement strand
ACATTCACTTTTTTTTCTCTTTCTTTTTTTTTTGTTTGTCTCTGTCCCTGTTTCTAATTACTTTGAATGAACCTCTGACACTAAACCAAGGTCAGTATATTTGTTTTGCTGCATTCTCTGTGACCGGTTCGTGCTCTTTATATAAATCCAAAGGTTTTATTAGATGTTCTCGAATCTTTGTGTGGTCACTCATTATCATCCAGGGCTATTCAAACCAATCAATGTTGTGTATGGTCACTCATTATCACCCTGGGCTGTTCAAACTGATCCATTTTGTGTATGGTTATTCATTACCATACAGGGCTGTTCCAACCAATCAATGTTGTGTATGGATATTCATTGTCATACAGGGCTGTTCCAACCAATCAATGTTGTGTATGGATATTCATTGTCATACAGGGCTGTTCCAACCAATCAATGTTGTGTATGGATATTCATTGTCATACAGGGCTGTTCCAACCAATCAATGTTGTGTATGGATATTCATTGCCATACAGGGCTGTTCCAACCAATCAATGTTGTGTATGGATATTCATTGTCATACAGGGCTGTTCCAACCAATCAATGTTGTGTATGGATATTCATTGTCATACAGAGCTGTTCCAACCAATCAATGTTGTGCATGGATATGCATTACCATACATGGCTGTTCCAACCAATCAATGTTGTGCATGATCACTCATTACCATACAGGGCTGTTACAACCAATCAATGTTGTGTATGGATATCCATTACCATACAGGGCTGTTCCAACCAATCAATGTTGTGCATGGTCACTCATTACCACACAGGGCTGTTCCAACCAATCAATGTTGTGTATGGTCACTCATTACCATACAGGGCTGTTCCAACAATCAATTTTGTGCATGATCACTCATTACCATACAGGGCTGTTCCAACCAATCAATGTTGTGTATGGTCACTCATTACCATACAGGGCTGTTCCAACCAATCAATGTTGTGCATGGTCACTCATTACCATATTGAGCTGTTCAATTTTGAGCAGAAGGGTCGCCTGTTGAATGCTGTGATGTTGGGAAAGCGCGGCAATGCTGGGATGTGAAGCTGGTCTATGGTGAATGCCTGCTGTTAGTCCCATGACAAGGTTAATCTCTCCCCCCTGCCCCCCCCCCCCCCCCCCTTGCTTTCAAACGTCGACACTTCGACGGAGAGGTGGAATGGAGTGGTAGTGGGGAAGGGTGGGTGGGAGACAGATACCAGAGGTTATTACAAAAGAGTGGGGAGATGATGGGGGGGGGGGGGGGGGGGGGGGGGGGGCAAAGGGGGGAGTGCAAGGGGAGAAATAATGTGGTGTCTGTGGTTCGGATCCTAGGTAACTGCAGTTCTAGAATCTCTTTGGCGAAATAACGCCCAAACTGTTGAAGCAGGTTTGACAAAACTATGTCCAAAGATAAAACAGAGATCCAGAGATCATTTATTTTTGCGTGTGTATGAGTGGTGTGTGTGTGTGTGTGTGTGTGTGTGTGTGTGTGTGTGTGTGTGTGTGTGTGTGTGTGTGTGTGTGGTGTGTGTGTGTGTGTGTGTGTGTGTGTGTTGTGTGTGTGTGTGTATCTTAGTAGTGTTAGTAGTAATGGTAGTACTTTTATTATTATTGTAATTATCGTTATTATTATCAAGAGTACTTATAGTGCCTGTTCTTGGTCAGAGGGCAAGCCGTGATTAGAGATTCACTAAGACAGTTCTATCAGCGGCTGAACGGTCCATTCCCAGAAGGAAATCAGTTACAACTGGAAAGCACTCGGGAAATGCATGGTGGAATCAAGCTGTTACTAAAAACAAAATCACGTATAAAAATTGGTTGAAGAAAAAATCAGAATCTAATCATATAGAAATGAAAAAAAAAAACAACTAAAAACTACTTGAATAGAATTTGTGCACAAACAAACAGATAATATTGGTCTAAGTATTGCATTTTGTGCTCACGAAATGCCAAGCTACAAAGACGCACACAAAGTGTGGAAAAAAAAGAGATTTAAGAAACGGTTTCTGTCTCCCATAGTGTCCAATAAACTAAAGGATAAGAGCTTCCCATCCCCCTTGGAAAAGGCCTGAACATTTGTTGATATGTTTGCCAAAATCTGTAGTGATGTAGGATTAACACCAACCCAACTTGATATGAAAAAAAGCAATGAACGAAAGGAGAAGTAGAGATCCTGTTCCGGACAATGAAAATTTTGTATATTCCCCTATTTCGTTTAATGAACTGAAAGACGCCATTGAATCATTTACAAATTAAAAAGCTGCTGTGGGGGATGATGGGATTTCCTACAGCATGGCCAGCCATATTCCGAAAAAATGGCGCTTAATTCTGTCAATTTTTATCTTAAATGTTGGGAAACAGGAAGTCTTCCAAGTGTTTGGAAAACTTCAGACATAACTCCTATACTTAAACCAGCCAAACCACAGTCAGAGGCCAAGTTACAGACTGATATCTCTAACATCACATGTTGGAAAAATTATGGAAAAAATATTTTAACGAGATTAAGATATTTTTGTGAGAAGAAGCAAATCTTTCCCGTCAATCAGGCTGGATTTAGGAAAGGCTGGTCTGTGATGGATCATTTTACTAAACTTACCACACAAATAAAGCAACAATCTGCCAAGGTTAAAGTGTATTAGCAACTTGTTTTGATGTCCAGAAAGCATATGACCGTGCCATACTTTTTAAACTTAAAAATATTGAGTTAAGTGGCAATATTTATCAGTATATTAAATCTTTCATGACAGGGAGAAAAATTATCACAGAAATAGGGAATACTTTGTCTTCTTCGAGGTAAATCAACATGGGGATTCCTCAGGGATCTGTTATCGCTCCTTTCCTTTTTAACATCATGTCGTATGATTTACCAAAATATCTGCCCAAATCCATTAATATTGTACCACATGCTGGTGATGTAGCAATGTAGATGAACGTCCCTTTGAGGAAAAATGGATTATGCTTTGTTAGTCAAATAAACAGATTATATCAGACAGAGCTTGAAAAACTGAACAAATATATGATAATTAATGGTTTAGAATTTTCAGCGCAAAAACCTAGCATGGTTCTTTTCAACAATGGTGCTGATCAAAAAAAGCTACCTAAACTTCAAATTGATGGTCAGAATATTACTTACAAAACTGAAGTAAAATTTTTGGGGCTTTGTCTTACGCCAAAATTAAACTGAAAAAAAATAACAACTTTGACACCATGTTATCAAGAGAATGAAAAGTGTTAACTTGTTAAAGATAGTAAGTAAACAAACTTGGGTTCAGGACCCGAAAACTCTTGTCCATCTTGCGATTTCACTTGTTAGATCTAGATTAATGTATAGTCAGGAGGCATTCTTTTCTGCTCCAAAAACGTTTCTAGACAAATTGCAAAGTTTAGATAGCAAAGCCATTAAACTGGCTTTAGGTGCCCCTCTTTATACGAGCACAACGAAATCGTATAGAATGGCTTGTGTTTTACCTCTTGATAAAATGAGAAAGCTGACATCAGCAAAGTATGTAATAAGAGCAAACACCGTTGAAAATTCACTTCGAGCAGAAATAGACATAAGATCTGATGTTGACTATTCAAAGGAAGCAAGAAATAAAAAAATAAGTTACAGACTGTAGCACATTATGTCTCTGAATTACTTGAAGACTCCAATATCACCCCGAAAAGTGTTGCCCCCATGATGAATGTCACACCTATTCCTCCTTAGGAATTAACGAAAGGTAGTTTTGGCTTTGATTACACAGATATACGAAAAAATGACAATCCAAATGTTTTAAGTACAACAGTTAAAACATATATATCTGAAACTTATTCTGATCATCTTGAGGTTTATACTGACGGTTCTGTGCTAGAAGATCATCATGCGGCTCTGGCTTTGTTATTCCATCTTTAAAAGTTGACAAGTCTTATCATTTTGGCACAGACATTTCGATTTTTACAGCAGAACTAATAGCGAATCTTATGGCTCTGTCATATTTGATTAATCTACCACTAAATCAAAAATGTTCTTTTTGTGTAGATTCTAAATCAGTCTTGCAATTCCTGCTTCATTATTTAATTACAAGAATAATGTTATCTTTGAAATGAAATATTTGATTCATTGCATTCAAGCGAAAGGGTCCAATGTTGACTTTTGTTGGAGACCATCCCATTGTGGAATTTATTACAATGAATATGTTGACCTTCTCGCAAAAATGGGCGAGAAACACTTTCAATGCTATTGAATTGTCTTGCAGTTTATCTTCAGTAGAAATGTGTAACATAATAGAAAATGAAACGATACAACGTTTTTTTCTCTTCCGGGTCATAGTATTTTCCATTATTGAATACTCCGTGTGCAAGTAGATCAATTGTTACCTTGTCGTTACGACACAGTACTGTAAAGACATTAAGTGTGTTTGCTCTGAAGAACGAACAATGGAGCATATACTGGTAAAATGTGCTTCAATGAAAATTTTCCTACCTCCGGAAGTCGAAGAATATATTTTGCCTGTTTCTAATGTTGAGTTATTTGGGATCAGTTTAATCTTTTCAACTTTTCAATATTTAGATTAACTAGTTATTTGTTATACCTATTGCTCGTTTCTTGTAACTCTCTCCCTCTCTGTCTCTCTCTCTCTGTCTCTGTCTCTCTCTGTCTCTCTCTCTCTCTCTCTCTCTCTCTCTCTCTCTCTCTCTCTCTCTCTCTCTCCTCTTTCTTCTTCTTCTTTTTCTTTTTTTTTCTTTTCCCGTTAAAAAAAAATGTGATGTTAAAAAATCAAAAGAGTTTTTGCTGTTTTTGAAGCTAGAGTCTAAAATTATCGACACGAGGAAAACAACTCAAATAACTAACTAACCAACTAAGCTGTAATCGCTCTACAATGCACACTCTTGTTTACACAATGGGCTGCCTGCTCGGGTAGAGCCAGCTGAAGAGCTGCCTGCAAGACGCTACATTCTGTCGTTTTCAATGTCATTCGGTAGAATATCAGTCACTCTATTTTTCGTTCATTCTTTCATTGTCTGCAATGTGTATACTTGTCACCCATCCCAATGGCCAAAACAGGCCTTCTCTTCTGAATGTTAGTGATGGAATTTTACATATGTCATGCATGCGTTCACATGGAAACTCGGTTACAGTCTCATTCGAAGGACGTTTTGGACAATGGAGTCACAACGAATGTTAACATTGTATCATTGTATGTGCGTGTGGGGGGGGGGGGGGGGGGGGGGGCTTGTGTTTATGTGCTGAACAGGTTAGCGCAAAGGAACAGGGTGGAGGGGGGTAGGGGCACATGGGGAAGGAAGGTCAAGCCAGGCAGACAGTTCTCCCATCAATATTACAACGAGTTAGGAAGGGTTTAAAGTAGACAGTTCTCCCATCAATATGACAGTGAGTTAGGACGGGTTTAAAGCAGACAGTTCTCCCATCAATATGACAATGAGTTAGGAAGGGTTTAAAGTAGACAGTTCTTCCATCAATATGACAATGAGTTAGGAAGGGTTTAAAGTAGACAGTTCTCCATCAATATTACGAGTTAGGAAGGGTT
>CM031624.1:26205379-26273477 GCA_018398815.1 Conus ventricosus | reverse complement strand
AAATTGGGGTTTTAACATTCTCTCCAAGGGCATAAAATCATTATAAAAAAGTGCAAAACTCTTCGCATCTGGCACATTACTGATCACCCCTGGATCTAACTTGAGACCCTATGGCGCCCTAGGGCCCCAAGCCAGATCCAGAGGATCACAGATAATGTGGCCAGATGCGAAGAGTTTTTGGGAATATGCCTATAATAGTGGTTATTTTATACTTGGTTGCCTACTTTCAGTTTGTCTAATTTGGGGCAATTCTCTCACCCCCTTTTCAGGGCTCTTCCTGGGAACACACAAACACACACACACATTGTGTTTACGGGCGTTTATAGGCCGCGCCATGACCCAGACAAAACACGAAAATTGGAAGATGTCACTAGAGGGCCAGAGAAGAGAGCCAAATTAGACTTTCAAAACCACGCAAACAAGTACAAAACCACTGCAGGCATATTCCCAACTTTATTACACTTTTAGGATTAATAGATATACTGTTCAAACTGAAAGCTTTATAATTATATGGTGTTTATGCATAAAATGACTGTTAATTAAAAATTGTTTTTTATTCAACAAGAATTGTTAAAGTTAAACAACAACGTTGCTTTAAAGTAACGTGTTTAGTAGCTACTTTGTACAATATTCATATTAAAAGCTTTGAGCAAAATTAAACACAAAAAAACAACTTTTAATAAATCAAATCTCTCTCCTATCTATTAAATAGATATTTATCAGGGAAAGACATTACTTTTAATGCAATAATTATAAGGAGATAAATCACTTTCATTATATCTTTGTTTTTCTTATTTTGATTGTTAATGATTACTCTGTCTGTGCTAAAAGGAAGGTAAAATCAAACTAGAAAACGCTGTCAAAGGATATCGAGCGAAACCAGGCTCAAAATAGGCCTCAGCAGCCTATGACATTGTCCAGAGCGCGTTGCAGTGTTGTTAACAGGCCCATGCCGCGCTTTACTTAATTTTTAATTGTCGTTTTTTATTTAGTTTTAAAATGAAGCCCGAATAGCTACAGAGCTTATTAATATACTTACGAGTTGGATTGGGACGGGAGGCTGATAGAGAAGAGTTTAAAAAAAAGCAGGTTTGAAGAATTAATTACTGATCTTTTTGTCGTATAAATATCGAGAAAGCGTGAAGCAAGCCATCAGTAAAAAACCAGATTCCTTGGCCCCCAACCAGTTAAAGTTTTTGCCATTTTATTGATAAATGCGTGCCTGAAGATGTTAATCTGACTGTTTCTATTGCCGCTGAAGGAAGAAGCTATCGCTTTTAATGAGGATCAGGTTTTAAACGATTAAATAACTAGAATAATAAACAATAGCTAATTTACATTTACAATTTTTTTTATATTTAATATAAAAATGCTGCCGAACTCATGAATCTGAGTTTTAAAAAAAATTGTAATGAACTATTTTGACGAAACAATTAAAGTAAACACATTGATTTAGTGAATTTGTGGTTTGAGAATGAGTAAAGCAATATAATAAAAGATCATAGTTGAACTATTTGAGTAGCAATCAAAGTGATGAACAGGACTTTAGTGATTCAGAAAAAGCTAAAAAGATTAGCAGGTTTATTTTAAGTTAATGTGTCCCTTGAAGTGTTGCAATGCCTTTGTGAAGAATAAAAAGCGCGTTTTACTTACTTTAAATTGACATTTTATTTTTTTAATTACGTAAATATTTGAGTTAAAAAAAATAGCCTCACAACATGTCTGAGTTTGAAAAACTGCACCACGCACTGGTGAAATGTAGTGACAAACTATTAAGCAATATGTTTATAAGTAGACATGGACATCATAACCCCCGAACGTTCAGAAAGCGTGCACATCAATCTCCAAAAATCCCAAGT
Source organism: Conus ventricosus (assembly GCA_018398815.1). Classification (NCBI taxonomy): domain Eukaryota; kingdom Metazoa; phylum Mollusca; class Gastropoda; order Neogastropoda; family Conidae; genus Conus; species Conus ventricosus. Next base: position 26,271,618 of record CM031624.1, on the reverse strand, counting down.
TTCTTCAGATGGAGCCGCCAGTAAAAGTCTTTGGCTGTTTGTGATTATATAACGCCTGATGATAGTAACATGCAAGTCTGGTTTTCAACTAAACAGAAAGAAGTTATTAGCTTTCGCGACTTAATTTCTGACTGGGCTGACTACATGCTTCCAACAGTTTAAAAACCATGCAAGTAAAAAGCAAACTTGCACAGTTCCTGCTGTCCTGAAGGAACGTCCTTCAAATTAGATTGAGGACAAACAAAGTATCTATCCTATAGTTGGCAATGCTTACCTTCCTCTTCCATAGAGATTTTAAACGAGCAGTCTTAAACATTGGTTTTATGTGGTGCGTTATTAGCACATTTACCAACCCTGGTTAAAAAAACGCTCAGAAAGAGTATCCAATTATGAAGCATACAAACATGAGCTGGAACGTTAATAACATATCCTTCCCAGTAAGTAAGAAAGTAATCTCAGTTTGAAGAGCAAAACAACCCAATCCCCGGAAACGTATACACATGGTCTGCAGTAACAATCTATGCCTCTACGGATTTCCTACCAAAGCTCCTACTTTTGGCGATCAACTTAACAAACATTAGACTTGATACTTTTTGCAGATAGCACAAAGAGTCATTATGTATTAATCAGAACAATAAGCAACTTATGGCTTTACATCAAAGGATCATGCTAAACAAGGCTTTTTGTAAAGTGTTTGGTCAGAATCCCAACTATAGAAGCAGCTGCCAGTCAGAAGAAAACAATGTAAAAGTTTTTAGACTGTGAAACCGAAACTCCTCACAACTAAACCAGGGTCTAAAGTGATATTACGAATTTACACAAAATGCAGATGACCCATACGTGGTTTAAGCGGACTTTTGAATCAATCTTGCCTCATACTACGGTCCACAACACAAGAACAAAAAACATCCGTTATTAACCCACCATCAGATCTGTTCTTATGCGTTTTATTTGTTGTTTTTTCGGATGGTGCACACAACGGCACCCTAGATTTACAGAGGACCTCATGCTCTAATCGTTTTTTACAACACATGAAACTAGTTCGTAATACTACACAACCAATATATCTTTCAGACATTGTGATGACTCCAGAAGACCAAGAACGCTATGACTCATCTACCACTGTTGGATATGTAACAGAGAATTATAGTAGGCGACACAGTGAGAGACCACGAATCACATTACTTGAAAGTTAGAGACTTCACACAGCAGTGTAATCTTCAGCTTAAGTTGACCCTAAAAAATGGAAACTCTATCTCTTTCATAACTTACGAGCTAATACGATTCTCATTTTAAATCATGCAAGCAGTGACTTCTGAATATAAGAAGGTTCCTGCATTGCACATCCTCAAAAAGTAACACGAATTTTACTCTTGACTGTTTATCCTTTTTATGACTCAGCTCAGCATCTGATTGCAGTATGGCTAAGTTAGTCGGGATCTCAAACAAGACATTCCAATAACTAAAACAAATACTTTGACCCATCATAGTGCGTAAAGGTGTTTTGTACCCCTGATGAATACATGAAACTCGTGGGATAGGTTGTGATGAATACTCGCTTTCCTCCTAAAGGTCTTTCTTTTCTAGTCTTAGAGGCAAAGACATAACTGACATCTGAATATGAATACCGCTCAAAAGGTCTGGACAGAATTACACTGTCAAACATGGGCGATTATCACGATCATTACTTGATGCAAACGCGTGTTTTATTGGCAGACTCTTTTCCTAATTACAGATCTCATGCATGAAACATTACAGTTTAGAGACTCATCACATTACATCTCTGCCCCAGGGGCCTTTCTTGAGTTGCCTTCTTAATGTCTACAAACATCAAATTGACTTAAAATCTGATCTACCCACACTTCAGATGATTGAAGAGACGGTCTAGATCGGGGAGGTATTATCATTGCCTCACATCCTACTGTAAAGCCGCACAAGTATTAGACGACCATATCCCACTAAACCCTCCAAGTATCTAATGTACTTAGACGCCAACAATATGGTATGGATGGGCCATGATCAACCACTTCCACTGAGAAACTTTGACGAATGATAAAAGGGGCCTCATGATGGTCAATACTGTGTTAGTATGTTGTCACAGCTTGATTCGGCCTGATAGGACCTAATAGGTACTAATCTTGGAAGTAGATTATAGTAACCATAAGACTATACAAGCTACCACGTATCTCCACATCGATTACCCCCTAGCCCCTCAGAAAGAATAAAGATGATCCCATCGAACCTCCTAAACTTGTGCCTAATCTTAGACATAAAACTAAATATTGTGTCATTACAGACGGCCTACAGTTTTTACATAAAGCAATATTAAAGCTGGACATCTGTTCACGAGAATAATTACCTGAGATCAAGAGCCTTTTAATGAGGCCATACATTCAAGAGAATACTGATCTTAGAACCCAAGCCGCCGTGATGCCTCAAACAAGACTTCTTTACACAGATGAATAACAGCTGTTTTGGCAAAACTATGGAAAATCAACAGAAACTTAAAGCTGTAAATTAAGTTACAAAAGAAAACCAAGCATTAAGTTGGCCTTCTAAACAACTATCAAGACTTTAGAAGATTTAACGACAGCCTGGTTGGCATTATGATGAAGAAAAAGGATGTTAAATTGGACAAGCCGGTGTTTATTGGCTTTACCGTATTAGAGTTGAAAAAGGGTTAATTGATGTTAGAATTTCTGTACGACTATTTTAAAAACCACTGTACCCAGAAGCAAGAGTCCTTTACACAGACACGAATGTTTATTTGGATTTTCCCAAAACTGAAGACTTCTAAAAGGGAAATTTGAAACTGGGGTAGCCAAAGGAGCCGATGGATGGTACGACACATGCGATTACCCAAAAGACAGTCCTTTACTTTCAACTGCGAAAAAGAAATTTGATTGGAAAGATGAAGGAATGAACTTAATGGACAGTTATCAAAGAATATTTTGGGTTTGCGTCGAAGATGTCATAGCGTTGCTAGCCGACTTCTGTAATGAAGAAGGCTAAGGGTATAAGTAAAGAAGTTGTAAAAAAAATATAACTCACGACAACTACAAGAAAGCTCTCTTTGAAAAAAAGTATTTCATCACACAAATGTTAATCTGCGCTCACTCTTCATCAAGTAAACACAACTGCGTTAACAAGAAATCACTATCCTAACAAAAAACAAGAAACTTACGTCAGTCTGAGTTTCATATACTTAGAACTTTAAAAGATTAACTTGACTGACTTAGCTTGTATTTAAAACTTAAGAACCTAACTAGTACTTAATTTAAGAACCTAACTAGTACTTACTTAAGAACTAACAAGAACTTACTTAAGAACTAACTAGTAACTTAACAAACTTAAAAATTTACTTGTACTTAACTTGTCCCTTAACTTAAAAACTAACTTTCTTATAACTAACTTATCTAGTTTTATTTTAATTAGTTCATTAAAAAACATTCCATAGAAAATGGGTCTACAGCGGGGGGTTTGTACTTTTTTTGCAGAAGCTGGTTCTTCTTCTTTTACGTGGGAGCTTGTGACTTTTTTTGCTAGTATGGTGTTAGGTATTTGTGTGCTAAAACCCCCCCCCCCCCCCCCCACAACAACAGCACCCCCAATACATAATGATACTCTTACGTTTGATGTGATTTTGTTAATTGTGTTTTTGGGTTGTGCTGGCGTGATGCTGTTTTAAACTATCTAACAATTTTGTTTGCTGATTGGTTTGCTTTGGCAGTCTGTTCCATTCAGCTATTTTTAAAACGCCCAGCCTCAAACACGTCCAGGACTTTTAGACTTATAACATACTCACTTGTGGTACATTCACTTGTGGAGCACTCCTTGTGGACACTCATTGCGACATTCTGCTCCTGCGGACTGTCCTGCGGCTCTTCTCGCTCATTTTCTTTTATTGCGTTTAAAATTTTTAATATGATCAAAATTAATATGTTTAAAAGTAATTAATCCCATGATGAATGGGCATAACATAGTCCAAAATCTGTAATACATGTCACATGCAAGAGTTTCTAGGGGCTTGTTTAAAACTGGATCTTGTGATAAGTCAAATATTTAAATCTTCTTTTGAATCAACCGGCGCCATCTTACTTACTAACTTAGCATATAGGCTAATCATTGTCTGCCCACTGATCTAACCATTTTTGAACCTAGCTTGCTTCGTACCTAGTGTAATACTTCTTAACGTCTGAAGTAGACAGTTGTTGATTTGTTCAATACTTATTCAGTGCCTAAAAACTGTCAGTTTTTCCACACCAGCCAGAGAGTATAATCTTCCCTTTGGAGGTGGGTCGGGTGAGTAGCCTACGGAGTAGCGCTTGCTCCTCACACTTTAAATTCGTCACAATCCATTTTTTAAAAAAACAATAAAAATAAATAATACTTTTAAAACCATGATTAACGCTGGTTAAATTTTGCAGTGCCTATCTTGGGTGTTATAGTCTATTCAACCCTTGCAAAAAGTTTGGTAAAATAAAACCACCCAACATGGAAAGATGAATTCGCCAAACTAGTTGCAACCTTATTTTTAGCTTTAACAACAAAAGATTATTTTTAAAAAGCACATAGACAGCCCTTTTGTATTATGATTATTTTAATTATTTTTTAGTTAATAAAAAGATGAGTGAAAAAAAGATTATCAATACGATTTACCATTCTGCTGTAATAGCGCCTTAGTTTAGGCTATAGCGTAGCAAAAACCATGTTTAAAATGAGGCCAGCCGACGCTAGAAGGAAAGACATGAGATGTTGACAAGGTTATAGTTGAAAATACTGCAGGGAATGGCGTCAAAAGACTTTCTGTTACACAGGGAATTATCCCAGAAAATATTAAATGCATAGAAAGAATAATCATAAGAAAATAATTTAAAAAAAGATGTCTGGTTGGTTCTATGGTGGGATGAGCTATTGTATATGCTTTGGGATTTCTCTGGAAGCAATTAAATAGTATAGTAAATTGCAGACCGATGAAAAGAGAACGTCCAAAACACGGCAATGAAGATTTAGCTAAGCAAAGAGGCTTACGAGAAAAGCCAATTGCTCCACATAGACTTTAATGAAAAACAATAAGAGAACAGAGACAATATGCAGAAGCACACATTTAGCAGACGTTGATGGATACAATTGAATGAGTATTACTTAGAGACAGGAAAAAGAAGATTTCTAACAACACCACTCCAGAACTTACAGACCTTATAATGAACCATCTGAAGAACAGAAGACTGCAGAGATAGTTTTTATTAGCAGATGGCTGAACTCAGTCTAACCGATGCACACTTTCTTGTGAAAATAAACATGCATTTATAATATGATAAATATATATTCTCCTAAAGGGGATTGGAAAGAAAAGACTGCTATTTAGAAACTGAGTAAAGCAGCTAGAGTGTCTGAATCAGATGCGAAAGACTGCATTCAAAACAGGCAATTATGTCAAATATATCTGCCTGCCCCAAAAGAATAAGAAGGAGGCCTAGATATGTTAACTCAGTTCCAAATGAACACCCACCAATGGACTGCATGCTGTTATCATCCACTACAAAATTATAGAAGAAAAAATTTAAGTATGCACAGACAGATTGTTGACAAGCTTCAATACAAAGACGGCTGAAACCTTTACGAATAAAAGCTTCAACTGCTTTGAGCGTTGCTTTACAACAAATATACATGCTAGGCCATTAAAGTAACCTAGGATGATTCAAGTTGATGAAGGAAAAGAGATTTAAAGTTCAGTAAACCAGCTGTTTTATAAACATCATGTTATCATTTCAGAGAGGAACCCCCAGGCAACCATCGATCACAAGCCCTAGTAAGAAAACATTAAGTAAGAAACTGGCTGAACGTCTGTTACCTATCAATATTTAAGCAGAGAAATATGGATAGAGAACTCACCCCAGCCGGTAAGGAGATTGCCAGCCGTCATACTCCGTGCCATGAACAATGAAGAATTTAAAGCAACAGGCCTAAACCAGTACAGCAATCAAAATTAAAAAAAATTAGCATTACAACTGACAGATAGCAGGGGACTCAAACAAACTCTTATGCCGTTAGGACTAAAAGTAATATACTTGTATGCTCCTGGAGAAGGCAGAAGTTGATGTAGAATTAGAGCTACCAGATCCAATAATGGACATAGACGTATTATAAGTTGAACTAATTATGACAACATCCCTCCGTATATTATTTAAAGAACTCATTCTGCTAAAAGCCTCCCCTAAAAGAATCGTGTTGTACCGCGAATAGCTGCCAGTTGATCCCCCAAACACAGTGAGTTTACAAAAAAAAAAGAATTTATTTTGCTAAACTTATTAATTTATTTATTTTTAAACTTATTTTTTTGTGTCTAATTTGTTTAACTGATCATTTGTTTGTTTTTCAATGTTATGTTTCATTGCATCAGTGTCTACCTGTAGTGAGGTAAAAGTCTTTCTTCTCCACTTCCTTTTGAAGTTCAATTTTTTGCCAAGTGACACATAATCTCACCATCGTCCCATAAGCTTACTGAAATTCTTCGTCTGTAATTTCATCCTGTAAATGATTAAGCTTATTCGTAAACTATAAAGAATAAAGTTTTGCTGATGCTAAGGCAACAATAGCATGTGCTTTTGTAATATTAGGAGTTAATTTTTTTAACAGCACTTTAAATTTTTTAAACAGCAACTTACAATCACATAGACCACGCGCCTAAACTAAACCAAGACTACCTAATGCTAAAGAGGCTGGCGCTCCCAACCCCAGTACTAAAACACAACACTAGACCCAGCACATACCGTAGTCTACAGCTGAAGAGCAGTAGATTACATAAGAACAGAGTATACAAAGCTTTAGCATATATCTTTCTATAACCCTATACTTAACCAATCGCTTTCTATTTCCTTTTTTGAAGTTCGTTATTGCTCTACCTAAACTGATAGAACCACCCTATTTAAATAAGATAATATTTACAATTATCTTATACATATCTTATTAATCCTTCTGGCCACTTCATCAACGAGAGTAAAACGCAATAAAAATCCAACATACTAATGAAAAATAAAGTCGAGTATTGTTAGTTGTCTTGTCACATTAACCTGTCAGATGAAACAACAGTGTTTATTTCCATCTTATCCTCCGTTTTAGTAATAACAATAACGAGCCTAAGAGGACCCGTCCCAAGTTTTTTCAGACGATAATTGTACTCTCCCTAGCAACAACACCTTTTCTGGCAAAACAAGAAATAGACTCCCCTGGAGTAATTCATAAAACAAAAAAAGCAAAGTAGCAGTTTAGGCATTGGTGTTTGGGAAAAATCTAGGGTTATCTGTGTCATCCCTCAACTTCAACTAAGTCTTCTTTCCTGCTCAGCACATATATCACTGCCTTATTTATCTTTACAATCTGCTTTTCTGATCGACCCTTGGACAAGACTAGCATGAAAGGGTCCCTGCATTCAAATCCTTTCTAAATTGCTTTTTTTAATCAAAGTATACCTTGGGCTTTACGCAAGTCCCAATTTAAAATCCCAGTTTAATTTTCTGACGCAAGACCCAGTTATTGTCTTTCTAAAAAGGCCGTATCAATATTAGCCAGTAATCAGTTGTTTCTTGATTCTTATTTGTTCTAGTTTAGGATAATAGCTGTCGTTTTTAATCTTACTTTCTGTTTCGTTTGTAAACCCCAACATCTGGATTCAAATCCATAACATTTCCTATCCACCCCTATCGATCAAACTCAGCTGTGACTGCTAGGTCTTTTAGCTCTACATGCCACACATTTAGGATCTAGCTGCGCTTTTGATTCTGGCCCGCGAGACATTCTTTTTTTAATATTAAAAATATATAAACAATCTACAATAAACAAACGAATTGGAACGGGGGGTCCGTCCGCAAGCAATAGCTTAGCGTGTGCTTAGATTTTTCTAACTGTTCATATTTTTCTAGCTCCTCTTTTCCCTATTATATCATTTTTATTCAACTTAACCATCTTCAAACTATCTTTGTCCTTAGGTGTAAAATAATACAACCGTTTATAACTGCGATCTAAAGTCTTTTAAAGACAGCATTTGTTTTTGAGTTAATAGCCACACAGAAACTAAGCGGCGCCCCATATTTGACTAAAAAGAGGCACGCTTGACAGAGCTTTTCTTTTTTAACAATGTCTCCGTTCAGGACTTAAACAGTTAACAATAATAAACAGGGTTTCATTCCTCCAAATAAACTTCCTTTCTTTGTAAGAACTATCTAGTCATAATGTTAGTGCAGAAAAACAATGTACTCGTAATGAAACCTTATAATGTTTGTAACCCACAACTCAAAGTACGAAGACAGATTACCCACACCCATGTCATCCCCGCAAAAAGTAACAGAGCGGAACTTTGGCAGAAACTTCAAACTATCCATCTGTTTTTAAAATAATATTACTCTGCATTATTAATAAACCACGACTATAACCTTTTCTTCAATGTTTAAACTGCAGCATCACAAACCAAAAAACATGCCTATTGTAATTGGTGCAGTTTCCGTCTGCTTTCATGTGAATATATATTTTTATACCATCTTGCCCTAACCCTTTCTCCACTTCAAACAATCTGTTGTCAAATGTAGATCTAAAATCCAGCCACAGCCCATATTTTGGTTGTTATGAATTCTTCGATTTTTACATCATAAAGCGAAAGTTTTTTACATACTCGATCAACGCAGGATCTCTTGCCTCCCTCCAGCGCACAACCTTTCTTATTACATCAAAGTGTTGATGAGGTAAAAGTCCACGACCTGAATACAACTGATCAGACTTGCCATTTAATTGCACAGTCACTTCCTCATTTTTTGGAATAATCAAACGCTTCTGATACTCTAAGAAAAGGGTTGTTCCTTTCATAACCAAGAACAAAAATTCAATTAAAGACTTTCAGAGACTGATTAGATGTATGTACCAGAGATGTCCGCTTATTTCTATTTTCTGTATGGAGTGCAGACTCTTTCATAATAAATGTTTTACTTTTATACTGGGTTGAAATTGATCTGGCCAGTTTCATGGTTAGTACCAACATCACACTCAAGATAAATGTTCGCTGACTGTGTATTTGGATAAAAAGGGTCTTCAACAGAACAACATAATCGCTAGGATTAAATGTCATTTATAATAAGTAATATACCTTTTAGTGCGCCTTGTAATATGGCATTATGCGCTTAACATTCAAAATCTAGAGGGATACAGAATCGTTGCCAATGCTTTCTGCTAACGGCCTCATCTTTTAACATCCTCCTTTGCATCCTCCGCTTTAAGCCTGTGCCCTTGAGTACCGATCGGCTTGTTATTCCCTGATAAACTTTCTCTTTTTCTTACTTTTTTAGCAGCCATAGGCATAATATAGGTCAAAAATGTCTGCCTCGCTTAGTAACAAGACTTCCTCTTCCCTCCAGATGATTGCAATAAGTATAACGATAGCCCTGCCTAAATTATCAACAAACAGTAGCATAGGATCCGTCGATTAAATATTTATTTGATGATAGTTTAGCATTGCCTGGCAAAAATAACATTCGCCAGCGCCAGATCAGGGAACTTGAACTATTAAAAGCTTGTCCAGCTGAACTGTTGATGGAGTATTTACACTAATTACAGTCAGCCTATACCTCAAACAACCGTGAGGTTTCCTTCTCTTCATCTTGAATGTGAACGAGGTCACAACCGTAGGAGATCATTTTTTATAAAACAAAAAAGACAAAAATAAAAAATATTGCTGAAGATTTTGACGCGATTGATCCTTTGAAGAAGAAGAAGAAGAAACAGAACAGGGCCCTTCATTGCAAGAAGAGATTGAAGAAGAGGGTTCTCTTTACTCCCTAGACAACGCCAATAACCAAGCGAGCAAGAATTTCAAGCATTTTATAGAAGCATAGACACGAGAGCTATTACCAGACGTAGTTTGAATCCAAACGACTTTGAGGAAAGGTGGGTCATTTGTATATCAAACAAGGTAAACGGGTTCTGCAAAAGTTATTTTTGGTTGGGCTAGAGTGTCAAACCCAAACCCAAACAAGTTTGAAAGCCAAATCACAGCTAGATGAAACTCCTGCTGCTGTGGCCAGAGCGAATTAAATATTCAAATTTAAATCCTGAGACTGTTAGTACTTTTACAGAACTTGGAGCAAGATGCCCAACACAATCAGAAACAGAAAACATCTCTCTTCAAGAATTTAAATCGGAACAACAGATGAGCTAGTAGCAGAAATTGAAAGCGAGATTAAAGAGGGAGACAGGTGAAAAAGAACTTGTCAATTCTCAATATCTGAACGAGAGCGGAAGCCCATGAAAAAGCTCTACAGACAATAAGTGAACAAATGTCCAACACGGCAAAACTTGGTGAGCTAGAAAGATAAATCGATAGAAGAAAAAAATAAACTGGCTGATGCAGACGATTAACAATCTAGGGACAAGAAGAAAAGGCTAAAATACAAAATGCCAAAAATTACAGGAGTTAATGAACAAAAAGACAGAACTGTAAGCGCGATTTCAATTAACAGAGGTCATCTAGAATCACAAATAACTAAAATCAAAGAAGTTAAAATAAAATACTTTATGAATATACAACGCTGGCAGAAAGAATAAGGATTCTGTTCAAGAACAGGGATTACAATAGTTAGCATATTACAGCTGTTGGTTTGCTATCACTACCCTCGTTTAATGCTTTAACAGTGGTGGCCCGACAGGGCAAAGCTCCTCCCACGAATCAGCCTCGGAAAAAGTTGGATTAAAACCTATTAACAATCATCTTGCAAACTTATTAAAGAAGATTATGCAGCCAAAGAAGCGCTTGATGCTCTGCCTTGCATAAATGGCAGTGTAGTTAGTTGGTATTTGTCTACTATAGGCAAGTTGCGGTAAATATGGCTGAACCATCTGAGGACGTTAGTGAGTGCAGGCTGCCGGTTAACTTTTTAGTGAAATAAGTATGGCTAATCCAGAAAAAGTTAAAATACGAGGGCTGCCTTTTCGCTAGTTGGCTGTCCAGGGTAGGCAGAACACAGGTGGCGTGCTTTCAGGCTGTGTGCTGCATTCAGGCTGTGGGACCGCTTATAACTGCGAGTGGAACGTTTTCTTCAGTGCAAGGTAACTTTTATTTAAATGGATGGAGCAGCCTTTGTTTAAGCTTGATTGTGCCCTAAGTTTTTGGTCGTCTCCAGCAATGAGGATTTCCGATATATAATTCAGTCTCATGCCAATCTGTAGTCCAAGGTCAGAGGGTACATGTATAATTCCCCATGGCCTACACAAAGTCAACCTTTGACCAATCATTGCAGAACGACTTGATACTTTTGTTATTCTGGCAGCAAATCAACCCAGAGTTAAAAAACACTCTAAATTAGCTAGAAATTGTTTCTGCACCAAAGCCTGTGGCTAGCTTACTATGCTATACCTTAGTCAGTGATAGTGCTCCTAATAAACACCAACCGTATTTCCGAATGGAGTCATTAAGTCTAATGCACACCTGGCATTGTTTAGACCTTCACATTCATCTAAAGATAAATGTTTGCCGCAAGCATTAGGATGTTTTTGTCTATGGATCCCAATCGAACTCGTTTGTTTTGGTTGAAAAGAGTGTTGCCAGGCCAGTAGTCCATAAATATATTCCTCTAACGTTCGCCCCACAAATACAAAGTTCCCCCTTAACAAACCATGAATTGCGGTCTAGAAAATTTTGTTCTAAAATCATTGAAGGATAAATGTTAATTTCCGTTGCAGATCTTTCATATGCATTTTTGTCCATTGGGCTTTTAAATGGTATTAAACTCTTGTCGCTTGAAGGGGCAACTTGCCTTTCAGTTATTATTCGACGTACTGGAAATAAACATTAAAGTTAAAAACTGACGCTAACAAAAGATAGGGAATGGAATTAAAGGTTTGCATATGAAACACCACAGCCATTAGTTGCCGCAGTAAATGGCAAAAATATTAACTGATACTGGTAAAACGCCAAATGGCGGGATGACACATGCAGAATGGCACTCTGTCACACTTTATTGGCGATTTAAATATTAAGTTAAGTGGATTTCCAAGTCTGACCCGGCAGCCATAATGAATCATCCTAATGCACAGGATAAATTGCAGAAGCCAATATTTGGGTTATAAAACGCACGCTGACATTGTAAGTGTGCACTTTACGTAATATTTAAAAGGTTCCATTATTTACATTAGTTTTTTAAAAATAGTTAATAAAAAAGATGACAATCAACAAGCGTGTGTTTCTTAAACGTATTCCAATTGTCAATTAGCCGCGGGAGTTGTAGATTGCCCATAAAGACAATATGGCTTTAAAGTTATTGGGTTAACATGTCTCCGGGCTTAAAACATGGAGGAGGAAAAAACACTGAAACTAGGGGGGGGTCCGGGGGGCATTCTCCCCCGGGAAAATTTTTTTAAAAAACCGCGTGAAAAACTATGCCACTTCGCGCTTTCTTTCGGACATAAATTCAAGAGTTTATTTAGTGCATAAAAATTGCTGATTAAACACATAAAATACAGAAGAACATATTTGGGACATGGGAAAGGGTTAAACACATAAAAAAATGAACACTCACCCCTTTAACTTGAGGTTTTACAGTGTTCACCAACTATAGTCTTTGATGAAATCTCACTTCTGGGTTGCTCAATAAGTTTCACTTTTCAGGTATTAAAATGATCACACAATAATCAAGTTTGAAGTTGTGCACACAAAGTCAGTAACTGGCATCAAACACTTAACACACACACAGCTTTGTCATTTGGGTGTTTGGGTGGTGGAGGCATTAAAGAAATATAGCAAGGAACTCTGTTTCTTCTTGCTGCTTGCATTGTCTGCACTGTCTTTGCCATCCATCTTCTTGCTTACTTGAATTTCAACCCTATCTTTGTCTGCTGTTTCCTTGCTTTCTCCTGTTTGGCTTTCACACTCTACAATTTTTATTTCATTCTCATCCACCTTCTTGCTGACAACTTGACTTTATTAGTTTGAACCCTATCTTTTTCCTTGCTGCCTCCCGCCTGGCTTGCACTCTCCACTTTTTTCTATATCACCCTCTTTTTTCCCCACAGGATTGCAATGTTCTATCCTGGCACGTTTTACTGCTGCTAAAGTGTCTTCAGTGACCTTTCTTGTAGTTCCACTCAGCGCCTTGACGTTTGACACGTGCTTCGCTGAACGAATGTGATCAAGAGCTTTCTTCCCGCGACCACCGTAACACTTCCCTTAAGCACAGTTTGCACCAAGCTAAACCTGGTGCAATAACTTTGCGAAGAAAGTCTCCAAGCCCTCGTCAACTTTCTGAAGCGTCCACTCCCATTTCCACTTGTTTTTAATTGCAGATTCGTCAAAAGATCGACCCGCATGAACAATGACTGCGCGCTCCGCCATTTTGTTTTTTCCGGAAGTCCGACCGGAAACTTCTTCCAAGAATAATCAGGGGCCATAACTTGCGCGCAGTTGCTATGAACGCTTGCAAGCCGATCACAAATACCTTGCTCCTGTCGGTTTTTTTTTTTATTTTTTTTTTTTGACAAACCGAAATTGCGGAATTCCGCCCAGACGCGGAACGTTTAAGCCTGATGTCTGAAAAAGCTCAGAATAACCGGATTAATATTAGTAACGAGGTGGGCAATCAAATAACTCATGTGCAAATACCTGATGGTTACTACAACTTTTGCTTTTTAAAAGAAGTACTTAGCGAATTGGCATATTGTTAAAAATTAACGAAGCAAACCTCAAATTACTATACATTCCCACAAGAAGAAAGAAGAGAGTACACTTTCCCTAAAGGTCTGGCTAAAATCTTAGGCTTCCACAGTAGTGATAGAGCTTATAGATTTAGTACAATAGAAGATGTCTATCAGTTTGAAGGTAATAAACCTTCTGATTTTCTCGTGAACCAATGTTGTATGTCCATTTACAACAGTTAAAAACAGATGCTAATTTGTTTGATGGCTATCCGTCTACAGTTCTACAAGCACTGCCGTCAATTAAGGCGGGGTTTTGCGATTATCAGTTATATAGGTTTGACGGAAACAGTCAATTTAAAGAATTAGTTGATGGCCTATAAATTCATTAGATGTAAAAATAACTAATCAAGATGGAAACTAGTTGTTTGTTCTGATTTGTTGGTGGTGCTGGAAGTAGAAGAGCGTACTGTAAACCCTTAATTTTTATGCTCCCCTGGAGAAATGTTAATATGTTTTGTTCACGATCACCCTATCTTATCTTGCACGTAAGCCCCCCATTTTAAAGTAACGATTACGTCAATTTTTGGAGGTTTTTGCGTGTTAATTTTGTTTAGAAAAAAGGTGTTAATTTTAGCCAAAAGAGCATGAGAAGGACGTGATTTGTTTTTGTGAAAAGGGGGTTTTCGTGCAAAATAAGATGGGTGGTCTTGAACAAACATATTAACATTCTCTGCTTGTGGTGTCTTTGTGCTGCCTTACTCAGAAAAAAATTACTCGAATGGAGCCGACAGACTGTAGCTAGCGAAGAGTTTGACAAGGTACAATTACGACACCAAAATGGTGGGGTGTGGATGCTTTGGGTGATCCTGCAAGCCGTTGCACACCATTCCTCAAACAGCGGGGAAATCAGAACACAGCCCTGTGGGCTCTGAGAGAACACCAGAGACGCCGACCCTGTGCGGAGATTTAACCACACCAAGGAGCCGATGGAGCACCCAACCCGCCAAAAATGCGGTAACCAGACGTACTTTCTGGCGGTTTTCAAAGTGAGGCGATTGCAGACCGAAACTGAAACAAACTCAAAAGAAAAATTACATTCCCACCGACAAAGGGGACTAACAAATTACATTCCCACCGGACAAAGGGATTAACAAATTACATTCCCACCGGACAAAGGGGACTAACAAATTACATTCCCACCGGGCAAAGGGGATTAACAAATTACATTCCCACCGACAAAGGGGACTAACAAATTACATTCCCACCGGGCAAAGGGATTAACAAATTACATTCCCACCGGACAAAGAGGATCAACAAATTACATTCCCACCGGACAAAGGGGACTAACAAATTACATTCCCACTGGACAAAGGGGACTAACAAATTACATTCCCACCGACAAAGGGATTAACAAATTACATTCCCACCGGACAAAGGGGGTTAACAAATCACAAGACAAAACACGACGCGTTTCGACCTCTTTGGTCTTCTTCAGGCAAGATGAACAACGTTCAGGACGAGGAAAACGCCGAACGACCCATCACTCTTCTCAGCTTGATTCAACGTCCATTTTGCGCCCCATCTGAGAAGATAAGTGATTGCTTTGACAACGGGCCTATGGGTTGAAACGTCAGTTTTCTCACTAATGGATTTGACTGCCACCAAAAGGTTTTTATAAACGTTATTATTTTTTTCATTTTGCTTGTTCTTTGTTTTGTCTTGAATGTTGTTTATCTTACCTGAAGAAGACCAAAGAGGTCGAAAGGCGTCATGTTTTGTCTTGTAATTTGTCCTTTTTTGTCCAGCGTAATAGCATTATTTCTTTAAAGTTCATATTTTCTGGCGGTCTGACCCATTCCTCAGATAACGCCAGTCAGGCGGCAGAAACAGTCAGGCGAAAAATAAACTACAGTACATCTCCTGTGGTTCATCCTGCAGGCACAGTTGTTGGTGACAAAAGACGGCACCTGTGCTCCCTGGCCTTGCATGATGGACTCACTTGGCTATGTTCTGTGTTGCACGTGCCAGAGTGTATATGTACAATGTATGGAATTTCTTCCGCTTGAGGAAATGTGCCGGTTGCAATTCGGGTGACCTTCCCCGTCAACTGGATTTGTCTGACGCAGTTTCTGGATGCAACTGTGAGGAAGCAAACATCAACCCTCAGCCTAGCAACGAGGACCACATCGGTTCAATGCTTCAATTTAATCTTCTCTTCGGTGGTGACAATATCATACATCAAAACAACCACCTCGGTTCAATGCTTCAATTTAATCTTCTCTTCGGTGGTGACAATATCATACATCAAAACAGACAAAAGAAAGAAAAAAAAAGTTGGAAAATAAAGCCAGCTAAAAAAAACAACAACTACAGAATAAAAACACTGGTTTGCACTTCAAATCATTCAACAACTCCATCTTCCCGTTTTGTTCATTCTCACTTCTCTCACAAGATAAGCCATTCATGATATCATCCTAAACTCAGCAAACAAAAAAAACAAACAAAAGAGAGAGACAAAGAAAAAGAGAGAGAAAGAGCGAGAGAGAGAGAGAGAGAGAGAGAGAGAGAGAGAGAGAGAGAGAGAAAAAAAGAAAGAGAGAGAGAGAGAAGAGAGAGAGAGAGAGGTTAAGAAAACACAAAACCCAATGTTACAGACAACAGTTTCCCAAACCAGGCAATCAATAACATTGTCGACGACAGAACATTCGACAGATTCACACAAAGTGGGTTTGTCACATGCACACAATGGCTGTCGTGTCTCCATCCTAGGATGCTCTACGACCACATAGCATTGCCTGCATGCACACACACATACACACACAAATTCACAACCATTCGTACACACAGACATACATGTGTTCACACACACAGACATGCATATACACACACACAGACATGCATGCACACACACATACACACACAAATGCACAACCATTCATACACAGAGACATACATGTGTTCACACACACAGACATGCATTTACACACACACAGACATGCATGCACACACACACATACACACACAAATGCACCACCATTCATACACAGAGACATACATGTGTTCACACACACAGACATGCATTTACACACACACAGACATGCATGCACACACACATACAAGCATCCATACACATGCATGCACACACAAGACCTGGCTTAGCGGGTAAGACATCAGACCGTTATCCCAAGGTCTGGGGTTTGATCTCCCCTTCAGACAGTGAGTTATAACAGTTTTTTTTTCCCCCCTTTGGAGTCACCATCTGTGCAGATTACAATCCCCTCCCAGTCCTCTAGGTGAGACTGTAAACCCAGGTCCTTGTGCATGAATGCATGCATACCAACTTTGCATGCAAATTACACGTCATTCCACCTTTCACCTTCGCGTTGGCTCTCATGTGATGGCGGGATGGACGGCACGAAAATAAAACATACGTGCACGGCAACAAGTGCTGTTGTGTCTAAACATCGTCCCCATCCCCACCCCCACCCCCCTGGACAGAATGGGGCTACCTCTAGGCTGGCATTATAAAATCTCCCCTTAAAAATCTTGCGAATCGTAAACCTCAGACTTCTAATTTAAAGAGAAATTATAATAATTCTGCATGACAAACAAATTACAAGACAAAACATGACGCGTTTCAACCTCTTTGGTCCTCTTCTGGCGGGATAAACAACATTCAGGACAATGAAAACAAAGAACGTCAATGTCCATTTTGGGTCGAATTTGGAAAAATAAGTGATTGCTCGTTCTTCATTTTCGTTGTCCTGAATGTCCTTTATCTTGCCTGAAGAAGACCAAAGAGGTTGAAACGCGTTGTTTTTGTCTTGTGATTGCTTTGTTGTCCCTTTTAGTTTTGTCCAACAGAATAATTATAATTTCTCTTTGAAATTTGTTTCCGCTTCTTCCTGCAGTGGCCTCACTTTGAAACTAACTCAGATTTCTAGCCAAGTTCTAAAATGAAGAACTGAGAGAGACATATATAATATATATGCACAAATACACACACACATGCATGCATTCATACACACAAACAAATGCATACACTCACATGTACACCACTACCGTGTTCCTGAGCCAAACGAAGCACCATCATTTTATCAGTGAACAATGTCAGTACCCTGTGTCCTATCACACATGCCAGCTTTCCTCTGGAAAAGTGTTTTGGTGGAATTCTGAAGACTGCGAGTGCATGAATGAGTGGGGACACAGAGGAGCAGGGAGTGAAGGGCCTGGGGGGGGGGGGTGTACACCACACTCACCCACCCTCAGATGTTGGTTCTCTGCACTTGGATCTTCAAAAACACAGGCTAAAGATTTACCTTGGCTTCTTTTCTTTGGATCCATTTGAGAACAATACTGTTCTAGAATGGATGTTCACCTCCAAGTTTCTTTTTCCATCTTTGGCATGTGTCTGTGCATGTGCGCACCTACACGCTTGGTTACTGTGTGTATATAATATATATATAATGTGTGCGTCTGGTTCTCTGTCCTGCTTGTCTGTGCATGTGCACACTTGGTTTTATTTTGAACAGAAATGCATGTCAAAAAAAAAAAAAAAAAAAAAAGGGGGGGGGGGGGGGGGGGGGGGGGGGGGGGGGGGGTGGCAAGAAAAAAAAAAGAGTAGGAACTTGCTTAAAAGGAAAAAAAAGAAAAAGAAAAACTGAGCTGGCATGTTTGTAGAGTTAACAACCAACAATTCATTCCTGCATCAACACGCTCCCAATCACCTCTCCCTTTCCCCAGACAGAATGTGAAGCTGACACGATACTCACTCACATCATAGACAAGAGCAAATTAGGCAAAACACTTGCACCTAACAGTGAGACCACTTCAAAGAAAAAGAAAGCAAACCCCCCCCCACCCCCCCCCCCCCCCCCCCCCCCCCCCCCAAATAAAACCGAACAACAAAACATTGTTTTGATCGAGTAAGCCAAGTACATAGGTTACAAAAACTACACATTGTTTGTTCAAAGCTTGGAGTACAGTTTGATTTTCTCATGTACATACAATACGGTCTAACACACGCCAATAAATTCTTTTGCAAACCTTACTTTAAGTAGATAAAAGATTATGCTACAATCTGAACCGACACAGTAATGTTTACATGTTCTACACAACCAGCACAAGGGAAGGAGAAAGAGGGGTCTTTTTTTCCTTTCTAACAATGAATACAGTGCACATCGATCTTGTCTTCAACATGCGCATAAAAGATCCTACCAAAAGCAACTAGAGAAACGTAAGCATAAAAGGGCTATGACTGCAGTTGACATGTCTAATAATTTTCAGATACCTCCCTGAAGACTGTTCGCTGTGTCTGTTTCAGGACCTGGCTCCAGCCTGCAGGGAATGTGCTTGTGACAATATGGCGGCGTTCTTCATGGTGGTGGTAGAGTGTGAGATGCCGGTGTGAGTGGGGACTGAACATCACAAGACAAAATGAGCAGAAAGAACTGACACTGTAGTGACAGCGTCGTTTCACAGGACACCTACATGACGCAGCACTACCAACGCAGAGCAGTGCATGCTTGTGGCCACCAACAAACATCAACCATCTCATACTTTCAGTGCTTGTGGCCACCAACAAACATCAACCATCTCATACTTTCAGTGCTTGTGGCCACCAACAAACATCAACCATCTCATACTTTCAGTGCTTGTGGCCACCAACAAACATCAACCATCTCATACTTTCAGTGCTTGTGACCACCAACAAACATCAACCATCTCATACTTTCAGTTAGAGCGATCCCAGAGATCACTGCCCTTTCAATAAGAAAAAAAACGAAATTGACCCTGCTTTGCACACCATGGCCTCTTCAGCATGCAAAGGGCCGCAACTTTCCCACAGCACATGTCGATACAAAGTATACGGTAGTCTGCGTGCCAGTGCCTGTGTACATGCTGGTGGTCTTGGAGTTAAGGTTTCATCCTTACTGCCCACCTGACCAAACAGTGCCTTCCCCACGCTGTCTGGCTCGGACTGGAGTGTGGCCCCACACACAGCTTCTCCACACTGCATCACAAATCAATAGGCAGTGACACAGGAGTGACTGTGAGGTCTGCAAAGAACATCCACCAGCCATACAGCATTCCCTCTAAAGGCAGTGACACAGGAGTGACTGTGAGGTCTGCAAAGAACATCCACCAGCCATACAGCATTCCCTCTAAAGGCAGTGACACAGGAGTGACTGTGAGGTCTGCAAAGAACATCCACCAGCCATACAGCATTCCCTCTAAAGGCAGTGACACAGGAGTGACTGTGAGGTCTGCAAAGAACATCCACCAGCCATACAACATTCCCTCTAAAGGGAGTGATTGTGAGCTGCAAAGAACATCCCCCAGCCACACAACATTCCATCTAAAGGGAGTGATTGTGAGGTCTGCAAAGAACATCCACCAGCCACACAACATTCCCTCTAAAGGGAGTGATTGTGAGGTCTGCAAAGAACATCCACCAGCCATACAACATTCCCTCTAAAGGAAGTGACACAGGAGTGATTTTGAAGTCTGCAAAGAACATCCACCAGCCATTCCCTCTAAAGGCAGTGATTGTGAGGTCTGCAAAGAACGTCCACCAACCATACAACATTCCCTCTAAAGGCAGTGATTGTGAGGTCTGCAAAGAACGTCCACCAGCCATACAACATTTCCTCTGAACGTGTGCAGGGAGGAAAGAAGGAATACCCGATCAACGAAAATGTCCTGCCCATAAATGCAGTGTTTAAATTAACCTCTGACATTGACGGACTGGTCAGTGAAAGACTAGCTTCATTGTGAATCTAACTGTTCTCAGTGAAGACATTTTATCTGAATATGTTTTCCTTTATACTGTATTTGAGCGATTAGCTTCCTTGTGAATCTACAAAGGCGCTCTCTCTCCAAAGACATTTTTTCTTCATACTGGATTTGAGAGATAAGCTTACTTGTGAATCTACCTGTTAACTCTTTCATTCCTACTTTTCTATGAACTATTACTTCCTCTAGTTCCCTTCATTCCTGGATTTATAGAGAAAAAAAGAAGTGTAAAGTGAGAACTGCCACGTATGCAGTAGCAAACCGGCCAGAATAGAGCGACGACCACTTTCCCAGTCTGTAGGGGCTGTCTGGCATCCATTCCATTCATAAACACTGCCGTGCGAGCAACCCGGTCGTGACGTGTACCGATAAAGCAACTCCCGTAAAGTTCAAAGCGCTTAGCATGAGAACCGATTTTCCGGGCTGCAGGAAGGAAAGGAGGGATTTTGTGCTGCCCAGTTTCCCGGGCTGCAGGAAGGAAGGGTAGGATTTCTGCAAACCGGAAAACCGGGTTCCAGGGATGAAAGAGTTAAGGACCGCCCTGTCTCTAAAGACTTTTTAAAAAAAAGAAGTAATTCTTCATACTGGATTTAGTTCCGAGTAAAGACTTCTTACCTTCAAAGACTGTGTTAGGGGAACATGCTGGTCTGTGTCTGTACAACAGGTACTGGCCTGCAATGACCCCTGACCTTTACAGACTTGTTTCTCTGGATCATTTCTGTCTGTACTGAATTCACAGCTGAAAAAAAATGTCTTCAAGGTCTTCTTTTTCTGGGACTTAAAAAAAAACAAAAAAACTTCTTTGTCCGAACGAGATTTACTCCCCACCAGTTTTCCTCCCAATGAGATATAACACGATTACATTTTTGTCTTTCGTGGGTTTGTATTTATATTCGAAACAATGAGATACAACAATATTACATTTTTGCCTTTCGTGGGTTTGAATTAATATTGCAAACAATGATTCCCTCCCGGTCATGACCCAGCGGATCTCCTATGATGGTTACAGACAAGCTCAAAAACATTGTTGAGGATCATTTCTACATAAAATGGATCTAAAAGAGCATTCTCCAATACAAAATACAGTCGGAATTTTTCCATACAATGTCACAAATAACAATGGATAACAGATTCAAAATCTACCCCAATCTCAAATTTGATAATGAACATCACATTTTTTCGTCGGGTACAAAACGACTGACGGTGGTCTCCGAGTCGTTCAGCAATCAACCATCACCTTTGTTCTGTAAGGCTGAAAAATGGGCAGACAACACATCCAGCACCAGACCAGGTAACAACAGCATGTACAGAGGCTTTGTTCTTTGTTCGTGTATATGGCCCATCATTACAGCAGGTACAATGTCAGACCGGCCAGTTTTAGATGATAGGACAAGGAAAACTTCAGGAAATCCTCTGTCTAAAGAAGGAACAGCCATGACCAAAGGTGTCTTCACACCAAATGTACAGACCTGGGAACTCTGTGGTGTTCAGTCACTTTGAGACATGGAGGATCCTGGGTGATCCAAGTACACTCATCATACCCGGGTTAAATTCCAAGGCCTGCTGACAAATTTGAAGAGAAAAGGAAGAGGGATGGGATAGACACACTGACTTTTTTCCGACAGAGTGCACCATTAGTGCGCCACAACATGCCAGATGTACGACGACCGGCTGTCTAGGAGAGGCCAGAGTGTAGTGCTCTTCTCCTGTGTCTGACCTATGTGGTCAAGTTCTGCATGCTCTCAAATGTTGGCAGAAAAATATAACAGACCTGCTGCCCAAAGGTTTACGCTGACTTTTACAGAAAACTGATGTATTTTGAAAAGCAGGTATATATATATATAAAAATTGGTGTATGTTGGAAATATTCAGACCACTAATTGGTTTCTTCACTTAAAACTTTTCTTCAAACAATGTGCATTTCATCAGAAATTTGATAGACATTACGTCACACTTCTAAAATAATAACAATAACATAGCATTTATATAACGTCTTGCTAAAGGTTCTAGGTACTGACAATCCTCACTCTCATGTACGCAACAAGCTGCCAACCTGGGTAGTGCCAACTGAAGAGCTGCCTGCTGGCGCTTCATTCAGTCATTTCCCATGTCATCCGGTCAATATCATTCACTCAATTTCCTTACTTGTTTCAATTTCTCATGCAGGGTGTATGCAGTGTGTAATGTGTCATCCAAACCAACAGCCAAACTGGCCTTCTCTTCCGAAAGTTGGTGATGGGATTTTATGTGTGTGTGTGTGTGTAAGATATTAAAACATTCAGTGCCATGTCTTTTTCTCATTGATCTCAGCTTTTGACTATGAGAAGGACACTTATCTACCGGAAAAAAAGTTTATGATAAACTAACCTACAGTTGCACTCTCTCTATAAACGAAGTCCACCACTTTCATTCTACGTTATTTCTGGTTGTGTAGAGCACGGACTGTATCTGTAGTGAAACAGTGAACACAACACACTGACACAGTTCAGGCCACCGGACAAAGAACCTGGGCGTGTGCGCAACTAGTCAAGCCCCAACTGCACAGACGTTTGCTGATTCAGAATACAGTGCAGCGGTGGACAACAAACTAGGAATAACCAACAATGCTACACCCAGTAACATAAGACTACAGGGGAAACAAAGCACCTTCCTTAATACACCCCACCCTCCACTTCCTCCCTACACGCCAGGTATTGGGGGAAAAAAAATAAATAAATAAAAAAAGACCAGAAGGCAGGGGGGAGGGAGGAGGAAGGAGGGTGTGGGGGCGCTGCAGAAGACTGATCGTAACTCGGCGCTTTCAAAAACCTACAAAGGGTTAGGGCAGGGTTTACGCATGTGGGTGGCAGATACAAGGGGTGTCCTATCACACAGACATGTTCCTCATCACAATCAAAGCGATCTGTTCTACCACTATTTCAACTCTCTACATCCTCAGTTCACTTCAATGGTCCAGCTGACAACACAGCCTTCACCACACTGTCCGTCCCGTTTCGTTCATTTCGCCCTTTTCTTTATTCCTTGTGTCTGCCTTGTGCCGGCTGAGCCTCTAACCACCTGCACAGTCTCCCATTGCTGGAGTTTGAAGTTGCAGGTCTGTCGACGAAGGCCACGCATTTCCTTTGATCCTCTCTCCTTCGACCAGTGCCTTCACTTTCGACTCGCATCCGACAGTCCAATAATCTGTTGTTGTATCACTTTTTTTTTTTTTAGTCTCCAGTCTCCAGTCACCGACATGCAGAAGACTAAAGAGCACACCATTGCTGTGTCCCATGTTCACATCCTATCACTTCCTTCACACACCGCGATTCACATCAAACACTGCACTCACATGTGCTTTTTCTGCTGCGCAAACTTCAGAAACTACATGTCATAAACACAGCGCCGTGGGGGAAAAAAAAAACAGAAACAGAAAAAGACTATCCCTCGGAACAGAATGCCAGTGTGGATGCTAACAAGAAAAATAAAGAACTGGCTTTAGTCCTATCCCATGATGGCGCCAGCAGAGGGCAATGAGGCGGATGATGTTTGTCGCTTTGTGCAGAAGGCGGTGGGGGTCGAGGAAAGCCAGTCTCCTACCCCCAGACGAGGCTGCTGCTGCTGCTGCTGTGTCTGCCGCTACACGTTGACCGACTGCCTCTGTCGTCTGGGGAAAGGAGAAACAGACCCATCATGTTTGTATACAGAATGAACTGTGGCTCAGTGCTCTGTACAAAGCGAATGGAGACTGATGGCAACAAGGAAGAAACAAGGAGGGTTACTCTTGCTCCCATGATGGACTCACTTTTTGTCATCATGGGAGCAAGAGTTATCCTACTTGTTTGTTATTTACTCTTTACTGTTCCCTGTCTCATCTCAAGGAAGAACGAGTGAAGAAAAACGCATAAACACGCACAATGATAACTTACCTAAGACACACAGACACATACATACTAAATGCCATAAAGTGATGAGACTGTAAACTACATACGCAGGAAACACGACGAAAGAAAACACGCACCAGACATCACAGAAGTCATGCTATTAAAAAGGAAATTTTGCTTTTGATGCCTTCCTTCTTTATTATTATTTTTTTTTAACATAAAGAGCTTATGGCAAAAATCTGCCGTTTCAAGGTTACCCCATACTGCAGTATGTTTTTGTTTCCATAGCTACCCAAGGTCAAAATAAGCCAGACTGAGGACGCAGAGGAAAACAGTCTTCTAACTGAAAAATGTGTTACTCCTAACTGCAGAACTAATTATTGGACAACCTAAAACACAGATACAGCGTCCACTACATGTTGATGACAACATTCACAGAATATCATTTTGGCTTCACTCAGCAATACTGTAATCACCCCCTTTAAAAAAAACAAAAACGCGATCCCTAAACACAACTTTGGGGGGGGGGGGGGGGGGGGGGGGGGGGGGGGAGGACAAAGTTGTAAAATCCAGTTTCTTGACCAAATTTAGGATATCAGGGGTTTTAAAAATGTTTTTACAATGGGGATATTCAAAAAAAATTTGGCAGGGTTAGCCACTGAGCACTGGAAACGAAAAACAAATTGGACGACTGATTCAACAACACACACACACACCACACAGATACATACACACATACACACAAAACTCACACACACACAAACACACTTACGCGCGCACACACACACACAACATATACACACACAGAAACTAAATAAAACCATAAAAAAGAGGCCAACGTACTTGGGGTGCCCCTGAATGCCAATCTGACAGCGTGTTTCTGTGTCAGTCCAGTCGTCAGGGTTGCTGGCTGAGGTGGGGTTGGAGGGGGAGCGACGTTTACGTGACCCGGGTGACGTCTGCTTCAGCTCCTCCACATCGTTAAACACCACCGCCGCCCCGCCCCCGGCTGTGGGAATGACATCCCCCTGTGGAATCACACAAAACGTCATGTGACTGTTCTGTGGGAAAGCAGCTTCACTTCTGTGCAAAGGTTGTCCCATCTTCTGTACTCTTTTACCAGCCTCCCCATCACACCCAGACTTGTTTACCCCAAAATTTGACTTAAAGTGTTCCAAATCCAAAATATGAGGATTTGCTACAAAATAGGACTACACCAACGAGAAAGTTTAAACTATGCTGCGGCGAACATGCATTGTTTGTACCACAGCAGTGGGATGCAATATAACCACTAATTATGTTAAAAGTATCAGTATCTGTTTACATTAACACACACCTGTTTACCCTAAAATCTACTTTTGGTGTACTTTTTAACAAAAATGAGTGTATTTTCTACAAAGAGCGTACACAAAAATTCCAAATTTCTGTAAGAGCGGGAGGGAGAGGGGATGATCCTCCTAATGTTTTCACCTACCATCACATTGCAGACACTTCTTCCCACTCGCAACCACCTGATCTTGCATGAACTACAGTAAAACAGGTTCTTTCTAATACAAATTACTTTCAAACCTGATTCATCTGTATACTTTGGCACAAGCTCATGCTCTCTCACCGGTTTTTCAACATTTCAGGGCATGTTGTCAAGAACCGGACACTGCAAAACGCGATTTCGCGCACAGAAGTTAGCAAGAGTTGTCGCTCTTTGGTCAAAGCCTCCACCGCATTTAGCCTCCACAAGTTCAATCACCGCTCAAGAACTTCGTCTCCAAAACTTTTTTCAACGTATTTCTTTTTAGTTCATCATATTTTCGCCGAACACACGTACAAAATGCGGCAAAATCGTATGGATAACCAGGTCTGCATGCTACTCATTCCAACACAGCCACATCCAGGTTTCCTCCCACTTCAGTGTCTGCTCCAGTAGTCTACAGGGAGCAACTGAATTACCCGTCCCCTCTGTTCTTCCTTCGATGACCAAATTTTTTGAATTCCTTAATATAACTGAAAGCAGCACAGTTCTAGAGCTTTATCATTTTCTGTGGTGATACTCTGGAATTTGCTACCTTTCAATCTACGTCATGCCCCGTCCTTCGCAACTTTTAAGTCTGCACCTAAACTTATTTGTTTATACACCAGTTGTAGAATACCACCTGAAATATTACTGTATTGCTACATGTCACTGTGCTACATGTGACTTGCACACTTGCTCATGTACAAATGAGCTATTCACTGTGTTATACAGTGTATATGTCTGAGTATGACACATTGTGTGCCAGTATGTATGTGCTTGCATGTGCATGAGTATGTGTGTGCATGCAAGCAAGCGTGTGTGTGTGTGTCCAGTGTATATTTCAGATACTGACTGCATAATTCGTTAAAACTTGGAAAGCGCCTTGTAGCCTACATTGTTTGGATGGGCACCATAGAAACAGTCCTCAACGTCATTGTCATTTATTAGATTATCATGAAGCTACCCACCTGAAGAAGACACTGCTCTGCTGCTGAGTTACTTTGGTGGTGGTCAGTAATTCACTATCTAGTAACAAGGCAACTCCATGAGTGGGGAATAAAGTGGAACTTCAATGCCTGAGTTTCCCTGTGGGATACAACGGCACTGAGACATGTCCCCTGTGGGACACAACGGCACTGAGACATGTCCCCTGTGGGACACAACGGCACTGAGACAAGTCCCCTGTGGGACACAACGGCACTGAGACATGTCCCCTGTGGGACACAAGGGCACTGAGACATGTCCCCTGTGGGACACAACGGCACTGAGACATGTCCCCTGTGGGACACAAGGGCACTGAGACATGTCCTCTGTGGGACACAACGGCACTGAGACATGTCCCCTGTGGGACACAAGGGCACTGAGACATGTCCCCTGTGGGACACAACGGCACTGAGACGTGTCCCCTGTGGGACACAACGGCACCGAGACATGTCCCCTGTGGGACACAACGGCACCGAGACGTGTCCCCTGTGGGACACAACGGCACCGAGACATGTCCCCTGTGGGACACAACGGCACCGAGACATGTCCCCTGTGGGACAAAACGGCACCGAGACATGTCCCCTGTGGGACACAACGGCACCGAGACATGTCCCTTGTGGGACACAATGGCACCGAGACATGTCCCCTGTGGGACACAACGGCACTGAGACATGTCCCCTGTGGGACACAACGGCACCGAGACATGTCCCCTGTGGGACACAACGGCACTGAGACATGTCCCCTGTGGGACACAACGGCACTGAGACATGTCCCCTGTGGGACACAACGGCACTGAGACATGTCCCCTGTGGGACACAACAGCACTGAGACATGTCCCCTGTGGGACACAACGGCACCGAGACATGTCCCCTGTGGGACACAACGGCACCGAGACATGTCCCCTGTGGGACACAATGGCACTGAGACATGTCCCCTGTGGGACACAACGGCACTGAGACATGTCCCCTGTGGGACACAACGGCACTGAGACATGTCCCCTGTGGGACACAACAGCACTGAGACATGTCCCCTGTGGGACACAACAGCACTGAGACATGTCCCCTGTGGGACACAACAGCACCGAGACATCTCCCTGTGGGACACAACAGCAATGAGACATCTCCCCTGTGGGACACAACAGCACTGAGACATGTCCCCTGTGGGACACAACAGCAATTAGACATCTCCCCTGTGGGACACAACAGCACTGAGACATGTCCCCTGTGGGACACAACAGCACCGAGACGTGTCCCCTGTGGGACACAACAGCACTGAGACATGTCCCCTGTGGGACACAACAGCACGGAGACATGTCCCCTGTGGGACACAACGACACCGAGACATGTCCCCTGTCCCCTGGCTGATAGACAGGGGACCCTTCTTGTGTTACACTGGATGATGCACAGAAAGCGCAAAAGTCAAACCATAAATTGAAAAAAAAAATGAAAAAGAAATGAAATGACGGTCGCTCAGGGGGTCAGGGGGCAACATCCCGCTGAAGCTGAAGAGAATTCGGTAACTGAATGAGAAACTGAAGACATTTTTAAACACATAAAACCTCATTTTGTTGTTAAGACAAAGATCCATCGTGACTGACAGTGGGTGAAACTGTGTAATACAAGTCCATGAAATCTAGGTAAACAGAACATGCATGTCAAATGCAAGCAAAGGGCACAGATTCAATCTAAAATAGAAACAGTCAAGAAAGAAAAAACCCTTCTGAGGGAGTGAGAGATGGAGTGAGAGAAAACACATCAGTGCCAGGCATGAACCCAAGATTAAAAAAAAATCCAGTTCACTTTTAAGGTTGAATTTTTTTTGTAACTGATGATCAGTTTTAAGCGTGCTCACTGAGCTGTTTTCTTTTCATTTAATCCATACTTCTGCTATGCATATAAGCCAATACAATTCAGCTTCTCATACAAATGAAGGCGTACAGTATCCTCTGCATTCTTTTCATTTAGCCATTCAAAACTCCATGTATTCTTTGAAGTTGCCTACGTAATTATTTGGGAGGCTTCAACAATATATAAAAAAAATAAAATAAAATAAAAATAATGGCAAAAAAAGGATCTTCCATCAGGATGAAAGCTTCCAAAACCGATTCCATCGCCAAACAGAAGAGGTTTCATTCATCCCTGGGCCAGTATCTCTATGAAACTTGGATTCCAGTGCTCCCCACATCGTTTTTCTTTGATGTATCTCCGTCAACTTCTTCCATCTCCATTTTCTTTGCCGCAAACACGCTTTTGGAAACAAAATCAAATTAAAGTTCGCTTCACCATGCTCAAAATTTACGCCTGGAGTGGATATACTATGGTGCAAAACTATTTCCACAGATTCCAAGATGGCACAACGGCACTGGCTGACTAAAGACAGCTGGATTAATTGCAAGTTCCTACACAGATAATGTCTGGTCGAGCACAGCTGTACATGCACTAGTCATCACTTCAGCTGAAAATGAAATCACAGGATCGTTTTTGTTGTTCACCAATGGTGGTTGTGCTAAAACCACTCTCCAACACGACATTTCTTCCTATCACGCAGGCAAAGGGCTGCCCTTAGCTTCCACTCATGTATCCAGGGAAATTTAGTAGCATACTGAAATCCTGCTTTCCAGAACCAACACAGAAAAACGAGTGAGAGACAGACAGACAGACAGAAGGGAGTAGGGCTGGAGTCAGCGGCTGACCTTGATGAGTTTGGTGACGACCTCATCGTTGGAGTCTTGCTCCTGATGGGTCAGGACGTACTTGGACACATCCTTGGTATCCTTGACGTCCAGCTTGGACACGGACCTCTTCTTGGTCATCTTGGGCTGGAACACTGTGTCTGCACGTCACACAATCACCTTTGTCCATTGGGGCATTGACGGTCAGCCGGTTGTTCCTTAAGACCCCACACATCACACACTCAGTCTCTCCATTGAAGGCATTGACTGTCAGCTGGTTGTTCCTTAAGACCCCACACATCACACACTCAGTCTCTCCATTGAAGGCACTGACTGTCAGCCGGTTGTTCCTTAAGACCCCACACATCACACACTCAGTCTCTCCATTGAAGGCACTGACGGTCAGCCGGTTGTTCCTTAAGACCCCACACATCACACACTCAGTCTCTCCATTGAAGGCACTGACTGTCAGCTGGTTGTTCCTTAAGACCCCACACATCACACACTCAGTCTCTCCATTGAAGGCACTGACGGTCAGCCGGTTGTTCCTTAAGACCCCACACATCACACACTCAGTCTCTCCATTGAAGGCACTGACTGTCCGCTGGTTGTTGCTTCAGAACCAGTCCAACACACTGGGCTCTGTCAGAGCTAGTGTCAAAGTGAGGGGACTGCAGGCGGTCACCGAACCAAATTTTAAAGGCCCATCTCGCGCTGAGTTTGAGAAGGTAAGTGATTTTGATCGTTCATCGTTTTCATTGTCCTGAATGTTGTTTTATCTTGCCTGAAGAAGACATATGAGGTTGAAACGCGTCATGTTTTGTCTTGTAGTTTGTTTGTCCCCGTTATCTGGCAGATTTGATTTAAATTCCTTTCAAAATTTCTCTCAGAGCTGTCCACATGCACTGGATTGTACAGCACTGGCAGTTGTGCTGTGTTGGTACTGAGCGGTGCTGTATTGCTTCGGTATCACACTGTGATTTTCCTATCATGTAACTGTATTGTATTATGATGTGACCTTTTTTCATGTATCACAGTATTGGTAGTGAACTGCTGTGCTGTATTGTTTCTGTATAGCATTATTAGTGTATAATCACGTAACTGTCTTGTGTTATGTTTTGTTGCTGTGTTGTTACATACTGGTAATGTGTTAAAGTGTAACTGTGGTATACTGTTGCTGTGCTGTATGGTTCTGGTATGGCATTATTATTAGTGTATAATCATGTAACTGTCTTGTGTCACGTTTTGCTGCTGTATGGTTTCTGTATGGCATTATTAGTGTATAATCATGTAACTGCCTTGTCACGTTTTGCTGCTGTATGGATTCTGTATGGCATTATTAGTGTATAATCATGTAACTGTCTTGTCACGTTTTGCTGCTGTATGGATTCTGTATGGCATTATTAGTGTATAATCATGTAACTGCCTTGTGTCACGTTTTGCTGCTGTATTGTTACATACTTGTGCTGTATTAAAGTGTCACTGTGGTATACTGACTGTGTATTTTACCTGTGCTGCCTTGTCACTGTCTTGTAAGCTGTGCTGTATTTTTTTCATCGTTTTGTAACTGTATCACATCATATTCGCATTGTGTTGTATTGCAACTGCACTGAATTTTCATTGTATTGTTACTACAGTATAGCTATTATACTGCATTGTCACTATACTGCATTCTTATTGCACTGCGTTGTTACATCATACTAACTGTGTTGCATTTGTATTGTATTGTATTTTATCTGTGTAATACAGCGTAATCACCACACTGTACTGTAACTATGTTACAAATGTTCCAACTGTATCATACAGCAATGTCGGTGTGTTGTGTTCTCATTGTAATGCAATATAAATACGAGGGATGACTGCCACAACCCAGTATCTCTCTCATACATATCTACATGAGATACTGGGCTCTGGCAGTCGACCCTCATACATGTTCTTACTCTACTACACTGCAAACTGTATGTGCTCTTCCTGTGTTTCACTGTCATGACATTGCACTTTAAATGTGTTACAATTCTAGTATACTGCACATTAACTGTACTGCATTTCTACTGCACTGCTTGGTAACTATACTGTCGTCTTACAGTACTGCGATGTGACTGTACAGTACAGTGCTGTTTCCTTATTCATTGCACTGTTTGTATTCCTTACCGATGTTGCACTATTTGCTGTGTTGTATTCTTACTGCACTGAACCATAACTGCTTTCTATTACTGTATTGCGCTGTAACCCTAATCGCATTCTTGATTCTTAGCGTACATCGTTTTAACTGTATCGTATTCTTACTATATTGCTCATGTAGAAAACTCAATGGACAACTTGACAGCAGGTCTCCAGAGAAGACCCCCCCCCCCCCACCCCCCACCCCGACAACTGTTTCACCCCTGAACTCCTTACACTCTAAGGGGGCCGGGCCGCATCCAGGTCATGACTCCCAGATGCCCTTCTACTGTCAACCCCTTTTTTTCCTTCTGGCGCTGCTGGGATTCAAACCCGCAACTTTTGGATGGTGAGTGTCTCTTACTGTGCAGCGCTTTAACTGTTTTGTATTCTCACTAGATTGCTCATCAGTTATACTGCTTCTCACTGAATTGCACTGTAACTGTACTGTATTCAGAGAATACCAACATCCAATCCTGCAGATCCTGACACAGGGGGCCGGAATAGCTCAGTTGGTAGAGCGCCGGACTCGTGATCCTTGGGTTGCGGGTTTGAATTTCGGTATAGGGGGATTTTTCCCTCGGAGTTAACATTGGTTCTGACTCCATTCCCCACACAGTCCTTCGAATGAGACTATAAACCGAGGTTCCGTGTGTGAACGCACGCACATCTTGCACACACGTAAAATCCCATCACCAACTTTCGGAAGAGAAGGCCAGTTTGGCCGTTGGTATGGATGACACGTGACACATAGCATGCACCTTCCCCGAAGATGGAGTATGGCTGCCTTAATGGCGGGATAGAAAAGGGTCATACACACAAAA
Organism: Conus ventricosus; assembly: GCA_018398815.1. NCBI lineage: Eukaryota > Metazoa > Mollusca > Gastropoda > Neogastropoda > Conidae > Conus > Conus ventricosus. The sequence continues at coordinate 26,239,137 of CM031624.1, read as the reverse complement.
CTCCACTGCCTGGCTATACAGGGAGTGTCCGCAGGAGTATCAGCCTGCGTACGCAGAAAGAAAAGAAAAAAGAAAGATCCTGACACTCTTTAAGAAAGCTTTTGTGAATCATTAGTTTGAAAAAAAAAACATTTCTAAGCTCTATTCCACAACAGATTTTTTAATCAAACACAACAGTGACAGTCTCGATAAGGTAATCATCATATTTCCAATAATAATTCTTTCCAAAAAAATAATCATTTCACTTAAAAAAAAAGATACAGTTTCCATCACTTAACAGTCACAGCAGAAGACATAAAGTTAACAGTCACAATTACACCATCACATTTAAAGGGGAAAACCAGTCACATACAAAGTAGGGGAGACCACACAGTACACACAAAGTTAGGGGAACACCAGTCACAAAGTTAGGGGACACCAGTCACACAGTTAGGGGGAAACCAGTCACAAAGTAAGGGGACACCAGTCACAAAGTTAGGGGACACCAGTCACAAAGTAAGGGGACACCAGTCACAAAGTTAGGGGACACCAGTTCACAAAGTTAGGGGACACCAGTCACAAGTAGGGGGAACCAGTCACAAAGTAGGGGGAAACCAGTCACAAGTTAGGGGAAACCAGTCACAAATTTAGGGACACCAGTCACAAAGTTAGGGGACACCAGTCTACAAAGTAAGGGGACACCAGTCACAAAGTAAGGGGAAACCAGTCACAAAGTAAGGGGAACCAGTCACAAAGTAAGGGGAAACCAGTCACAAAGTTAGGGGACACCAGTCACAAAGTTAAGGGGACACCAGTCACAAAGTAGGGGACACCAGTCACAAAGTAAGGGGGAAACCAGTCACAAAGTAAGGGGAAACCAGTCACAAAGTAAGGGGACACCAGTCACAAAGTAAGGGGAAACCAGTCACAAAGTAAGGGGACAACCAGTCACAAAGTAAGGGGAAACCAGTCACAAAGTAAGGGGACAACCAGTCACAAAGTAGGGGACACCAGTCACAAAGTAAGGGGACACCAGTCACAAAGTTAGGGGAAACCAGTCACAAAGTAAGGGGGAAACCAGTCACAAAGTAAGGGGAAACCAGTCACAAAGTAAGGGGAACCAGTCACAAAGTAAGGGGGAACCAGTCACAAAGTAAGGGGAACCAGTCACAAAGTAGGGGACACCAGTCACAAAGTAAGGGGGACACCAGTCACAAAGTAAGGGGACACCAGTCACAAAGTAAGGGGGAAAACCAGTCACAAAGTAAGGGGACACCAGTCACAAATTTAAGGGGACACCAGTCACAAAGTAAGGGGAACCAGTCACAAAGTAAGGGGGAAACCAGTCACAAAGTAAGGGGACACCAGTCACAAAGTTAGGGGGAACCAGTCACAAAGTAAGGGGACAACCAGTCACAAAGTAGGGGGAACCAGTCACAAAGTAAGGGGACACCAGTCACAAAGTAAGGGGGAAACCAGTCACAAAGTAAGGGGACACCAGTCACAAAGTTAGGGGGACACCAGTCACAAAGTAAGGGGGAAACCAGTCACAAAGTAAGGGGACACCAGTCACAAAGTAAGGGGGAAACCAGTCACAAAGTAAGGGACACCAGTCACAAAGTTAGGGGGACACCAGTCACAAAGTAAGGGGACACCAGTCACAAAGTAAGGGGGAAACCAGTCACAAAGTAAGGGGGAAACCAGTCACAAAGTAAGGGGACACCAGTCACAAAGTAAGGGGGACACCAGTCACAAAGTAAGGGGACACCAGTCACAAAGTAAGGGGGAAACCAGTCACAAAGTAAGGGAGACCAGTCACAAAGTAAGGGGGACACCAGTCACAAAGTAAGGGGGACACCAGTCACAAAGTAAGGGGGAAACCAGTCACAAAGTAAGGGGACACCAGTCACAAAGTAAGGGGGACACCAGTCACAAAGTAAGGGGAAACCAGTCACAAAGTAAGGGGGAAACCAGTCACAAAGTAAGGGGGAAACCAGTCACAAAGTAAGGGGGAAACCAGTCACAAAGTAAGGGGACACCAGTCACAAAGTAAGGGGAAACCAGTCACAAAGTTAGGGAGACCAATCACAAAGTAAGGGGGAAACCAGTCACAAAGTAAGGGGAAACCAGTCACAAAGTTAGGGAAAACCAGTCACAAAGTAAGGGGAAACCAGTCACAAAGTTAGGGGAGACCAATCACCACAGCAACCAGCACTGACCCACTAAGGTCAAGGTCAACAAATAACCTACTGGTGTCGATGTTGCTCTGCGGCCGATGGGCCAGCCAGACGTCAGCAGCATTGCCGGACGACTTGGACCGCCGGTGGTAGCGTGAGTTGTACACTGGCGCCGATTTCTGCAACATGGCAGACTGGGATCAATCCCTAGAACTGGAAAAACTTTTAAAAAATCAACACATAAAAATTTTTCATTCAATGCCCATCTTGCGCCAAATTCAACGGAGTTAAGTGATTGCTTGGTGTTCATTTTCGTTGTCCTGAATGTTGTGCATCTTGCCTGAAAAAGACCTTAGAGGTCCAAACACAGAGTTTTGTCTTGCGATTTGTTTGTCCACGTCATTCGGTGGAACCATAATAATCACTATTGTTTTCTCTTAAAGTAGAACCAATTTTGAAATGAAAGAAAGACATGTTGCTAATTCCTAACTGAAGCTTACAGCTCCACCATATTCATTTCTTTGTGAACTGGAGTTCTCTAGTTAACATAGCTGCCAACCTCCCAGAGTCAAAAAGAGTAACACCTCACGGGGGGCTGGCCCCCCTCCTGATCAGCGGGGGTCAGGGGGCGCAGCCCCCTGAAGCTGAAGCCTTTTTTACACTCTGACAGGCATATTTTTCATCTCCTGATAGGAAAACTAATCAAAAGCAAGCCTATTATTAAACCATATCAAAGCATGCATATTAGTATTTTGCATACAATGCAATATTTTGTGTAAAAAAAGCCTCTTATGTAGGTAGCCACCATATTTTTTTCTATAGATTAATATACAAAACACACAAAATAAGACTTACCCAAACAGCTTTTTTATCTTCCATATTGATGTAGGATGAACATAAAAGATGCTCTGCCCTCCCAATCAACAGCACTCACAGTCCTGGGCTTCCATCAGCTACACCCACATTCTTCAGTTCAAGTTCCATCAACTTCACCCTTCTGCCCTTATGATCTCACAACTACACCCCATAGCATGTGAAGATTGACGGAGTGTTTTTGACGGCTGCCGATTCCTAAGCTTCATTGGGGTTTTTTTGTGCTTCGTGGTCTTCTCGTCATCGGCCAGATCATTTCTTCCCCCCATGTGAAATATTCACCGGACATCGACACACGGTGCAGACAGCAAACTTTTCACCCTTTGAAGGGCAAGAAGTGACCCATGGAAACTTGTCTTTATAAGCTGGCAGATACCGCTGGAATCGTTTAGGTTTTGTTGTTTTCTCCATGCTACCACTTTAAGACGCCATGTTGACTATTTGAACAGCAGCTATGCGCATGCGCGGAATGGGCCTAGTTATGCCCCTTTCATGCTGACTTCCGAGTTTACGATTTCTGTTCAGTCGGACCAGTTGCCAAACGTTCTTTTATTTCATTTTGGGCTTTTTTTTTTTGTTTTTTTTTTTTTTTTGTTTGTTGAAAACTCGTAAACCGGAATTTTTTCAGCAAACAACGAAAATAGGGACAAATTTTTAAAAAACGATATGTCCCGGTTTTCCCGTAACAGTTGGCAGCTATGAGTTAAGAACCACACGCCAAATGCATGGGTAAAACCTACAAACTTGATTTGACTGAAATAAGGCCGGGTACAGGGGCCGCCTAGGTCCCGGCGGGGTACAGGGGCAGCGTCCTGTTGGGAGGTCCAGGGAGGCGAAATTGAATTTTTTAATTTTTTAGGCCAATTTCGTTGGCTCTCCTGCACCAGAAAAAGCTTAATTGTAACATGATTTCTGCAGTAAAAAGCTTAACTGTAACATGCTTTTGTGCATTACTGTTAGACTTTATGTTCCATTAATTCATTTAAAGATAATATTCATGGCTTATTGTACAACAGACCTGCCTACCTCATGTTATGCTCATCAGTACTAACCACAGAGATTTTCAGTAATTTTGCATTTTCCTTCAGTAATTCCACGGACGCGTAATACACGGCGTTTTTGAACAAATAATGTGTACAAAACTCCAACTACATTTTTAACATTTAACAAAAAATATAAACAGTAAAAAAGGAACAAAAACAACAAAGCAGAATTAAAATACCTTGGGATGATGGCTGATGACGGACTCAGGACAGGAGTTTCAGGTCAATTCAAAGGTGATATACTTGACAGTTTGTAACTTACACAGCAGTCACCACAGATGACACCACTGATGAAGAACCTAATGTACAACCCCCCCCCCCCCCCCCCCCCCCAAAAAAAAAACAACAAAAGTGTGTGTGTGTGTGTGTGTGTGTGTGTGTGTGTGTGTTGCACTAAGCCTTGTATTGTGCCTGCTGCTTGGAGTAGGCACTCTTGAGATGGTCCAGTTCCTCTGGCTCAAGATGTGTTCTCTGCAGGCCGGGATTTGAGAACAAGGAGTGCCTCAATGGTGTCCTGGTGCAGGGTAGACCTTTGGTCAGTGAGGTTCTTCTTCACACAGCTGAAGACACGCTCACATGCTGCACTGCTGTGTGGGATGGTGCAGATCCCCATCATGACCTGGGCAAGGTTCCCAAGGTCTTGGTGCTGCCGCTTCAGAGATTGCCGAGTCTGGAAACATCCTTTTCATTTTCGCCACTATCTTGTCAGCACAGCTCAGGGACAAGTTGTTTTCGCAGATCAGCTCACACAACAGTCTTTCTGCGTTGGTGATCTTCCGTGTGTGGGTCTGACGGCTGCTCTCGCTGGATTTCGTAAACAACGATGTGATCTTCTGACTGGAGGCACTCGCAGCTGTCTCTTTGTGCATTTTCCCCGAGATATGGCGCTTGCAGTCATTTGCTCCCCCATGTCCGATGGAGAAGTCTGAATTGCACACCGAGCAGTATACAAATCCAGGTCCATGTTTTTTGGATTGCAAAAGACAAGGCCAAGTCCGCGTGTATTTACTTCGGAACACTTGCTTCTTCGCCTTCTTCCGTTGTGGCACAGTGGTTTTCGAACCCTCGTCGTCGGTTTCATGCAAACGTTTAGAAGATTTCTCCCGCCATTTTCACAATCGCCGGCAAAAAATCGTTGAAACTTTGTCTTACAATGGCTGAACAAAAGGCTTCGAATGGCGCGCACAGATGTGATGGCGCGTCGTGTTGGCCCACAGCACCACATTGACCAATCGCAAGTTCCGAACCATCTGTGGTTTCGGCTTGAGTCAAGGGAAGTTACTCTGTGGTCTCGGAAAGGTCTAGCAGTCGACAATTTTTCGAGTCTGGAATTTGCGTAGTTTTTCAATTTTCTTTTCCGTAATTTCGCACGGAAAATCGTACCTCCGTAATGGGGGGTTAATTTCCGTAAGATTACAGACGATTACGGAAGGGTAGGCAGGTCTGGTACAAGCTCAGGAAAGTTAAAGTCTAAAAGTGTAGAAATAAACCAGAATATAAAAACTCAAAAAGGGAAATTTTCTCACCCAATCTGAGCTGACCAAACATTCCAAAAATCAACAAAATTTCGCTCACAAATTGTTTAAAATGGTCACTAACTATTTAAATCAAGACCGTGTTCAAAGGTAGAATCATCTGGGTGATCAGCATGGCTTTGACGTTTCTTTTTTCCGTTCGCTCCGTAACTGATCGTTTTTGAGCAAATGATACAGAAAACGATACAGGCCACATTCATTTTCTTGCACCACTTGCGATATTCATTGCTGTTGTCATCAGTTTCGTTTAGCCATTGCCATCTCCATTTGTTTCTAATCTGGCCCTTGATGCATGCTACTGGATCTCCTTCTTTCAAAAAAGCCACGGCTACTTAATTTCCGGAGCACCGTGCAAACTTTCGTTGTCAGCCACAAACGCGCCAATGTTAGCCTGTGAAGACACCAGAAATACAGAAACAGCTAGTGAGCTACTTCTGGTAAGAGATTGAAAGCTTGGATCGAACACAAAATTGGAACCGATAAATCGTGATTTTTTTTTTTTTAATTGACGGAAGTTCCGTCAAGACTGAAAGTCATAGACGGAAAAGTTTCACCCATGCAAATGTCTCTTCCCCACCTTGGTCCAGGTCCCCTCAACCATCAACAGCTCCAGGACTCTGGGCATGCTCACACTCCCTGGCAACATCCCACCTGTCCACACGGTGAGGTGAGGGCAGGCCCAGCACCTCTACCTGGTGTCTTTGGGCAATACCCTGTCAGGCATACTTACCCCATAATTTGCTTTCAGGGACAGACCTGTTTACCCCCCTAATCACTTGCTCAGTAGATTGGACCTCCCAAGTCAGTAGATTTGCATGTCAAGTCAGTAGATTTTTCGCGGCGTTTTTTCTTCGCGGCATTTCTTCTTAGGCAAAGAGTACAATATCAACTCATAGCAGTATTTAATTCAGAGTATATAGGACGGCTTTAAAAAGTAAGCTTAAATGTTATTAAAGCAAACAAAGAAAGAAAAACAACAAAAACTCACCAAAGCAGCGCTGAAATAGCCCATACTCTCATACTTGCAGAACTTAGGTCATTGGTGTAGGAGGTGGGGATAGGAGGAAAAACCACAGTGCTTGAATGCCATCTCACTTTGAAGTAGGGGGTGGGGGTAGGAGGAAAAACCACAGTCCTTGAATGTCATCTCACTTTGAAGTAGGGGGTGGGGATAGGAAGAAAATACAGAACTTGGGTATTTACTATTATCTTACTCTGAAGAAGGGGTAGGTGGGAGGGAGGTGGTGGAGATGGGGGGACAGACATGACTGAAAGGATCTCACTGCTTCAGGCTGCTGGCATAAGCAGACTTCAGCTTCTTCAGAGAGGTTTCTGAGAAACTCTGAACATCCTCCACCAAGTCATTGGGGGTGGACTTGAGGATCAGCAGACTCTCCACGGTGGAATCCCCAAGGCTGGCTCTCTGGCTTGTTCGGTTTTTCCTCACACAAGAGAACACCCTCTCGCAGTGTGCATTGCTGTGAGGAATGGTCAGGATGCCCCTCATGACATGGACAGATCCACTTGATCGCTCGCACAAGCTTGTCAGCTGACGCCAACGGCAAGTTGCATTCAGCGATCACGCCACACAACGTTGCCTCGGAACGAGTGATCTGGAGTTCCAGCATGTTTTTTTTTTTCCTCTTCCGCAGGTGAAGCGGCCATAAAAAACTGAGTTATCCGTCCACCATCGCTGCTTGAGGCGTTCGACTTGTGGTTCTCAGTCTCGATGTGGCGTTTTATGTCGTGCTGTCCGCCGTGCCCAATTCCGAAGTGAACATTGCACTTTCGGCAAAACGCAAAATCTTCGCTTTTGGGTGATGCCACTAATCCCGGAAAATCTTTCGAGTACGATGGTTTGAATCGTTGTAAATATTTCTTCTTTTTCGCCGATGATTTTCCACTTCCATGGCTATCTTCACGCCTAGTAGTATCATCTTCACTGTCCGTTTCATGGAGCTTCGCTTCTTTCGCCACCATCTTGAATGCAGATACTTTTCGCGCCTTTCGCACTAAAGAGTGACAAGCATCTTTGTACTGTACGCTAGGCAGCATGTGTGCTGCCGGCGTGATGCTAGGCCTAACCTTTCTGTGCGTCGCTTAGGCCTAGGCCTAGTGCCGTAGCGCGAGCGGACCTCGGGGTTTCTTTCGAAAGTGCCTTGTTTCAAACTGCCGAGTGCGTAGACGGCGCAAACCGGGAGAAAACCAAATCGGACATCGGGAGATCGATGCTATGACCGGGAGACCGGGATGTGACCTACGAAAACGGAGAATCTCCCGGCGAAAACGGGAAGTAAACAGGTCTGCAGGGACAATGCAGACAGAAATCAGGGACAAATCCGTAAAATCAGGGACAGAGCAGTGTCAAGATAGAAACACGTCTTGCAGAAGGCAATTGAAACTCCTTTCCTCCTTTGTTGTAGACAAGGGCCAATTTTCCGAGAAATCTTTTTTGAAGACACAACCTCACTTCACGGTCGTTTTCTTCTTCTTTTCACTCCTTTCTGACCCATCCGAAGAGTCAGAATCCGACTCTGTTTCGACATCATGTCTCCTCTTCGACTCCATGTTCTGATTTGAAAGTGAAAGCGAGGTTGTTGGGGGGTTTTCGCGCGCATGCGTATTATGTCTACCCACCCTAGCAGATGATGTTCTTGGCTCAGTTCTGTGCAGCACGATAAGAACGGCTTTTTAACTTCCGATTTTTTTTTTTCGGGACGCCCAATTTTTTTTTCCCAGGACGCGTATTGCGAATCCGGGATTTCCGGGACAGTGGCTTCTAAAATCAACTTTCCGGGACAAATCCCGGGTGGTCAGGGACGGTAGGCATGCCTGCCCTGTAATCCACAGCTCAGCCTGCACTGCTAAACGTCAATTCTTCATACCAAACGATGGATGATCACGGGGCCAAGCGGTCTTTCAGAGGTCAGGGCACTGAATAAGCTTGGCGCTTTTCTGAATATCCAGTTCACGTGTTTGTGATCGCTGGCAGCCCTACAGCTGTTCACTGAGTGACTGACAAACACCAACATCGTAGGGCCCGTAGACCCTGATGATTTTCCTACGTATCTGCATGTCGCAGAAGCACACGCGACCAGACACAATGTCATGCATGAGATCCAGCAGAGTTGTTGCCCTTTGGCTGAAGCATCCACATTAGCACACCGAGAAAAAAAACCCTTATAAATTGTAAACAGAGAGAGAGAGAAAAAAAAAGAATTTGCAGACCTAAGACAGGTGAGCCAAGGAGAGCATTGCTTTCACAAGATTCCAGCAGTTCAGAGCAGCATGTAGACCCGGTTAATACAGGTCTGCCCCCCCCCCCCCCCCCCCCCCCCCCCCCCCCCCCCCCCCCCCTCAACCTGCTTTCATAAGGCGAGAAGAACAGACTGGAGCCAGAGTTAGATCTAGTTGCAAAGCGAGGTGACTGAGGGCGGAAATCTAAACAAATTTTAAATATTAAGGTTACCGCACCGCAAAAAAAAAAAAAAATGCAGACAAACGAATCACAAGACAAAACACAATGCATTTCAACCTCTTAGGTCTTCTTCATTCAACGCCTGTCTTGCGCTGAAGCTGATGAAGACAAGTGATTGCTCATTCATTTTCGTTGTCCCGATTGTTTTCTTTCGTGCCTGAAAAAGACCTACGAGGTCGAAATGCATTGTGTTTTGTCTTGTGATTCGTTTCCTTTGTGGTGCGCTAACGTTAATTTGGAGCCAGTGTTCTAAACCACTAATCGAGGGGGATGGGGGGGAAGCCGTGACCTCTCACCTTGGCCGAGGCGGAGCCGATGGTGTTGAGGCCCTGCATGGACCTGGTGTTGGGGATGCGGGACACGGGCACACTGGGCGTGGTGGGGTTCCTGGCCGAGCGTGTCCTAACGCCCACACTGGCCATGTCCGTGTCAGAGCGTGCCGGGGTCATGGGGTGCCTGGGGTGGTGTAGGTGCGGGGCTTGGGGGCGGGGCGGGGGCCCCGCGGGGGGTGTCCTCGTTCACGATGTCCCGCAGCATATCCAGTTTGCGCTCCTTCTCTTCGATCTGGGCCTCAGCGTCGGCTGAGAACTGCGCTCGCACCCGTTCCTGAGAAACAGACAACACTCTTGAAGCTGAGATGATGTTTTTTATCCCAAACATCCGAACTTTCTTAAGGTGAATTTTAAAAAGAAAGAATATTACCTCCGCAAGATTACACAGACAAACAGATTACAGGAAAAAATACGATGCATTTTGACCTCTTGGGTCTTGCTTAGGCAAAAACAAACAACATTTAGGTCAATGAAAATGAAGAACGAGAATCACTTATCTACTCATATTCGGCGCAAAATGATTGTTGAATGAAAACGAGGCTGTTGGAAAGCGGACCATGGGAATTAAAATGAAAATGATGATGATAATAATAACAATAATGATATTAATAGCAAATATAGTGATAATGATAAAAATATTTACACATTAGGAGGAGGAATACTGTTACTTTTACTAAGGTAGCTTTATTTCTTTTTCAATGTCAAATATAATTTGATTCAGAGTCAGTTTCATCAAGGTGTCACAGCCTGCGGACTAGTCCGTATACGCTACACCACATCCGCTAAGTTTCAAGACCACATTGCACATGACTTAAAGCTAATGGTTAAATAAATTAACCCTCTGCCTGCCGCATGACTTTGTGCTACATGACTATGAGAATACCATGCCAAGTGAGGTAATTCCGCAACACAAACACACTTGCAATAAAGAAACCTCAATAAAAATTTTGCATTTAACTCATCCATTCTATAAAAGTAATGAAAAAAATTCAAAGACATCACTCCGTCCAAAACAGCCATTTTTTCCCATATATAGTGAACTGGTACACAATGGGGAAAAAAAACGAACAGACTAACTCTACTTCAGTGTTCTCGGTGCTAAAACAATTTTCCCTAAATTCACTGTACCCACAGAATGTAATGTAATGTAATGTGATGTAAAAGGATATTTATAGAGCGTTTTAACTTGCGAGAGCCCAAAGCACATATTACAGATACATGATAAAATACCAATTCTAACTCAAAACACACACGAGAAAAACAAAACACACACACATGCAGACAGACACACAAGCGCGTCAAAACAAGCAGACTTGCGCACAGAGATAAGTGGATATCGTTAATCAGTCCGGGGTAAAGGATGTGTCTTTAGGGAGGTTTTAAAAGTCTTTAAAGAGTCCGTGTTACGGACAGAAGGCAGACCATTCCACAGAGCAGAATGCCATGGATTAGGAGCACATAGCGATTTTCCAGTCCAAACAAAGTATTGAAACCTTCAGGAACAAAATTAAGTCATTCTATATGGTCTGCACACTAAATAATCAACTTTTGTTGTGGAAAAAAAAACAACACACACACCCAAACTTCAACTATTTTGTTAAACTGAAGGCATCACATACAAGATTTGTCTTCTAACTACTGAGGGGAAAAAAATAACAAGAACAGATTACTGAATACTGGACTTTAGATAGTGATGGAATTCAGCTAAAATGTGCTTTTGCACAAGTGCACTGAGCAATCGCCCCCCTCCCCCTCCACACACACACACACACACACACTGTGCTGATGATGTACCTCTTGTCAGTCTCCTCTTTGCTTTTTGATAAACATGGCAGTTTTTAATTTAGGCCAGAGTTTAAGCTTATCCTTTTCTGCTTGCTTTTGTGCAGCAAACTGTCAACCTCGGGTGATGTCAGTGGAGGAAGGACTAGCGCACAGCCCAAACACACTCACAGCTTGCTTACAATCTCATTCATATATCATGCATTCGTCACATCAAACCACTAGTAAAGTCTATAACTTTACTACACATGATCATAGAACGAAACATCAATGCATATGGAATCAAATGAAATAAAACATTCTCTCTTTCCTGAACTTCACAAAATCATTTATCTAAAACATCATCAACTAACCCGGGTATAAATAGATTTCTACTTTACCTGGCCAGGTGATCTTAACTATTCACGAATCACTGTCTCTTTTTCTTTTCCTTTTTTTTTTTCACTGTCACTTTCACAACACGGCACAACTGCTGGCACCGGTCAAGTTAGACTGCTGGCATCGGTCAGGCTGGACTGTTGGCACTGGCGTTGGTCTGTCGATGAAAGTGGCGCTGGCCAAGTATGAGGTCGAACCCAGTGAAGATAGAACAGTGACTATCAACATCGATCTGTTCTCCTTTCTTTCTTCCTGCATTAACGCATTGCACTCTCTCTCTCTCTCTTCTAGTCTGCTCTTATCAAATGGACATGGTTGCTTTTCTTTTCTTTTTTTTTTCTTCTTTCTTTTCCTCTTCATTAGTTAGCAACTCTCTCTCTCTCCACATCTCTCCTCAGTCCTTCCTCTGCAGACTATCTCATGCTAATCTCACAACTTGGTTCTCTTCTTCCTCCCCTCATCTCTCTGCTTTTTCTCCTCAGAGATTACACTCAGACCTCTCTCTCTCTCTGTCTCTCTGTTCGTTCTCCCCGTTCTACGTTCTCTCACTCTCACATCCTTCTTAATTGTGTTCCGATCTGTCCAAAAAGGGCGAGTACCATTGGTCAGTATTTTTACCCGAAGTTATCTCCCTCTAATTCCATTGGATATTCAAATCATGACAGTCACGCCTACACACCTTACTCTCTGTGGTGGTCAATTGGTCATTTAATTGATTAGCTAGATTTCACCCCCACCACACACTACCTTCCCCCCTTCCCTACTTAACTGGCGCCGTGTGGCTTTAAGTCGTGGACACTGGTCACTCTAAATTGGCTAGATGAGTCTGGGTAGGCTCCAAGACGTTGGCCGGCAGACCAATCGAGACATTCGGCCAGACAGCTTAGTCCGTCTAGCAGACAGTGCTGTCTCCGAGAGCTAAAAATAGCCTTTAATTGGCTGAGGCGACAGGTGAATGCGTCGGTCAGCTATTAGTCCGGCTGGTTGGACAGACCGTCTCTGTGGAGGATGAGGATTAGCCTCCCCCTTTGCTTAATTGCCTGGATCCGAACCATGGGGCCGTCCGCCTGACGCCAGAATATTTGCGTTAGAGCTTATGTCCAACTGGGCTGGTGGCGATTGACCACGAATTTGGTTTGAGGTTATTTTTGACCGTGACAATTTCCCCCTTGCAAAAGACCATGCTCCGCATTGTCTCAAAACAACGGTACAAAAAAGACAACAACCGAATTTGCTGACCCACAGCTACACGTGCAAAGTTTGAAAAATACTTTACAACAACCGGTTTACAAATTATAAAATATATCATTAGTGAATACCACTCCAATGAGTTATCATTGACGTGCACTCTTGCGTTATTCGACTCATTTTATAACGACCTCTGTGCGCACTTATGCAATTCCCCTACCTGCGGATTTGCCATCTCTCCTTTTCACAATTCTTATGAAAAGCACAATATAATATGATCACGATCCATGACACTTCACTGAGGAATCTCCATCCTCACTTATTGCAAATAATGCATTACTACACAAGCGACTGTATGCTCCAAGCATAACTACATTCACATGAACAAGTTTCACAAAGAAAATATGAACAAGTCTCACACAAAGAATATGAACCATAGCCAACTGGGAATGAACCCATATCCAATCAACATAACTGTCATCAACACATATTATCAACAAAGCACCCGGATATGACTGACTTCTCTGAGTTGCAGCTTGCTAGACTACACGGCTTAAATAGTCAGCTCCGACATTCTGTCGACCGGGAATGTACTGCACTCGGTACCTGTAGGGCTGCAATGCCATTGCCCACCGCAGCACTCTGCTGTTTTTCAACTGCGCCTCCTGCAGGAATTGAGTGGTTGGTGATCTGTCTCTATCACGAACTCTTTCCCATACAAGTATTTGTGGAACTTCTGCACGGCCCACACGACAGCTAAACACTCCTTCTCTACAGTTGCGTACCCTTCTTCACACTTTGTCAACTTCCCTGCTAGCATACCTCCAGGAAACTCGACCTCTTCATGCTCCTGCAGCAATACTGCACCTATCCCACCACCTGATGCATCTGTCCGCAACAAAAATGGTTTGGACATATCTGGTAGCTTCAAGATGGGACGGGAACCTAGTCTTTCCAGCACCGTCTGCAGTGCTTGCTCTGCAGCATCTGACCATTCGACCACTGCCGGTTTCCCTGCCTTGACCAATCACTGAGAGGACTCGTGATTTGCAGCAAAATTTGGGACAAACTCCCTATAGAACCCAATAAAACCTAGCAGACTCCTGACTTCTGTTTTGGTCTTTGGTCTCTCTGAATTCATCATCTTCTCCCCTTTTCCTCTTTCCGGCTGCTTTGTGTCGCCTCCGACAACAAAACCTAGGAACTCCAGGCTTGGAAAACCAACCTGGCACTTTGTTGGTCTGGCTGTGAGATTGGCTTTCCTCAACCTCTCTAAAACTGTCCTAGCTGCCTCATATGCTCCTCCCATGTCTCGGACGCTATCAGAATGTCATCCATGAAATTCCACAACGCCTTCCAATCCCGTCAATAACTTCCTCATCATCCGAGAGAAGACTGCAGGCGCGTTGACCATACCAAAAGGAAGTACTCGCCACTGGTATAGCCCCATAGGAGTGGAGAATGCTGTGACTTCCTTTGAGTCCTCACTCAGGGCTATTTGCCAGTAACCCTTGTCAGATCTATCCTGGTGAAATACTGGCTCTTGCTTGTGGCGATCTGAGCGAACAGGTCTTTCCATGTTCGGTATGACCTCTGCATCGACCTTGGTGACACTGTTCAGACGTCTATAGTCGACACAGAATCGATGCTCACCTGACTTTTTTCCTCACTAAGACGACGGGTGCACTATATGATGATTTGGACGGTTCAATCACCCCAAGGTCCAACATCTTTTCTTACCTCCTCCTCGATCACTTGCTTGGTGGCATATGGGATCGGGTAGGCTTTCACATGTACGGGTTTCTGTGATGTTAACTCCACCGTACATGTCTCTAGAGTTGTCCTGCCTGGTTTGTCAGTCAGGACGCCCTATACTGTTCCAGGAGCCCCTAACTTCCTCCTGTCTCCTACTGTTCTAGCCCTTCATACAGTGACACATCCCTGTATGACTCTTCTCCTGGAAATCAGGCAACAAAATCTCCCCTTCTTCTGCTGGGTCTCCTTCACCTCCATCAATGATTGCTGCTGCGCCTATGTGCTGAGTCTCACGCTGAATATATTTGCGGAGCAATTTGCATGGAAAAGTTTTGATTTCCCATTCACATCGATTCGGTAGTCCTGATCTACCTTTTCAATGATGGTGAATGGTCCTTCAATGCATCAGCAGCTTGTTGTGAACGTGGGAAGCAGTAACAGGACTTGATCTCCCACCTTGAGGAATTGCTTCCTCACCTTCCTGTCATACTGCTTCTTCTGGACGACCCTAGCCTCCTGCAAACTCTCCCTTGCGACCTTACATGTCTCCTCGAGCCTATTGCGTAGGTCCACCACATACTGATAAGTGGTTTTGACCTCTTCGGACTCCTGTTCTCCGGACCACAGCTCTTTGAGAATGCACACTGTCCCGAACTGTCCGCCCATACAGCAGCTCAAATGGCGAAAAGCCTGTGCTTTCCTGAGGGGCTTCCCTGTAGGCAAACAGTGCCGCTGGAATGTACGCGGTCCCAATCTGCTGGCCTTCCTCACAGACTTCTTTAAGATGCCCTTCAGCACACCATTGAATCTCTCCACCAAGCCATTGCATTGTGGATGGTATGGGGTAGTGAGCAGCTGTGTGATCCCTAGCAGCCTGTTGACCTCCCAATCACGCCTGAGGTGAACTGTGACCCCTGTCACTGAGAATTTGTGCTGGCACACCCACGCGAGAGAAGATGTCTACCAGCCCTTCAGCGACCTGTTGCGTATCTACGCCTTTCAATGCAACCGCTTCTGGGTATCTGGTCGCGTAGTCACAAGTGTCACACATACTGTGCCCACCTTTGGAACAGGGCGCGATTGGGCCAATCAGGTCAACAGCCACCCTCCTGAATGGTGTGTCAATTAAAGGAGGCTGTTTAAGAGGCGCTTCCTCTTCACCCCTCTTGTGGCTGACCTTTGACACACGTCACATGACATGCAGAAACGCTTGATGTCTGCCATTGCTCCTGGCCAATGAAGTCATCAAAGATTCGGTCAGCGGTTTTGCTGGTGCCGAGATGACCCGCCATGAGCGACTCGTGACCCACTGACATGACAGTGTCACGATAACCTGCTGGTACCTCTAACTGAGTGGTCACCTTACCTGTCTTCCCCTTGGTGAACACTCGGTACAACAGCCCGCCTTTCACAAGAAACTCTGTCTCACCTCCTCTAACCTCCTGTTTCTCCACCTCTTGCCAACTCCCAAGACTTCACGAGCGAAGGGTCTTGTTCCTGCGCTGCCCTAAAACTCATCAGGCGACACATCTATGCCCGACTTCCTTCCTGGAACAAACTAACGGTTTAACAACCTTTTCCTCCTTCTTGCTCCGTGTCTGAACTGCTGCCCCTGTAGCAGTCAACAACTCGGGATCCCCTGGATCCCTTGCCCCTGGAATATTTCCAATGATCAAATCGTGAAGGGGTTTCTCCATCACCAACGCAGACAACTCGCCTGAGAAGTAAGGGTACGTACATCTATCTATAGCAACAGGAAACTCCCTCACAGTGCCATCGATTAGAGTACAGGTCTGGATTTGCCCTGTCAAATCCCCTTTCTCGACCAGCGTTGTTCGTACTACCCCGCATGAACAACCAGTGTCTCGTAACACTTTCCACCCTCTGCTGGCCAATCCACCCTTCTTCCACTGGTAACGAACCACTCAGCCTAGTGCCCTCCATCCTGACACTGACTGCTGTCCAGTGCTAGCCATAAAGGCTGCACTCACCCTCTTCATACCGAATCCCTTTTGGTTCCACTGCAGGTCGTTTCCCTTGACGACCCTTATCCACCTCTTGCAAGGCTGCTGCCTTCTGGAACCTCATGCGACAATCCCTCGCCACATGTCCCTTCTTGTGACAAATGAAAACACTAATGTCCCCTTTGCCCTTCCTTCTGCCCCACCACTGGGTTTTGCAGACTTTGCAGAAAACTCCCCTGGTCTCCTTGCACTCTTCTCACCTGTGCCTAGCACCTGTTTCTCCTGCACCTTAGTGCCAGACGTGCCTCTCTATACACCTCTGCGAACTTCAACAACTCCCCTGCTGTCTCTGGCTGTCTCTCTTTCAAATGTATGGTTAACTCAGGGCCGCAACCTGACAAAATCTGTTCTTTCATAACTAGCTCTTTCACTCAGCGAACTCCTTCTTCGTACCACTCAACTCTAACCATTTCTCAAAATAGTGATCTAGACGTGCACCAAACTGAGTGTACGTCTCACCTGCTTGTAATTTAGCTGAACGAAATTTCTTCCTGAACCCCTCCTCTGTGAGGTCAAATCCCTTCATCAATGATTCCTTCACAGCACCAAAATCAGACTGTTGTTCTGCTGGCAACGCAGTGAAAATTTGTAATGCCTTACCCGTCAGTAACGCCGACAAAATGACTGCCCACTCTTCTGGAGGCCAACCCTGACTGGTCGCAAACGTTTCGAAACGACTGATGTATGCATCAATCGAATCGGTTCCTTCCGAGAATTTTGGCAACTTGGGTCGGGGGGCATAGCTGCGCACAGAGTCACTGGAAACTGAACTCCCATCCTCGGTGGTCTCCTTTGTATTCTCACTTTCTCTAACTCTATTGAACTTTTAATCTTTCTGTTTCCTGCTTCATTCTTTCTGTTCCTGCGTTTCCCTAGCCTGATTATCATAGCCTGAATCCTTAATCTTTCTGTTTCCTGCTCTGCGCTAGCTTTAGTCCTTTCCTGCCTCTCTATTCTACTGCAACACGCGTCTTTCCGCGCGTTCATCTCTTTCCATCTTTGTTGGTTTTCAACAAATGCACGCAACTCATCTCCTGAGTAACCTAATCACGAGCGACGCTCACAAGTTGTTCAATAGGGGTGTTCTTTTCTTCCGCCATTATATCTCCTTTTTTTTTTTTTTTTTGAACAAGATTTTACTACTACGACAGCCAACGGTGGTTTCCGACACGAGTGACGTAATAGCACAATCCTATGAATGATAATATTAGCTTGGACAACGTAATTAGTTTTTATAGAACGCCCACGCCTGACCCAACTATGAGAAGCGAATTATAGGCAATCTGTGCGAAATGAGTACTCTGGGGCTGAAATGCCAAGCTAGTATTAACTATCTTGGAAGCAATGCCAAGCCTAGTATTTAACTATCTTGGGAACATACAGTAGAGACAACCCTTGTCTTAGGATTACAATACTTGAATCCCACCCAGCTTCCTCTCTGAGAAGTTGAACAATTATAAAAATGGCCAGAATATCCTGGCAGGCTCGCCAATAAATTGTTCAACCTCGGGTGATGTCAGTGGAGGAGGACTAGCGCACAGCCCAAACACACTCACAGCTTGCTTACAATCTCATTCATATATCATGCATTCGTCACTCAACCACTAGTAAAGTCTATAACTTTACTACACATGATCATAGAACGAAACATCAATGCATATGAATCAAATGAAATAAAAAATTCTCTCTTTCCTGAACTTCACAAATCATTTATCTAAAACATCATCAACTAACCCGGGTATAAATAGATTTCTACTTTACCTGGCCAGGTGATCTTAACTATTCACGAATCACTGTCTCTTTTCTTTTCCTTTTTTTTTTTTCACTGTCACTTTCACAACCGGCACAACTGCTGGCACCGGTCAAGTTAGACTGCTGGCATCGTCAGGCTGGACTGTTGGCACTGGCGTTGGTCTGTCGATGAAAGTGGCGCTGGCCAGTATGAGGTCGAACCCCAGTGAAGATAGAACAGTGACTATCAACATCGATCTGTTCTCCTTCTTTCTTCCTGCATTAACGCATGCACTCTCTCTCTCTCTCTTCTAGTCTGCTCTTATCAAATGGACATGGTTGCTTTTCTTTCTTTTTTTTTTTCTTTTCTTTTCCTCTTCATTAGTTAGCAACTCTCTCTCTCCCACATCTCTCCTCAGTCCTTCCTCTGCAGACTATCTCATGCTAATCTCACACTTGGTTCTCTTCTCTCCTCCCCTCATCTCTCTGCTTTTCTCTCCTCAGAGATTACACTCAGACCTCTCTCTCTCTGTCTCTCTGTTCGTTCTCCCTCGTTCTACGTTCTCTCACTCTCACATCCTTCTTATTGTGTTCCGATCTGTCCAAAAGGGCGAGTACCATTGGTCAGTATTTTTACCCGAAGTTATCTCCCTCTAATTCCATTGGATATTCAATCATGACAGTCACGCCTACACACCTTACTCTCTGTGGTGGTCAATTGGTCATTTAATTGATTAGCTAGATTTCACCCCCACCACACACTACCTTCCCCCCTTCCCTACTTAACTGGCGCCGTGTGGCTTAAGTCGTGGACACTGGTCACTCTAAATTGGCTAGATGAGTCTGGGTAGGCTCCAAGACGTTGGCCGGCAGACCAATCGAGACATTCGGCCAGACAGCTTAGTCCGTCTAGCAGACATGTGCTGTCTCCACGAGAGCTAAAAATAGCCTTTAATTGGCTGAGGCGACAGGTGAATGGCGTCGGTCAGCTATTTAGTCCGGCTGGTTGGACAGACCGTCTCTGTGGAGGATGAGGATAGCCTCCCCCTTTGCTTAATTGCCTGGATCCGAACCATGGGCCGTCCGCCTGACGCCCAGAATATTATGCGTTAGAGCTTATGTCCAACTGGGCTGGTGGCGATTGACCACGAATTTGGTTGAGGTTATTTTTGACCGTGACACAAACCAATTTGTTTTCGCTAAAAGTCTGCCAAAATTCTCTGAAATCAAAAGGCTATAGGTGACGCTCCCACAGACAAATCATGGGACACACCCTCTGACTGACCTGGTTTTCTGCCCGTCAAAACAAGCAAAACTTTTGGGGGGCTTCATGTCTTGTAGCCTACCACTCCAGTCAACAATTAAAGAATCTCTAGCAACTTTTGTTTTTCCAATTTTCTGTTTTTTGGGGGGGGGGGGGGGGGGGGGGGGCTGGGCCCAGCAGCAATGGGCAATTCGGCATCGTCATTATCATCCCCAGTATCATTATCGATTCCGGCCTCTAAATCAGTCAATCTTTATTTATAACTAGTCAAGATCGATGTCCGAATCATCTCGCTTCAAGTCTTCTTCAAGAGTCTAGCCCTGAACTACGGTCTCTTCATCACTATCGCATCAAAAAATGAATTCTAGAAGTTGCATAGTTACTTGATCCGCCATTTTCCCGGAAAATATTCGTGAAAAAAAAACAACCAAACTTTGAAAATTCACAGCAACAAAACTACTCTGCCAAAACTGTTGCAACAAAAAAACAAAATGGCGTCCAGAAATTTCTATACCGGAAGACTCTTCTGTCTCTATACCGGAAGACTCTTGTTGACCTAGTATTCAGCGGTCAATCCGGTATTCAGAAAGAGGAAATCTTGCAGTCGATCTCGGTCGATGCGGTAGGCAGTGAGTTAATGACTAAGATGAGAGAATTAAAGAAGAGGGTCTTGAGGCTACTACTTAGCAGATGTCTGACCTACGCATTAGCCCAACGTGCTGGTCAGACCTTGGTGCTAAAGTTTCATACACCACATCACAAAAACATTAGAAAAGCCTTGAGAAAAGCACTTACAATCCCTTTAAATTTGCTCTTAATTACGACAAAATCGGATGTGTTTTCTCTTTGTTCTCTGGTTTTGCAAACGGGTGAAATAATGCTTCAAACGTTGTGAACATTTTATCTATTCAATTAAAGAAACATTTTTTTGAAACCTTTACAAAACTCTTGAAATACTAGAAAGGCATTTGGGAGACAGCAAGGTCTAGGACATCCTGGTCCTCCCCTTTGAACCTGACTGTGACGGACCGTTTCCAGTCCAGTCACAAATTTTCATGCAACCGGGCTAACCGGAAGGTAGTCGTCCGGAAGCCAGTTGAAAAGTTTACCTGACTGCTGCTCACCTGTGCTCTGTTAAAGCCGGGTGAGCTGAAATGGTTAGGCAGTCTCTGCAGTGATTCCGGCAACGCAACTACCCAGAAGCCGAAGAGGGACTCCAATCTGTTTTGGTGGCAGTCAGTTTCCCCCAGATATATGTGTACCCTGGACTGAAGGGGACTGGCTGCCACTATCTGAGGGTCGGGGCCGTAGTTGTGTCTACCCCCTTGTTCTCTGCCTTGTGTCGGTGTTGAGAGATCAGCCCGAGTGCCGACAACTACCCTACCTGCCATTTTCTGAGGGTCGGGGCCGTAGCTGTGTCTACCCCCTTGCATCCATTTCTGTGTGCGAGTCAGACACCTGCAGACACGACCCATTCCATCCGTAACACTGACCACACATCTACAACACAATCCTGGGGCATTGTCCATGGGCCAGACTGCATCATTCCACCAAGTTTTTGTCATTACGACTGGTTCAGTCATTTCAGCACAGTCTTGTTGAACTCATCCTGACCCCACCCTTTGATCCCAGCCTGCAGTGTGGATCCACATTACAGCTGAATGGGATTGTTCCCGAGACACAATCCATCTCTTCACCAAGTTCAACTCTAGCGTAGTGGTTTCCCCATGACCTCTCTGACAGACAAACAGCCAGCAGACACACACAGAGGAAAACACAACCCAGGTGTAGGAACTTCTAACGTCAGGGCCCTCATCCCCAGAGCTCTCTAACATGGTTTGCGGACACACAGGGTTTGGGACAGACAGCTGGATGATAGGACAACCAGACAGGTGGACGTAAGGACAGCCAGACAGCTGGACAGAAGGACAGCCAGACAGCTGGATGAAAGGACAGCATTGAGTTATACCAGGTTCTTCTCCCACTGCTTGTTGTTCATCTGCAGGCGTGAGTTGAAGTCAGACTTGAGGCGATCCTTCTCCGACTTCTCCACCTGGATCTTCCAGTTCTTGTCTTGAAGCTGAAACAGGGCACGCCAGGACATTGGGTGGACACACTTCATACAGAGGCTGATCACACAGAGTTCACACATGCTGACTGGACAGAGTTCACATAGATGTTGGTTAGACAGGATTCACACAGACATTGGACAGGCAGGGTTCACATAAACAATGGGTGAACAGGAACCCTGTTCACAGCTGTACTACAAAGATCCCACAGACATAGGGCAAAAGGGTTCACACAGATGCTGGACAAACCAGGTTCATGCAGATACTGGGCAAACAGTTCACACAGACCTTGGATAAACACGGTTCCTAAAGATGTTGACTGGACAAACTTATGTCTTCAAAGTCTTTTTTTTTTTTTTTTAATTGGAAATTCTAAGATCCAATAAGCCAACAGAAGAATCTCCCCACCCCTGCAAAAAACAAAGAGGAAAATACCCCCTACCACATTTGTACTGCATAATTTTCCCACCAAACAAAGAACCGACGTACGAACTGTCAGTAAAGTGTCTTTTCTTAACACATGTTCTCGAGGTTCTGTCCTAAAGATCTCATGAAGAACCAGCATGTACATGCAATGATACTCATGCACAGACATGAGACCAGAGCACAGAAAAAGCCAACAGTTTTAGAAGGTCCAGGTGCGGGCGTAAGCCCCCCCCCCCCCCTCCCCCCCTCCAGTGGGCTCCAAAGGGAACAGCCTAAACTCAAGGGATCAGAGGGTGAAGACTCCACAGAAGGTGAAGCTTTTTTTTTCCCCGACTTGTAAACTGTTGTGAGTTTGACACTATCTTCCAGTAAACTACTGTGAGTTTGACACTATCTTCCAGTAAACTATTGTGACTTTGACACTATCCTCCAGTAAACTATTGTGAGTTCGACACTATCCTCCAGTAAACTATTGTGACTTTGACACTATCCTCCAGTAAACTATTGTGAGTTCGACACTATCCTCCAGTAAACTATTGTGACTTTGACACTACTTCCATAAACTATGTGACTTGACACTTCCTCCAGTAAACTATTTGAGTCGACCTATCCTCCAGTAACTGTTGTGTTTGACACTATCTTCCAGAACGTTGAGTTGACACTATCTTTCAGCCATCCTACATCCAACATTCTTGAGCCTACTGTCTTCTCAACGTTTTTTTACGGTTTTTTCTCATTAGAACTTTGAGCCCCATTTTTTTTTTCTGCTGCAAAAACTTTGACAAAACCGAACCGAAATATAATAATGGATTGAATTGTGAACTTCCAACCTGATTGTCTAAATCAAACATCCCCCCCCCCCCCCCCCCCCCCCCCCCCCAAATTTTCTCCGCAATTTATTCAGATCTCAAGAAAGGCGTTGGAGACCTTAAAAAGCCTGAATCAGGTAAAACCTGCACAAAGTCTCATGCTGAATGTGTTGGTTTTTTTTTTTAGTGCATTTCATGAATTCAGTTATTGGGAAAAAATGCCAGCACAGACCCCATCTGACCTTGAGGTTGAGGTCTGTATCCTTCCCAGCTCCTTCATCTTACGCGCGTTCTCGTCTCCCTTCTTCTCCACGGAGCGCAGGCGGACTCCGCCCGCTGCCGGCTGCCTTCTCCTGGGACAGCGCCGCCTCCAGCTCCGCGATCTTGCTGCCCATGGAGTTATATCCCCTCTCCACGTCCACTAGCTGGGCGCGGAACTGGGCCGCTGTGTGCGTAGAGAGCGGAGGCAGACAGAACGATGACACTCTTACGAGAAAATGCAATATTGAAAAGAAATATAATAATGAGGTTCAAATATGAATGTGTGCCTGTTGCTTCATTTTAATTTTTTTTCATGTATTATACTATCCACAAAAATGCAATATTAAAAAGAAATACGACAATGAGGTTCAAATATAAACATGTATTTGTTGCTTCATTCTTATTTCATTCATCCATCATAATACCCACAACAAACACGCAACATCAACACATCAGCACTACATTCATTGACAGCAAGAGTCACTGCGGATTCTGATGATCAAAGTCAAAAAGCTCCGAGTTGATTGCCAGTCTCATTTCAAATTGCCACAAGACTTTGCCCATTACACCTGTGCCTTGGACTGGTGTGCACACAACGCAGCTGATGCTGTGAGTTGGAGCTGTGTCGACATGGAGATGAATGGACTCTGAACATAACCGCTAGTCATGTATATTTTTCAATATAATTATAAATAAACAAGTATGCATTGGCGTACAGAGCTGGTTGTCAGATCTGTTCTTCCCACAGACAAGGCGCTTGTCAATGTCGGGTGCCCTGGTCAGAATTTATGAAACAAAAAACGGAAATGTCACCTAGAAGTCCAGAAATTATGGTTCTTAAATTTTTGCTGCCTTATCTTCTGAGCCGCATAAGCTGTAGTATTACAATGCCACTCACTCCAGTTCTCCCAGACACAGCCACACACAGGTGCATACTATCGCAGTCTCTGCGCCAGCCATTCACAGTTAGCAATGAATACGGAGTTGTCCTGAGGCAGCCCACTAGAGGAGACACGGCACTGCCACCAAGTTCCTTTGGGTGGTGTTCAGGGAAGCCTGCTTGTTCCAGCGTATGATGGAGAGCCTTTAAAGAGTACTTTGTGGACAACAGAGTCTGCTGCACTGCTGAAGTGGGGCGAGTGTGCCCCACTGGAGCCAGGTCCTCATCAGGTCTCTCCAAACACCAGTCTTCTGCGATTCTTCCCGCACCCGCACTGTGACACTGATTCAATACAGACATCACAGTGACAGGAGACACCCAGCAACTGTGACACTGATTCAACACAGACATCACAGTGACAATAGACATTTCACACACAGCACTGTGACACTGATTCAATACAGACATCACAGGTGACAGGAGACACCTCACACCCAGCAACTGTGACACTGATCAACAGACATCACAGTGACAGTCACACCCAGCACTGTGACACTGATTCAACACAGACATCACAGTGACAGGACACACTTCACACCCAGCACTGACACCGATTCAACACACACATCACAGTGACAGGACACACCCAGCAACTGTGAAACTGATTCAACAGACATCACAGTGACAGGGCACACACAGCACTGTGACACTGATTCAACACAGACATCACAGTGACAGGACACACCCAACACTGTGACACCGATTCAACACAGACATCACAGTGACAGGACACACTTCACACCCAGCAACTGTGACACTGATTCAACACAGACATCACAGTGACAGGACACACTTCACACCCAGCACTGTGACACTGATTCAACACAGATATCACAGTGACAGGACACACCCAGCACTGTGACACTGATTCAACACAGACATCACAGTGACAGGACACACCCAGCAACTGTGACACTGATTCAACACATACATCACAGTGACAAGGACACACACAGCACTGTGACACCGATTCAACACAGACATCACAGTGTCAGGACACACACAGCACTGTGACACTGATTCAACACAGACATCACAGTGACAGGACACAACCACACTGTGACACTGATTCAACACAGACACCACAGTGACAGGACACACTTCACACCCAGCAACTGTGACACTGATTCAACACAGACATCACAGTGACAGGACACACGTTCACATCCATCACTGTGACACTGATTCAACACAGACATCACAGTGACAGGACACACCCAGCAACTGTGACACTGATTCAACACAGACATCACAGTGACAGGACACACTTCACACCCAGCACTGTGACACTGATTCAACACAGACATCACAGTGACAGGACACACCCAACACTGTGACACTGATTCAACACAGACATCACTGTGACAGGACACACCCAGCAAACTGTGACACTGATTCAAAACAGACATCACAGTGACAGAACACATCCAGCACTGTGACACTGATTCAACACAGACATCACAGTGACAGGACACACCCAGCACTGTGACACCGATTCAACACAGACATCACAGTGACAGGACACACGTAGCAACTGTGACACAGATTCAACACAGACATCACAGTGACAGGACACACCCAGCACTGTGACACTGATTCAACACAGACATCACAGTGACAGGACACACCCAGCACTGTGACACTGATTCAACACAGACATCACAGTGACAGGACACACCCAGCACTGTGACCTGATTCAACACAGACATCACAGTGACAGGACACACACAGCACTGTGACACTGATTCAACACAGACATCACAGTGACAGGAGACATTTCACACACAGCACTGTGACACTGATTCAACACAGACATCACAGTGACAGGACACATTTCACACCCAGCACTGTGACACTGATTCAACACAGACATCACAGTGACAGGACACACTAGCACTGTGACACTGATTCAACACAGACATCACAGTGACAGGACACACTTCACACCCAGCACTGTGACAACTGATTCAACACAGACATCACAGTGACAGCACACACCCAGCACTGTGACACTGATTCAACACAGACATCACAGTGACAGGACACACCCAGCACTGTGACACTGATTCAACACAGACATCACAGTGACAGGACACACTTCGCACCCAGCACTGTGACACTGATTCAACACAGACATCACAGTGACAGACACACCCAGCACTGTGACACTGATTCAACACAGACATCACAGTGACAGGAGACATTTCACACACAGCACTGTGACACTGATTCAACGCAGACATCACAGTGACAGGACACACTTCACACCCAGCAATGTGACACTGATTCAACACAGACATCACAGTGACAGGACACACTTCACACCCAGCACTGTGACACTGATTCAACACAGACATCACAGTGACAGGACACACCCAGCACTGTGACACTGATTCAACACAGACATCACAGTGACAGGACACACCCAGCAACTGTGACACTGATTCAACACATACATCACAGTGACAGGACACACAGCACTGTGACACTGATTCAACACAGACATCACAGTGTCAGGACACACACAGCACTGTGACACTGATTCAACACAGACATCACAGTGACAGGACACAACCAACACTGTGACACTGATTCAACACAGACACACAGTGACAGGACACACTTCACACCCAGCAACTGTGACACTGATTCAACACAGACATCACAGTGACAGGACACACGTCACATCCATCACTGTGACACTGATTCAACACAGACATCACAGTGACAGGACACACCCAGCAAACTGTGACACTGATTCAACACAGACATCACAGTGACATGACACACACAGCACTGTGACACTGATTCAACACAGACATCACAGTGACAGGACACATGCAACACTGTGACACTGATTCAACACAGACATCACTGTGACAGGACACACCCAGCAACTGTGACACTGATTCAAACAGACATCACAGTGACAGGACACATCCAGCACTGTGACACTGATTCAACACAGACATCACAGTGACAGGACACACCCAGCACTGTGACACCGATTCAATACAGACATCACAGGTGACAGGAGTCACGCAGCAACTGTGACACAGATTCAACACAGACATCACAGTGACAGGACACACCCAGCACTGTGACACTGATTCAACACAGACATCACAGTGACAGGACACACACAGCACTGTGACACCGATTCAACACAGACATCACAGTGACAGGACACACCCAGCACTGTGACACTGAGTCAACACAGTGACAGGACACACACAGCACTGTGACACTGATTCAACACAGACATCACAGCGACAGGAGACATTTCACACACAGCACTGTGACACTGATTCAACACAGACATCACAGTGACAGGACACACTTCACACCCCACTGTGACACTGATTCAACACAGACATCACAGTGACAGGACACACCCAACACTGTGACACTGATTCAACACAGACATCACAGTGACAGGACACACTTCACACCCAGCACTGTGACACTGATTCAACACAGACATCACAGTGACAGGACACACCCAGCACTGTGACACTGATTCAACACAGACATCACAGTGACAGGACACACTTCACACCCAGCACTGTGACACTGATTCAACACAGACATCACAGTGACAGGACACACCCAGCACTGTGACACTGATTCAACACAGACATCACAGTGACAGGAGACATTTCACACACAGCACTGTGACACTGATTCAACACAGACATCACAGTGACAGGACACACTTCACACCCAGCACTGTGACACTGATTCAACACAGTCATCACAGTGACAGGACACACTTCACAGCCAGCAATGTGACACGGATTCAACACAGACATCACAGTGACAGGGGACACATCACACACGGCCGGACACACAGCGCCACATATTTTCAAACGAAGGTATGTTTCAAATTTCACGACCACCCATGGGGTTCATGAAGATGATTGCTTTTAGAGTTCCATGTGGGTCCGAGACTTTCTGACAGGGCAGTTTTCTATACTACCATCTAGTATCCATCCCAGCGTCGGCTAGCCTCAGAGAGATGCAGACACCTGCAGTGCTGGTGCTGAAGCTGGGGAAACCTTTTCACAGACACACCCATCACCTGCAGTGTGACGAGACATGCTCTGCACCACAACCAAACAAGTCACTAATGATAAATTCATTTGCATACATAACAGACCTGACTACATCAGCAAACCATTTCCAGTAGCACAGACTTCTGTTTCCAGTAGCAAGACCCTCTAACCAGTAGCCACTACCTCGGCCAGGTTTCAAACTACCCGCGGGCTCGTTTCAAACTACTGCTATCTAATCATAAATGAAAAACTATGTTTCTTTGCTTTAATAATATAAATACTACCTTCATTTTCTTGAGAGAGAGAGAGAGAGAGAGAGAGAGAGAGAGAGAGAGAGAGAGAGAGAGAGAAACTACCTTACAACATATGACAAACTCAATTTTGAGCTCATTACTTAATTTATTGGTATTGGATTAATGAATTCTCATCCAGCACAAACCTAAAACATATAGGATTAGGACCAAAGAAGAAAATACCATGTTACAATGAATAGAAACATCATTCTTATTTAGAGAGTGAGAAAGAGACAAAAAAGAGAGATGCAGGAGTCAGAGTAAGAGACAGAGACAGATAAGAGTTAGGTATGATAATAGAGAAGACCGTTATTTGATAAAAGATATTTGGACTTGCTAGATAAGCCAAACATTCACTGCATAGGCTATGTGTAGATGAAAATATGTGAAGAAAAAAGTTTGTGTGTAGATCAAGATATATGAAGAAAAAAGTGTAACAAAAGTTAAACCAGTCCTTCGAATGAGACTATAAACCGAGGTTCCGTGTGTGAACGCATGCACAACATCTTGCACACACGTAAAATCCCATCACCAACTTTCGGAAGAGAAGGCCAGTTTGGCCGTTGGTAATGGATGACACGCTACACATAGCATGCAAACCCTTCCCCGAAGTTGGAGTATGGCTGCCTTAATGGCGGGATAAAAAACGGTCATACACACGCAAGTGTCAGAACCTTCAACTCGATGAAGGTGACACTCAAAGAAAGAAGAAGTAGGCATAGTGTGGATCGCCATTATGACTTTTCACTATGCATGGCCATTCTTCCGTGTAACTTTGCCTAAACGTCTGCTCTGCCGCACGAACTCTTTTACGTTTACATTTGCTCGGCCCGCTTTCACTTCCCTCGAGACACCGTCTTTCACCAGGTCGTGGAGGTGTTGAAATCTTCTCACAATCGCTTTCGATCGCCGGTGCCGCCATTATCGATCCGAAGAGACTGAATGACTTGCACGCATGCGCGATAGGAACAGGAAAACCGAGTCCGCTCAACACTCGCGTCCAACGGAACTGCTCTACTCACTAAGCGCAAAATCTACTAAAACGCCATGATCGACTTTAACGTTGAAAAAAACGTAGCAAAATTATCGCTCGTCGTAGCTCCGTAGCAGACCCCTCAAATACGTAGTTGCTACGGCCGAATCGTAGCAGTAGTCAGGTCTGACATAAACAGTGATGAAGTCATACGGGTATCCGACGCCTACTTTCCAAGTAGAAAGAAACATTTCTGCGAAAATTTTGGAAACTTGACATCAACACGACCCAGATGAACATTTTGGTCAGCTGCTGTTTTTTTGGAAGTTGGTGACAAAAGTCCACACTGAGTAAACAAGAACCTGTGAAGACTCCACTGAAAACCCTCCAGAAGACAGCGGTGGACAAGTGATCTTAAGCACAATTTGCCTGGCTGACTGGACTTCCCACACTGACCTGTCACACACGGTCTAGGAGATGAAGCTAGACTGCGGTTCCATTAAAGCAGTGCCGCTGAGGGGCCTCAGAAGACGAGCGAGACAAAAAGCAACAAAACAACGCAACCATGGTCATTTCTTTACACAGACAGAAAGGTGGCGAAGCGGACAACCCACTCGTGTGGAAAGGGAGAGAATCCTGCCATCCAGACAGAGGCTGAACCAGGATAACCAAACACATCCCACCTTTGTGCTGGAAGTCGACCAGGAGAATCTGCCGCCGCTTCATGCGCTCTTCCAGACAGATGGATATGTTGGTCAGCGTCTTGTCGTCATTAGGCTGCAGCAACTGCAAGCATAAACACATGCACACACTGACAATGCTAAACTATCATGGACATGTCTCACACACTGACAATGCTACACCATCATGGACATGTCTCCCACACTGACAATGCTACACCATCATGGACATGTGTCACACACTGCCAATGCTACACCATCATGGACATGTATCCCACACTGACAATGCTACACCATCATGGACATGTATCCCACACTGACAATGCTACACCATCATGGACATGTATCCCACACTGACAATGCACACCATCATGGACATGTATCCCACACTGACAATGCTACAACCATCATGGACATGTATCCCACACTGACAATGCAACACCATCATGGACATGTATCCCACACTGACAATGCTACACCATCATGGACATGTCTCACACATTGACAATGCTACACCATCATGGACATGTCTCACACACTGACAATGCTACACCATCATGGACATGTGTCACACACTGACAATGCTACACCATCATGGACATGTCTCACACACTGACAATGCTACACCATCATGGACATGTGTCACACACTGACAATGCTACACCATCATGGACATGTCTCACACACTGACAATGCTACACCATCATGGACATGTCTCACACACTGACAATGCTACACCATCATGGACATGTGTCACACACTGACAATGCTACACCATCATGGACATGTCTCACACACTGACAATGCTACACCATCATGGACATGTCTCACACACTGACAATGCTACACCATCATGGACATGTGTCACACACTGACAATGCTACACCATCATGGACATGTGTCACACACTGACAATGCTACACCATCATGGACATGTATCCCACACTGACAATGCTACACCATCATGGACATGTGTCACACACTGACAATGCTACACCATCATGGACATGTCTCACACTGACTATGCTACACCATCATGGACATGTCTCACACTGACAATGCTACAACCGTCATGGACATGTCTCACACACTGACAATGCTACACCATCATGGACATGTCTCACACTGACAATGCTACACCATCATGGACATGTCTCACACTGACAATCCTACACCATCATGGACATGTCTCACACACTGACAATGCTACAACCATCATGGACATGTGTCACACTGACAATGCTACACCATCATGGACATGTCTCACACACTGACAATGCTACACCATCATGGACATGTGTCACACTGACAATGCTATACCATCATGGACATGTATCACACACTGACAATGCTACAACCATCATGGACATGTGTCACACACTGACAATGCTACACCATCATGGACATGTATCACACACTGACAATGCTACACCATCATGGACATGTATCACACACTGACAATGCTACACCATGATCATGGACATGTCTCACACACTGACAATGCTACACCATCATGGTCATGTATCCCACACCGACAATGCTACAACCATCATGGACATGTATCACACACTGACAATGCTACACCATCATGGACATGTATCACACACTGACAATGCTACAACCATCATGGACATGTCTCACACACTGACAATGCTACACCATCATGGACATGTCTCACACACTGACAATGCTACACCATCATGGACATGTATCCCACACTGACAATGCTACACCATCATGGACATGTATCCCACACTGACAATGCTACACCATCATGGACATGTATGGGATCTAAAGCATCTGAATTGTGAGCTAATGACCAAGTACATTTCAGACCCACATACCAGCTGACACACACTCCAATAAGCATGACACTGTCATCACACATGTGCACACCTATGTATAAATGTTGGCATGCCAACACTATACGCATCAAGAATATGCTCACATAGTACAAAGCATGATAAGCCTTCTATCCTGATTTTTATAAACAGAAACAAGCCTAGCCTGTGTCTCCAGTAATTCTAAAGACTTGCAAATAGTAACCACAGCATCATGATCAGCTGGTCTGTCTCTCACACTCACATGTCCATCTCTTCCCAATGAAACATGATATCATGTTAGCTATTCATATATTGATACTGATTACCCTTTAATTGTAAATTGTTTAGCTGTTTGTTGTCTAGCTTTAGATTTAATTAACTGCTTTTTTTCTTCTTTTTTTTTTTTTTGGCCAATGACAGTTCTAGCTGCACACCCTTCCCTTCAACTTCTTTACCTACAAAGTCCTTGGATGTTTCAGACAGCCTTCTTCCCATGTCTATCCCCCACACATGTGTATACACCATAGGATACTTCCTGTCCATCCACTAGGTTTCCATCCCACAGCTTTATTTTTCTGTCCCATTCGGGACACTTAGTTGTAGGGCCGAACAAACAAGCCTTACACATTTCTGACCCAACATTTTGTTGTTGTAGTCCAAGCAGAGGCATGTATCAAACTGTGTACTAGTTAACTAGGGAAAATTAAGTTCCCAGAAAGTGATGACGTCATTCTTTCACAATTGTGTGTGTGTGTTGTCATTGTTTGAATATCGCCTGACCTCTTGTGTACAAGCTTTCATGCCGTATCTACATTATCTACAAGAAAATAAACCTAGTCGAGTTTGGTATTAAAAGAATTGTCGGGAATTCGCCTATTCAGTCATCTCAAGAGCACAGATATATTACATTTTTCATGACAACCACTGATTATCAAACTAAGAGCCCCATTTGTAATGGCCGCTCATCAATGCCGAACACATTGCTGCCAGACCGGCTGTACACAGATGACATTCAGTTGGTCGAGTACAGCACGGTTAGCTGGCTGGTGGGGAGCAGCCTGCAGAAAACACCCCTTTCCTTGACCTGCATTCACGGCTTGGCCTCTGCAGCTGTGGGAGAGCTGTAAACTCCCCTGCCTCTCAGAACTAAGTGGCTTGCTCTGAACAGCCGTGATCCCACTCTCTAATCTCAGGGCCACTATTTCAGAGGCAAATTCTATGCTTTGGTTCTGAAAGGCCAGCAAACTTGATCCAAATCCATTGCATGCACAAAGCTGACAAGCAAGACTGACCAATCTCATTGATTCTGTCCCTTCTCAGGCATGCGTACCCCAAAATTTGCTTTCAGGGACAATACAGACAGAAATCAGGGACAAATCCGTAAAATCAGGGACAAAATTCTTTTTTGAAGACACAACCTCGCTTCACTGTCGTTTTCTTCTTTTTTTCACTCCTTTCTGGCCCATCTGAGGAGTCAGAATCTGATTCTGTGTCGACGTCATGTCTCCTCTTCTACACCATGTTCTGACTTGAAAGTGAAATCGAGGTGGTTGGTTTTTTTCCGTGTGCATGCGTATTACATCTACTCACTCTAGCAGACGATGTTCTTGGCTCAGTTCTGTGCAGCACGATAAGAACGGCTTTTTAACTCCCGATTTTCTTTTTTCCGGGACGCCCGATTTTTTTTTCCCAGGATGCGTGTTGCAAATCCGGGATTTCCGGGACAGTGGCTTCTGAAATCAACTTTCCGGGACAAATCCCGGATGGTCAGGGACGGTAGGCATGCCTGCCTTCTGTCGTGAACAGCGAGATAATGTTGCTTACAGGCCAGACGACCACCACGGGCCCTATCAGGTCTGCCATCCTGAACAAAGCGTTTCAATAAAAAAT
>CM031624.1:26192879-26200379 GCA_018398815.1 Conus ventricosus | reverse complement strand
ATAGCTAACGTGACATTCTTCAAACTTATCATACAGCAACATATGCATTCCTAGAAAGTTTAAAAATCACTTTCATTTCATTATTTTATTTCCTCTATTTCAAATTAATTCATAAATTGGGTAACCATGTTCAAATGATGGAGTTACTTCTCTTGCCGTATGTTTCCGACCTAAGTAAGGGCAGACAAGTGCTTGCTGAGGGTTAAGGCGCTGTGCCGGACCACTGCGTAAGTAGAGGGCTGTGTACCATTCAGCCTAGTGCTGCAGACATTCACGCCAATAGCAGAAAGACGGATGGGACTCACGATGGTTTCGTCGTACTCGTTGGCACGGGGGTTGATGCAGACGATCATGCGCACCTTGCCGTCGCCGTCAAAGTAGTTTTTGAACAGGTGGGTCATCCGCGAGTCTCTGTAGGGCACCAGCTGAAAGACACAGGCATGTTAGTGGCAAACTGAGGCGACTGCAGGCCGAAATCTAAACAAATCAAAAAGTTTTTCCAAGCACTGTATCACTTATCCCATCCAATTCAACACCCATCGTGCGCCGAATCTGGTGAGATACATGGTTGCTTGTTCTTCATCTCCGTTGTCCTGAGTGTTGTTTTACGTGCCTGAAGAAGACCTAAGAGGTCGAAACGCGTCGTGTTTTGTCTTGTGATTCGTTTGTTCATGTCTGGCAGATACAGTACTTAAAAAAAGTTTTTAATTCACATGGAAGTTGTTTCATTTTCTCCTTCTCTATTTCTACCTCTACTTAAACTTGTACATTAATTAATACACACACCTCCATATCTATATGTATATCAACGCTCACATCTGTACATGACGTCCCCATTTGTGCACACACATATACGTCTGTACAGCCATCCCTCACATCCGCACAGCCCCCCCCTAAATCTGTATACAGAACCGCCAAACATCTGTACACATTATAACCACTTCTGTACACGCAGATCCATACTTAATACACACAAGCCCCACATCTGTGCGCACATCCCTCATCTATACACACCCCCCATGTCTGAACACACATCCTACACATCTGCACACATTAACCCCTCAGGTGTAACCCTCCCCCTCATGTACACACAACTCACACATCTGTACAAATAAGCCTAACAATCACACATGAACACACACAACTGTACATAACGCCCACATATCTAATACAGCCCATCACATCTGTACACACAACATTCACACATCTGGTATGTTGTCCTGCCAAAATGTATCCCAGGTACTCGAGTCCAAATAACGCAGCACAGACGTTTATTCCAAACATGCTAAAAATATTTTTAAAAAGGCTTAAAACATGATCTGTTTTCCCTGAAGTCCTACGTCAAATGAAAAACACTTAGTCTTTTAAGAAACTGAAAAACCACATCTGTGTAAATTCTTGGGCAAGGTCCTCAGGTAAGCAGCATGTTGCAAAGCACTTAAGCCTAACATTGTGCTAATCCCAACACTGTAAAAACACCTCTTATGCATGTACAGACAGACCATACTGGTTACTCCATGGATTGTTATGGCACAGACTCCATGGAATTCATATTTTGATTTATCTTAACTTAAAAAGATTTTTTGCAATTATTTTGAAATATAAAAAAATCAGACAAGACCAGGCTGACAAGTCTCTCTGATTTTTATAAAGTTAATAACTTTGAGCCGCTCAGCTGATTATTTTATTTCTTTAATTTTATTCTGACAGTGAGTGGATTGTGAGTCTGGCTGAGTGAGCAGACCTAGGAAAAAAAAAACCTAGCATCTTTACACCACACCAAGTTTAGTGTGTAAGTGTATTAAAGATGCATTGACGCGTATAACGAGGAACCAAGGGGGTAAATCTGAAGGCTGACGATCAGTCAGCCGCCCACCGACCGACCTTGTTTGTTCCGTTGATCTGGTTGTCCCTCAGTAGTTCCAGGCAGGTGCGCAGGGTCATCAGCGATTGGTTGATGCTGCCTGCCTCCTTCAGGCGGTCACCTGCGTTGCGCGTGCGATTGGTGCGCTCACTGCCAGCCAGGTCCACCAATGACAGCTGGCTGATGCACACCTTGTCCACTTCCTGTCACATGACCACGGGGAAGGGGAGGGGGAGGTGTTGTGATTCAGCAATTGATGATGTCTATTTCCTTTCAGCCCCATTACTAGGACTGTGCTGGACATCAACAACAGGGCAAACAGTTGTCACTAATGTAAATTGAACAATCTCACAAACAACAATGTTGAGAAAAAAGTAATAATAACAAGTAAAGCCTTCATGTGTGTTGAGCACCATGGTATTTCATGTACATGTAAATGCAATACCTTGCTCAGTTTTACCAACTTTGATGGATATTCAGCAGGTACTTCCTATCTAACACATCACCTCACCTCATTAGTTCCTGTCTAACACATCACCTACCTAACACATCACCTACCTAACACATCACCTGTCTAACACATCACCTCACCTCATTAGTTCCTGTCTAACACATCACCTACCTAACACATCACCTACCTAACACATCACAATCTACACGGAACATACTTTCAGGTATCACTCTGTGGAAGAAACCGATGGAGTTTGGCTGTGTATTTTGAGGCACCACAAGTCATACTAGCTGAACAGCCAGCGCACTTGCCAACGAAACATCAATAAAGAGGAACACACTCTCCTGACTCTGTCAATGTTCTTCTACACAATCTACTACATCAAGAGTCAGGCAGTCAATGTCCTTCTACACAATCTACTTCATCAATCTCAACAGCTGTGCACTCCAACACAAAGAATCTAAGCCACCAGCCCAAGTTCAGGAGTGACACACACACACACAAAAAGCTTTAGATTTTGAACTGATTACTTTAGAAAACAGAAATGGTCTGAAATAAGTTACACCAAATGCTGACATCACTCATAATCCAGAGCAAAACATTCCTAGTCACTTTACAAGCAGTTAAGGACCGACCAGCCAGATTTGCAGTTAAGGACCGACCAGCCAGATTTGCAGTTAAGGACCGACCAGCCAGATTTGTAGTTAAGGACCGACCAGCCAGATTTGCAGTTAAAGACCGACCAGCCAGATTTGTGTGACCTTTCAGGCTTTACATCCACGGCTCGCGATCCTTCAGCCTGCATGACTAGTGACCTTTCACCTGTGTGATAAGCATCGCCACACCTTCACCTGTGTCACCTCCCACCTTATCTCTATGTCCTCTTTACCTCTACAACTTGTTGCCTTTAGTTTTTTCTCTACGACTTACACCTCCACAGCTAGTGACCTTTGCCTCCGCAGCTTGCAATCTTTACCTGTAGGACTTGTGACCTTCACATGTACGATCTGTGACCTTTACCTTGACAACTTATGATCTTTAAGTCTGCAACATGTCATCTTTACCGTTTGAACTTGTGACCTTTATCTTTGTGACTTGCAGGCTTTTATCAGTGGGATATTTCACATTTACTTCTACAACTTGCAATCTTTACCTCTACCATTTGCAAACTTCATCTGTGGCTTGTGACCTTTACCTGTTTGACATGCGACCTTTACCATACCTATATGATCTGTGACCTTTACCTGAACGACCAGTAACCTTGACCTGTGCAACTGGTGACTTTTACCTTCACAATCTGCCACCTTTACCTTGAGAACTTACTGATCTTCACCTGCCTGACCTGCAGTTTATGACCTTTGACCTATACCTGAAGTACTTCCTCTCCCCGAGGATCTAGCGGCGCCTGCACCAGCGTATGTTGAACACGCTGTGGCTGCGACTGGACTCTGCATTCAGAGAGGTGTGCGCCACTTTACGCCGCTTCTGACCTGGGCACACACACACACACACACATCATATAACAATCAACATTCCTGACTTGGATTATGTTCTGGGTTATACAGCTTTGGCATCTAGACTGGAGAGAGAGAGAGAGAGAGAGAGAGAGAGAGAGAGAGAGAGAGAGAGAGTGCGTGCATGCGTCTGTGTGTGTCTGTGTCTGTGTGTGTGTGTGTGTGTGTGTGTGTCTGCGCGCGCATGCATGCATGTGTACGCGCGTGCAGGCATGCTTATGTGCGTGCATGCGCAAGCTCTTGTGCATATGTACGGGCATGCTTGTGTGAGCACGCACGCATGCGTGTGTGGGTGTAGGTGTGCAGACAGTAGCTAAACTCAAGTACCGACCTTTATACAGGACCTCAAAGGCCTCCTCCGTGCTCTTCACCTCCACCTCCACACAGTTGTGCACATACATGTTGTCCTGGCTGTCGGTGCGCAGGATCTTCGTCTGGGGGGCCTGCACCACACCAACACCACCCTCAGAGCGTTTCACACACACACACCCTGGTAACACTAACCAGGCAGTGACATGTAAACACATCACACCACCACCCTCATCCCTTTCACACTTACCTCTAATTTGGCTGTGACATGTCTAATTTGGCTGTGACATGTAAACATCACACCAACACCACCCTCATCCCTTTCACACTTACAGTTACCTCTAATGAGGCAGTGACATGTAAACATCACATCAACACCACCCTCATCCCTTTTACACTTACCTCTGATTAGGCAGTGACATGTAAACATCACATCAACACGACCCTCATCCCTTTCACACTTACCTCTAATGAGGCAGTGACATGTAAACACATCAACACCATCCTCCTCCCTTCCACACTTACCTCTAATTTGGCAGTGACATGTAAACACCACATCAACACCACCCTCAGCCCTTTCACACTTACCTCTAATGAGGCAGTGACATGTAAACACCACATCAACACCACCCTCATCCCTTTCACATTAACCTCTAATGAGGCAGTGACATGTAAACACCACCAGACCTGCCAACCTCCTAAGAGACCAATGAGTAAGAATTGAAGCTCAGTGAGGCAGAAATGTGTAATTTCTGAGAGCTAAGAGTAATCAAGCGCGACATTTACCTTTTTTCAAACAAACACGATGCGATGAAATTGTACACAAAATTTTTGTGAACTTTACTTTTCTTCAAAAACAAGCTTTTCTTTTAAGTGTCACAAGAAATCTCTACAAATTATGAAAATGTAGAATACACTGGAAACACACACAAATCCCCTAAACCATTATGGCATGGCACACCAAGGCTTGATAGTGCGCCAGAAACAACCTAAAAAAATGGAAATGAAATGAGGCAGGGAACAGTAAACAATAAACAGTAAACAAGTGGGGTAACGTTTGCTCCCAAAAGGAAACCTAACACAAAGTAACTTTTATTCAAGACTGGCACAGCCTTATAAACTTGAATAAGGTCAGACAAATACATAGACGAATACATAGACGAACAATCTAATAGTGGGGGGAAAAAACAAGCGCAGGCCAACAACTCAACTGTCTTGATAGTAATGACTTGGCAAAGATTTGGACTTGAGGATGGGGGGGGGGGGGGGGGAGTTCGAAGATGGAGAGAAACTGGGAACATGAAATTAAAGAAAATATATAACCCAAAAGAATGTTCTCCCCTGTTGCTGATTCTGTGCATGTGGGGTTGGCTATCAGCTCAGTGGTGATTGTGTCATTTTTTTTAAGTATCGCACCATCCCAGGAAAGAATTTGTCACCCCCCCCCCCCCCCCCTTTACTGACTTCCATCAACCCCCAACACAAACGGTCCATTCTGCAGTCAAGATGCAGCAGCAGTTTAGGCTTCCATGAGAAGGTCCTTACAATGTGTGTTGTCTTTGTTCGACTGCTCTTGAACTGTTTGGTGATCTCCGAATTTGAGAACGCTTCTTTAAAAAGCTGGATGCATGGTCAGCTGCACTAAGAGCGATGTTGTGCTCGACGAAAAATCCGGCCACCAATGCTTCAGCCCCAATTACCCTTTTCCTAATTTCATCCTCTTTTGAGGTGTCTACAGTCTGAAAAAACTATGTAATGCTGGAAGAATTCGGCGCGTTTGAGGAATCGATGTGTTTGCGTGACTCAAGGTGAC
Source organism: Conus ventricosus (assembly GCA_018398815.1). Classification (NCBI taxonomy): domain Eukaryota; kingdom Metazoa; phylum Mollusca; class Gastropoda; order Neogastropoda; family Conidae; genus Conus; species Conus ventricosus. The sequence continues at coordinate 26,194,428 of CM031624.1, read as the reverse complement.
GCTTCATATCCACCATCCCGCGATTGGAAATTGTGAAGTCCGACTCGCAAGTGGTACACCGTGCACAATTTACACCTTTAGCCGAAGGTCGTATGCAGGGAACTTTTCCGAGTATTCTTTTCGGAACTTCTGACCAAGTTTTTTCTTTTTTGCATCTTGTCCAAAACTTTCTACTCCACGTTTCGACATTTTCGTAGCTAAAACTTCAAAACAACGCCAACTTCGCTGAATGGTAAAGATGGTGAAACGAACTGCGCATGACCGGAAACGCTTCTTGAAGACCACTGGTTATACGCACGGCGCCGTGCCTGTCTGTACATAAGCCGATTTTTTCGTCCGTTTTTTTTTTTTTTTTTTTTGAAAACTTTCAATGCGTAATGTTTTGGCTAAATGCGTAAGGGCGTAAGAATTATCACTTGGGCGTAATAAATTACGCGAAATGCGTAATGGTTGGCAGGTCTGCACCACATCAACACCACCCTCATCCCTTTCACATTTACCTCTAATGAGGCAGTGACCTGTAAAGACCACATCAACACCACCCTCATCCCTTTCACATTAACCTCTAATGAGGCAGTGACATGTAAACACCACATCAACACTACCCTCATCCCTTTCACATTAACCTCTAATGAGGCAGTGACATGTAAAGACCACATCAACACCACCCTCATCCCTTTCACACTTACCTCTAATGAGGCAGTGACATGTAAACATCACATCAACACCACCCTCATCCCTTTCACATTAACCTCTAATGAGGCAGTGACATGTAAACACCACATTAAGACCACCCTCATCCGTTTCTCACGACCACTGGAACCTCTAATGAGGCTCATACGCACATACACACACACCGCACACGCACAGGCAAAGTCACATACACACACAGGACATATTCACATGCAAAGTCACATACATGCACAGACAGACATACTTATATCCAGTGATGGGGTCATAGGGCAGCTCTTCCAGCAGATCATAGATGTAGTTGTTGTAGATTTCAATGTAGGAAACAAAAACGGCGTAGTTGTTGTCCTCGTCCACATTGTCCACCGTTGTCGTCTCCCGCACACGCTCCTGCTCGTTCATCTCAATCCTGGACCACCCACACAACCCACCTGTCTTAGCTCCTGCTTTATAACGGTGCCTCTTAACAGGTGTTATCCTGCTTGACGTCCACCTGTCATTGCCTCCACATCACAACACTGCCCCTGAACAGGGGTCATGTCATCACGCCTGTTCCTTCATTCTCTCTCTCTCTCTCTTCCTACTGTTTCTCCATCCTCCCCCCTCTCTCTCTCTCTCTGTTGCTTTCCGTCCTTTCCTCCCTTACTGTATTATTCATTGAATGTCGTTACGCATTTACTGTCCAATATCATATATGTGTTGATATAGCAGCTTTGTGTGACATTTTCTTTTCACATCTTTGCAGAAATTTTTCTTTTCTTTGTATGTGCGTTTCAGTAACAACGAATCATAGACCCGTCTGAGTTAAAAAAAAAAAAAATCTGATATCTCTTCAAAACGACTTGATGAAGCGTAAAGG
>CM031624.1:26177879-26187879 GCA_018398815.1 Conus ventricosus | reverse complement strand
GTTTGACTTTGTGCACATGCAATGCATTGTATTGCATATTGCGTGTCTGCACTGGGTGTCTTGTGTTGTGCATGTCGGATATGGTGTGTGTGTGTGTGTGTGTGTGTGTGTGTGTGTGTGTGTGTGTGTGTGTGTGAATGTGTGTGTGCTGGTGCGTGCTTGTCTGTGTATGTGTGTGTGTGAGAGTGCATGTATGTGTGTGTGTGTGCTTGTGTGTGTCTGTGCGCGCGCACCCATGTATGCTATATATATGTGTGTAATTATCTAACTGCTCTAGTCCCCATGCATGAAACACACAAGACTCCTCTAGGAAAAAAAAAAGGGGGAATACATGAGCAATAGAAAGAAAAAGGCAGATGGAAAGAAATGCTAAAATGAAGTGGAGGGGGGTGGTGGGGTGGGGGGCCATAGTAAGAAAAGCAATAAAGAATGCAAAACAGAGTGAGGGTGAAAAAATAAAAATTTAAAAGACGATCAAATTCCTACATCTGCACATACCAGAAGTCCAGTACATGTTCCCTGAAAAAGGATGCATCAAAATTTCAGTCGACTAGAATGGCCTGATCAATCCACACGAAGACCTTCATACAATGCGGTATTTGGCTACCTCAAACTTTGGGTTAATCCTAAATGTAAAAGTTAACCCTTTCAGTGTCAAAAAGTCACACTGCGTCATGTTTGTAAGTCACACTGTGCACAGCTCTCCACTGACCACAAAGGCCACACCCTGCGCTGCTAGCAAGCTGAACGATGGAACTGTGAGCAAATTACAAGGGCAAGAATTGAGATTAAATAAAGAAACAAGTGTAAATGTCCAATTCAAAACAAAAGTCGCCACAAACCAAGTTGTAACCAGATCAAATTGGAAAAAGAAAAAGATCTGTAAGACAGGAAAAATCAAAACCCACACACAAACCTTTCCACTGAAATTGTTAAAAAAAAAACAACAAACAAACACACAAACCTTTCCACTGAAATTGTAAAAAAAAAAAAAAGGGTCAAAACAAAAACACAAACCTTTCCACAGAAATTGTATTTAAAAAAAAGTCAAAACAAAAACACAAACCTTTCCACATAAATTGTAAAAAATAATCAAAACACACAAACCTTTCCGCAGAAATTGTAAAATAAAAATCAAAACAAACAAGGAAGCCTTTCCACCGAAATTGTTAAAAATTTTTTTTTTAAAAAAAAACGAAAACTGTTCTCCAAAGTTCAAGCCAATGATGTGTAAGACGAGGCATTGTTACAACATTGGTGTGCCATTTCCATTCTTCTCATCAGATGACAGTGAGCCAGTTACATGAAACAATTAGGTGTGACTCTTGAACTACAGATAAACACTTTCTCTGTTTTTCATCCTATTCCTTTTTCTCCCTTTGCAGTGATCACATTATGTACACTGCCTGCTGCTTCTGCCAGTGAGTGCCACCAAGTCTTCAGACGACAACCAGGGTCAGCAAACATTTTTTCCAGTTCAGTAGTTGACATTGAAACTTTCTACAAACAAAAATGTTTTAATTTAGAAAAAAAAAAAAAAAAGAAGAAAAGAAGTGATCAATACTAGAGCAAACGACAGTCTTTTCATTTTTAATATCTAATGAAGACCAAAAAAAGAAAAAGAGACACCCGAAGGTGCGGGGAGGACCCAGAGAAGTACTGCCCTCAACCGCCGAACAAACCAGCTGGGAGCAAGTTCTGAATCACCCTCGGAAGCCTGCGCTGCGTTCACACTGGGCGCAGGCATGCACAGGGCATTCAGTCAGCACATGAAGTAACATAGATGCCACTGTGTACTGGCCACTGGATGTGACACGACAGAATCTCCAAACACCGTTCCCATGGGTGTACTAGCCCATATTTCAGGACCATAGAGCCCATCGGCAAAAATCGCCATCATCAAGCAACTGCCATGTGCACCCCGTAGCCTTGCTTGCTGCCGTTGCAGCAGCAAAAATGGGTCGTTTTCATCCGTCTTCAAAGGAATGAACATGGTAGCACAACAGGTATACAAAGAAAAAAAAAAGAATCACATGGCCATGACTGCTGTCAACATGTTCTGTGTCATGTTCAGATAACTCCTCTAAGGTGTTTTTCCACGTCAATTTGCTGGAATCTCTTTTTCACAATATGGCAGCATTTACTGTGGCCATATGCAACAACATCGACACATATCAATGGATAAATGATTCTGTTCAGAAGAAAAAAAATCACATTTCAATCAGTTTGTTTACGTTTGAGTATTCCCAAAAGTCACTGTGATTTCAGCTTCCTTTAAAGCAAATTCGAACTTGTTCTATGTAAAATGGGCCCTTCAGCATGCAAAGGGCCACAGCTTTCCCACAGAATGTGTCGATAGGAATTTGTCTCTACAAACTTCTGCTAGCACCAAATCTCTGACACTAGAACGGTCACAAAGGCAAAATGACAACAGTGCAATGTGAAGAGAGAGAAAACAAATCTGTCCTGCACTAATTCATGGTAGCGTTTGAAAGCCAGGATTAGTTGTTAGTGTCTCATTTCAGGTGGTCACCTTGTGATCATTGAAGTTCAGCTTCCCACTTCATTTGACTAGCCTCTCAATATCACCCAAGGCACAAACACATCCTGGTGAAGTGAACCAGTCTGCAGTTGATTGTGCGATAGTTTCAGAAAACAGTAAATAAGTGGGGTAACGTTTGCTCCCATAAGAAAACCTAACACAGAGTAACTTTTATTCAAGACTGGCACAGCCTTTTAAACTTGAATAAAGTCAGACAAATACATAGACGAACAATCTAATAGTGGGGGAAAAAACAAGCGCAGGCCAACAACTGAACTGTTTTCATAGTTACGACTTGGCAAAGTTTTGGACTTAAGGAGGAGGGGAGTTTGAAGATGGAGAAACTGGGAACATGAAATTAAGAAAATATATTACAGATATGAAAACTCTTCACTAGATGCATAAGGGAACCATCGCAATCCTTTTTGAAGGCAGATATATTTATATTGCCTGCTCCGAGGCCTTTCGTCCGCTGGGTCGGAACTCATCAGGGAGACACGGCTGGTTGTGCGAGTTCCGACCCAGCGGACGAAAGGCCTCGGAGCAGGCAATACAAATATATCTGCCTTCAAAAAGGATTGCGATGGTTCCCTTATGCAGCTAGTGAAGAGTTTTCATATCTGTAATATATTTTCTTAATTTCATGTTCCCAGTTTCTCCATCTTCAAACTCCCCCCCCCCCCCCCCCCCCCCCCCCCCCCCCTCTCATGTCCAAATCTTTGCCAAGTCGTAACTATGAAAACAGTTCAGTTGTTGGCCTGTGCTTGTTTTTTCCCCCACTATTAGACTGTTCGTCTATGTATTTGTCTGACTTTATTCAAGTTTAAAAGGCTGTGCCAGTCTTGAATAAAAGTTACTCTGTGTTAGGTTTTCTTATGGGAGCAAACGTTACCCCACTTATTTACTGTTTATTGTTTACTGTTCCCTGCCTCATTTCATTTCATTTCCAGTTTCAGAAAAGAAAAAACGAGAGTGAGGGAGACAGATCGTGAAGCTGAAAGAGAGACAGACAGACAGAATTGTTTGTAAATATAGTTTATTAAGCTTGCGTGTATTTTGCTGATAAATCATGCCTTTCTTGTACTTTTTTTTGTAGTATAGTACTTATAGAAATATATTTTCAGAGGGGAGGGGGGGGGGGGGGGTGGTAGGGTTAGAGAAGTGGAGGAAAAAAGACAGATGGACAGAGAGAGAAGCATTCCCACACACACACACACACACAACCACAAATACACACACACACACACAAACCACAAACACACACACACGCACACAACGCTTCAGCAAGCATGGCAAAAGCTAACATCTTCGGCAGTGGCTCTACTTCCACTGCACCAGCAAATGTTTGATCCAACTTGTTCTACGTCCCTAATCCTACCCTAAAACTTCTCTGGAACTTTTAAACATGAAAAAAAAAAGTTTGCAGGACTGCATCTAATGCTCCAGAAATTCTGCCTCGGTTCCAGTGTTACCCCAGCCCAGCCAACCACGAAAGCCCTTTCAGGGCCGTCACATGCCTGCCCCTACAGTATGAAAACATATGTTTCACACACAATGACACATAATATGTACACCTAATGGTTAGAATTCAGTCTGATGTTCCATCACACACAATGACACATAATATGTACACCTAATGGTTAGAATTCAGTCTGATGTTCCATCACACACAATGACACATAATATGTACACCTAATGGTTAGAATTCAGTCTGATGTTCCATCACACACAATGACACATAATATGTACACCTAATGGTTAGAATTCAGTCTGATGTTCCATCACACACAATGACACATAATATGTACACCTAATGGTTAGAATTCAGTCTGATGTTCCATCACACACAATGACACATAATATGCAGGGTTGTACATCCTTATCAGTATCTATAGGACAAATGTCCTGAACCACCCTGAAGTAATAGGACATTTGTCCTCTTCATAACAAAATCAATCGGACATTTTGAATGCAAGCCAGATTGAATGTATATTAAGTTTTATGCACACAAAAATTTAATGGTATTACAAAAGCTGACTATATTCCTAGAGTGGGAAGCCATGTTTGGTAAACATACTATTACTAGTCCACACACACACACAGTCACACACACAGAGGCAGTGTCTTTCCTAAATCACTATTCATTGCAAATGCTAGTATTCAAGTACAATATTGATTCATTTGGAGTCGTCTTTTTGTTTGAAGAGCATTCTTTTCCTTTTCTCTCCCCACTTTTCTGTCACCCTGAACACCCATTCTGATTCCCCTTGACATCACTTGGTCCTTCCATTTGCACCCTCGTCGTGGAGCAAGGATTCCTTTCCAGTCTCCGCTTCAGCAACATGTGCCTACATGGCCTACAACACGTAACAAGTACAATAGGGCTTATCGCTCTATAGCCGCTTTACGCTAAAAATAACCCTGACACAAGCTGGCTGCGAGCTCTCAGCTGCGAGCCGTGAACCTCGCTGGCTCAGCCTCTGCCGGTCCAACGAGCTAAAAATAGACCGCCACGGCTCGCCACTAAGCTTAGTGCCAGTGGCACACGGGACTAGTAATAGGCCTAGTGATTCACTGGGCAGTGGGCTTACACTAAAGTTACAGACTGGAGTTCTGTACGACGGTCGGACTCAAATAATTATGCGGGCTTGATATAAACGGCCGGTGCCATGTCCGTGAGCATCGGAAAGCTATCGGACAGTGACCACGTTTTCGGCAAAGTAATGGGACATTTGTCCTCTTCACTGCCAGTTATATCGGACATTTTGCATGTGCAATCGGTCTATGTCCGATGTCCGACGTGGATGTGCAACCCTGAATATGTACACCTAATGGTTAGAATTCAGTCTGATGTTCCATCACACACAATGACACATAATATGTACACCTGATGGTTAGAATTCAGTCTGATGTTCCATCACACACAATGACACATAATATGTACACCTAATGGTTAGAATTCAGTCTGATGTTCCATCACACACAATGACACATAATATGTACACCTAATGGTTAGAATTCAGTCTGATGTTCCATCACACACAATGACACATAATATGTACACCTAATGGTTAGAATTCAGTCTGATGTTCCATCACACACAATGACACATAATATGTACACCTAATGGTTAGAATTCAGTCTGATGTTCCATCACACACAATGACACATAATATGTACACCTGATGGTTAGAATTCAGTCTGATGTTCCATCACACACAATGACACATAATATGTACACCTAATGGTTAGAATTCAGTCTGATGTTCCATCACACACAATGACACATAATATGTACACCTAATGGTTAGAATTCAGTCTGATGTTCCATCACACACAATGACACATAATATGTACACCTAATGGTTAGAATTCAGTCTGATGTTCCATCACACACAATGACACATAATATGTACACCTAATGGTTAGAATTCAGTCTGATGTTCCATCACATACAAATGACAATAACTTAAAACACATTGAAATAAACTGATTTTTAAATGATTCACATGTTATGAATGACAGAAGAAGAAAAAATACAGGTAACACACAGTGAATGGGCATGGAAAATGGAAGATAAAAAGAGACAGACAGACTTTAGAGCTAAACTATTAATATCCTCATAATGAGGCACACAAACCAAAGCCATGCTGCAGGCATGCCATCACTTCAACACACAACAAACACGATGCGCATGCATGACTGATCACAGTCTCACACTGGCAGAACAATAACAGAACCTACCAACGCTATCTAAACAATCAACCAAACAGCATGCTCTAACAAGACCCAAAAGGGCCTTAAAACGTACAAACAACTTCTAACCCAAATGAACTCAAACAACAAAAGGATCCACAGAACTGAACGGTCACAAAATGACAGACCTGGAACATGTTCAACTTGTTGGGCCGAAACACCTGGACAGATATATACATTACAGGGCTGCCTACCCCCTTCCGCCTCTTTCAGGGACATATTTTTTCAAAACCAGGGACACTGGCTGATTTCCAGGGACACATGCAGCGGTAGCACATATCACAACCACATCTTACCTTTATTTACACTATGTACAACTTCTACAATGCTACTTTGCTTCTAGCGCACTTAAACTTCTTTGCGATGTCCGAGTCAGGAAACATCAATTTAACGCCTCTGTTTACCTTGTCCAGCGCAGCCATCGGCAAATTCAGTTCAGCTGCAAGGTCAACCATCATCGTTTCAGCTCTTATGACGTCAAAAGTTTCCTGACTGGTTGACGTCTGAGCGCGCTGAAAGAATCCGCTAATGTTACAAGATTTCTCGCTCTCACGGATTTTTGTGTTCTTCTTGTGCTTTTCAGTGGCGACATGACGGGTTATTTCATCCCTACCTCCAGATCCGATGGAGAACTCACGCGCACAAATTTCACAAGACGCGCAAGTCTCGATCTTGCCACGCTTGATGAACGGCCAGGTTTCCGTATATTTTGACAGGAATGTCTGCCGACGTTTCTTCTTCTTGAGAGAAGCCCCATAGTCGAGATCGCCGTCGGCATTTTTACGCTTTCCCCGTTTCGCGTCCATTTTTCTCGCTTTCAAAACTCGGGAAGACGGTGTATGCGCATGCGCACTGGTCAGTTCGGCAATGTTCGGGTCTTTCCGACGGATTTGGTCAGGATGGCCACGACCGAAGTCGGTCAGTCGGTGATCAGCTGACGAACTCGACTTCGTTTTTTTGTTGTTGTTGTTTTTTTCTCCCGAATTTTTTTTCCGCGGGACATAGAATAAAAAAGTGGATTCCAGGGACAGGCTGCATGATTTCATTATTTCGGGGGACAAATACGGATACTCCGGGACTGTAGGCAGCCATGACATTATTTACCGCAACAAGGTTCACTGTTCTAACTATGGGCACTGCTGGCTCAGCCCCATGAGGATCAGTGTGAACCAACATGGCTGTCTGCAGTCTTTGAAACACAAGACTAATTTACAATGCCATTGAGCAAACAATGTGCAATGTTTTCACCAGCTGCCGTGGCGATATGGTCAGTGTCATGGACTCCTGGCTGGGAGGTCACGGGTTCAATTCCCATCAGAGTCATGTGGGATTTTTCTGCCCCCAACCGGCTCCTACCCAGAGTTGAGTTTGCTACGGGCTCAGATGGGAAGACTGGGACCACACAGTCGAGTTTCATCCACTTAATGGATGTGTCTCTGAGAGTGTTGCTCAAATTTCCTGACCAACACTGCAGGTGCCTGTATCTCTTGGGCCTGGTTGACGCCAGGATATTTTATGAAAGTAAGCGTAGAGTACAGCCCTGTCATGCAGTCTCAGACCAGAACGGAAATCCGTAGCATCATCTTCATTCTCATCGATCAGCATTAAAGAAAAAAAAAGTGCAATTTTTTCCCCCATCCCCCTCCACACCCCCTCGGCGGCATCACTTCCAAGCTGCTCATTCTGGCCATCATCTGCATGAACATGTCACCAGAAAATACACGCAGAAAAACCTCTGCTTTTCAACGATACTCTCAAAATTATAAAACTAACTTTCTTCTTAGATACCAAGATGATTTAAACACATTGCTCCTTTCTTTGATAAAACCAAAAGTGTAACACTCTGGAACAAAAACAAAACAAAAACAAAAACCTCACACCCTGAATTCACCTATGTCTCAACACCCACTTCCTAACAAGGACACTTGAATTTTTCTGTGGGAGCATTTTCATGAAAGGTGAGAAGATTTCCTGAACACCTGCTGCAGTCTTTTTTTCCTCTCAAGTGTCCACACAAGAGGTGAAAAAGTTTTGACACCAAAAAAATGAATCCCATCATACTGTAAGCAGAAGGCCAGTCACTACCAACAAAACCCAAACTAAAAACTGACGGGGCTAAAAGAAAAAAAAAATCTAGACACTTGCTTTTCCCATGAACTGAGTAACCAGACATGAGACCCAAGCAGGTAAAAAAAAAAATCCTGAAAAATCCCAGAGGTTCCAGAAGCCGGCGTCGAAACCCCAGGTGGAATCCAGAGCCAATGGTCTTGAGAGCTTAGGGATTAAGTCCCCTCAAGCTGTGTTCTGTTTTGCTTTGTTTCATTTTCAAACATTTAAACTATTGTTAGGTTGGTGGTATGCTCAGGCCATTAATGATTATGCATCCCAACAATTGTTGATGCCTAACATCTTGTCAATGTTCTTGCCAGTTCTTCAGTTTTGAGCCTTTCAAACATTTTTAGCCTACAATTTTTTTTACCATTCGAAATATGCATAAATCTGCTGCATCTTTTGGTGTGTTGTGACGTCTTTTTTGGGGTTTTCTCCTTGTCTTACAGATCTTGACATCACTAGCACAGCAAAATCTGTGTGTGCTGGCGTGTGTGCTTTCTTTTTTCTTGACATGCTGGATCAGCTCCTAGATTCCCCAGTCTACAATCAAGACAAGTTGACCTTGGAACTGGAGGATGAAAGTAAGTATAGGACTCAAAGGAGGACAATACTCAGAGGGAGAGAGAGAGGGGCGTGAGGGGGCGCGACTCTGTTGCGACCAGTGGTGTGCACGAATCCTGTCCTGCATTTAATTTGTTGTTTACAGAAGCTTATTAATTTGATTTCATTCTATTTTATTTTACACTGTGTTTTATGATGTGATATTGCAATGTGTCACCACAAAATAATTTTCCTTCATGGACAAAATAAACAACTTGTGAATTTGGAGGTGCCAGCAGAAGCATTGACAAACCAAACTGGATTAAGATAATCAACTGTTTGGCGTCATATACTGTACCATGTCAGACAATAGCATTCACGGCAGTTAGTCTGCTCTGCCAGGCCGAAGTTTTTGTGTGGCTAATGCAGTAATAAGACAGTCACGTGATGCCCCACCCGCTTCCGCCGTAGGAAGAAGCCAGTGTCAACGTCCCGTACCTCATTTTCTCTCTCGGCCTGCCGTCCAAGCAAGATAAGTCTTGTGCTCTGTCTCGCCTTCTCTTTGCCGTTGTGTTAAGATAGCTTTGTGTTTGCTTCTTTGCTTATTTGTTGTGGCTTGCGCGCTTCACCCTTTCACTCTTGAGCCGGTGGGGCTTTTGGTTTGGTGTGCTTTATTAATTTGTTTAACCACGCCATCCTCGCCTTTGTGCCTTTGTCTCGGCACTCGCGACCTCGCCTTCCGCTCTTTTCAATCTTCGAAAGTCGGAACTCCATCGCCGGTTTCACCCTTTCTGCCCCATTTTTGGCCTTTACGGCCCCTTGTTCTCCGAATCTCAGTCCCTTCTCCTTCCATTCGGACTCCCGATTCGGCTAACTTGCACGTCGTCCACTCGGTTTCCATTTCTTCGCCGGTTGTTCCGCCATTTTGTTTCGACCGACCAAAACCGCGTCACTTACGATCGACCTTCCTCGATCTAACACTGACATCTCGTTACATTTACTACACTTCCAGTGTCTCTCCCGAGGTTGGTTGAGCTCTTTCTATTCCTC
>CM031624.1:26151829-26176879 GCA_018398815.1 Conus ventricosus | reverse complement strand
GATCCACCTCTTTGTCTCCCCTTTGCGATCGTGCGTTCCGTGTTTGTTCCCCACCACCGGTGCCCAACATGGTGAAGGGCACTAACGGCTCGAGACGCTCCATTGCTCGGCAGTCGCTAGCGCTCTACCCCGGAGGGGCCGCGTGTCGATTCCACGGGACAAACCGCTCACGCACACGATGAGCGTACGATCGGTGTAGAGGAGGGTTCCGCGCAGGGGACGCGCGACCATCATTATGATTCCCCCTCTACCCAATCGGCGGACACACGATCGTCGCGATCGAAGTCCAACAGGCAGTCTCAATCGGACGGGCAATCGGCCGTCATCGCCGACTGTTTTTCATTCGCATCTTTCCCTAAGCCCAAATCCAAGGGCAAGGCCCCCATGAAAGGACCTGCCCGTTCTAAATCTTCCCGTTCCCCGACTGGATCGCCTTCGTTCGCGTAAGGAGACCCTCTCCTATCATGCCGCGTCCGGCGATCATCGGCCCCCAGGGACCCTTGCCGAGACCCGGACCGGCACGGGTGACGACTCGCGGCCGGAATCACCGCACGTCACCCGATCTAATGAGACTCGTGACGCTAGCACCTCCCCCACTAACGTCACCCAGTCTCATCGCGCTCTCCCCAACCGTGTCCGGGTTCAGCCACGACCCGGACACGAGGAGTGTCAACACTCCGGTGGAGGGGCGGTGGACAGTCTTTGGTGGTACCCCCCCACTGACCACAACCCCGGGTCAGGTACGCAGGCATCGACTAGCTCGGATCTGCGCCCTCACCCACGACGGTCGAACCACCCGATCGATCGTTTCAATCTCCCCTAGGGGTACAGGACGTTGGGGAGCGGACTTCTTCCGCCTCCCTATTGGGCAACGTCCGCGGTCCCGTTCCTCCGGGGGGAGGATCGACCAGCGGGACCAGGGGTAACCTTTCGTCCCTTGAGGCTTACGCGTCGACTCAGCCATCCCTGTCCGCTACCACACGGCCAGGAGGCTCGGCGACCGTAACACCCACCGACCCCTCTGCCACGCAGGGGGCCGGCACGGACCCCACCCGGGAGATGCAGGAGGCAGTGCTCTCCCTTGGTGTTCAAGGTTACCTGGGTCCCCGAGGAGACTCTGCCTCTGGGCCGCCACAGCCCGTCTTTCTCCACGGGGACCGGTGGTTCTATTCCCCCCGAGAGGAATCAGTGGCTTAGCTCGGACTCTTCCCCTGACTCCATCTTCGGTCTCATGTGGCATCCGGCCTCCCAGAGCTGGATCGACCTGGGGCCCCCTTCCTCTCGGGCGCTGTCCGATCGGCGGTCCCCTAGTTTACATGCCGATTATGGAACCACCGGGGAGCCGTCCTCGTTTTTCACTTCTTCCCAACGAGGTCCGGACTCCCACGCACCCCTGACCTGGCCTTCTGAAGGTGGACCTGAACTTCCCCTTCACGAATACACTGACCCACAACTTGAGGAGGGGTTTGAGGATTCTCTCCCCCAGTCTGGGGATCTTTCCATTTTGGAGGGCTGGCGCCCTGATCTTGTTGTTAGGGAATCCCCTCCCTCTAACAACATCTTCTCCCTTTCCCGTTTCACTGGGTCCCCCCCCCTACCCAGCGATCACGGCCAAGGATAGCCGCCCCCAGACCATCACTCCTTTGTGGGACAGATAGGCCTCTCTCGCCAGGGGTGCACATGCCGTCCCTCTGCCGGGGATTGACTTCTTGTCAGCCCCCAACGCGGCCCCAGTAGGAGTATTCCTCAAGGACTCGCGTCATATCTTTTCTCTCTTCTCTGCCAATCCGGCCACCAGGGAGATTGCCATTTCCCGCGCCGACCTCAGGCTCACTCCCAACCTCCCCCCTCCCACATCCACCTCTCTTTCTATCAAAACCCTGATAGAGTGGGACAGAATTGCCAGGGCTGGCATTCTACACACCACCGCGGGACACGCCTTCATTGACATGTTCCTACAGCGAGCTGAGGAACTCTGGCCAAAGGAGGGCGGCACTGTCTCAGCGTCTTCGGACCCTGACGACACTGAGGCAGACCCCAGCCTGTTTGATGACCCAGACCTGGTTACCCCTCAGAAATTCTATGTGTAGGTTTTGGGTCAAAAATGTGTACAATTGTGCGTAAAATGTGTAAGCTTTTGCAGCGCAAAGTAGCTGCGTAGGAAACAATACTGAATGCATTCCAGACATTAGAAACACTGAAAATTTATTACTATAAAAGATGTATTTTCATGAAATGCATTAAATTGGCTTCTTTAACAATCAAGTTCCTTGCCAGTATCCTCTGATGGGCAAAAGCCTTTGCTCAGGAAAATAACAAGAACATTAACTGATGTGAATTTTCTTTTATAACACTTTAAAAAAACTCTCTCTTCACTTTTTACTGAACTGATAACTGGAAAAAAAATCTTGAAGTAATCTATTTCTTTCATATGCTACTATGGGCACCTTTTCACTGTTGATAAGCTAACCGGTCTTTCTGAAGAGCATAACAATTATGATGTGAACTTTATTTCAGACTTTGGTGATTCCAGCTCCTTCAGGGTTCCCAGGTGATGGGCATGCGGCCAAAAAAGGACCTTACTTTGCCAACATGGAGGAAGGGGGGGGGGGGGGGGGGGGGTAGACAAGGCGGGAAAAGGAATCTATCCTGTAAATGTTACTCAAGAACTCAGCATATAGCTGTTCCCCAAGCTGTTTGTTATGTTCGCATGTTCGCAATCCGTCATGTTATGTACCTATATTTATTTGGGTAATAATATTTTCATCATTATTGCCCCACTCTTCAAATGAATTTCCATAAAGGGAACATTTTAACATAGATAGCATGAGCGAAAATGTTAAGTCAGCTATATGCCGCGAACATTGGCACCGCGTCTGCACTGTGGAACCCGTGACGTCAAAAATGCTGGATTGCAGCTTTGCGTCGTCTGCTAGCTAAGCTTAACTAACTTAACTATAAACAGAAAGCCCACTCACTGATAGGCCTAGCGTTATAGGCCTGCCTACCGCGTTTCAGACGATCGTGTCGGCATCTGTCAACTCTTTGCAACTTGCAAAAGTACGGTTTGGGTTGTGGAAGATGTTTCGGTTCCGTTTTCAAGCCTCCTTCTCTTGAAAAAACAGGACTTAACAGTACCTTTCAAAAATTAAAAGGACCTCCTCGTGAGTTAAAAGACCAACTTGCTGAATCAAAGGACTTAAAAGGCCTTTTGGCAAAAATCCCATTTAAGGACTTCAAAGGACCCTACGAACGCTGTCCTTTAAATTGTCAGCTGAAAGGCCATGAACTGCATCTATTAATTTAAAGAACAGTCAGCCTTCTTCAGGATGAGAAGACTTTCAAGAATTTCACTGGACAGTGTGCTCCTTTGGGACCGGGGGGGGGGGGGGGGGGGGGGGGGTGGGAGGGGGGGATTTTGGAGCTTTTTGTCCCTCTCCGCGAGTAGTCTGATGTTCCAGTCTCTCATCAGAAGTGCCTGCAGAACTCGACTTCACGAAAAAGCTTTGAATGTTCATTGCCTACCGTTTTCCAGAATCACTGTTTCCCTTGTGGCTTTTGCTACCGATGTGCCGCTGAATGTCAAAGCGACCACTGTAGCAATCGCGATTTGACAGTAACACGTGGTGCTGTGTGCGAACGTATCGCCCTTCTTTGACACAGTAATGAACTTGAAAATAGTATGATACGCTGGTTTGTACTTCTGTTCATATTTCTTTTTCTTTTGGATCACAGCTTCTACCAATGAATCTGAATTTTCGTTGTCTGTTTCATCCGCGCGAGTTGAAGCTGAGTGAGAAGCAATGTTGATGCATTCATAGTGGCAGGAAGTACGCATGCGCCATCGGAACTTTTAAAAGTTGGACCAGACTCTTGGACTCGGCCGGATTACGTGTTCAGCGCATTTTCGTAAGCTCGTTCATCAAAATTTCGTACAATTTGGTTTTGAAACGTACAATCGTATAGCTGTATTAAATTTCGTGAGATTATACGCAAAAATCGTAAAGTGCACAGGTCTGATGACCCTCTGATGCGTTTCCTTGTCAACAAGATAGCGCACCACCTTGGGGCTGCGGCGGACAGCGCAGCCAGGAGTCACTTTAACTGCCTTTTGGCAGTAAGAGATGCTATGCTATCACAGGCCCATCTCTCCCCAGCGCTCAAGGCGGCCTTACGCTGCATTCCGGGTCAGGAGCAGTCGCTTTTCGGCGACTACTCTGCTGCTGTCATTACCCATGCCGTCGAGGAGCGCAAACAGGCCGCTTCTTTTGCGACCAAGACCCCTCGTCAGCAGCGCCCTTCTAGACCATTCTTTCGTCAGGCTCTACCCCCAGCCAGACCCCAGCCCTACCCCAAGCAGCGTCCCTCAAGGCCCGCCAAACACCCTACTTCCACCCTGCTTAGGCCCAAACCGAAAAACCCCCAACAGAATTTTCGGTTCGGCCAACAGGCCCGGCCCCGGAGGTGACTAGCAGACTCGCCTTCCGAGAGGCGGGAAATGTCAGTCTTCTCTACCCCCCTCGGCCCCTCTGCTCCCCTGGCAGGCAGTCTGTCCCGGCATGCCCACCAGCGCATGGGTCTCAACCCTTGGGTAGTATCTGTTCTACAGGAGGGGTTCCGTCTACCCTGGGCACACGAACGCCCCCCTCTTCTGTCCTCCCCTCCTCCTTCCCCCGGCGATCCACCGCCCGCCCAGGAGGAGGCACTTCGCCTGGAAATCGAGGAGCTTCTCCGGAAGGGCGCCATCACCGAGATAACCCACCCCAACCCCGGGTTTTACTCTCGTCTGTTTGTAGTCCCCAAGTCCTCGGGCGGCTGGAGGCCCATCCTCGACCTTTCCCCTCTCAACAAATTCATCAGGCCAACCAGATTCAAGATGGAGACCCCGGCCCAGATCAGGGACTCCATCCACCATCTGGACTGGGCCACTTCTATAGATCTGAAAGATGCCTACTTTCCCACAGACGATACCTTCGTTTCGTTTGGCGGGGCCGGGTGTTTCAATTCAAGGCTCTCCCCTTCGGACTCTCCCTGGCTCCCTTCCTCTTCACGAAGGTAGTCAAGGAGATGGCCGCCCTTGCCAGACAGGAGGACATTCGCCTATTGGTTTACCTCGACGACTGGCTCGTCTTGGCTCCCACTCAGGCCCTGGCCCAATCCCACACCTCCAAACTACTACACGTTTGCTCCTCTCTGGGGTTCGTCACCAACCCCTCCAAGTGCGAGCTCTCGCCCAGTCAGCGATTCACCTTTCTGGGCATGAGCTTCGACACCACCTCCATGGTAGTCTCCCCGACCCCGGAGAGGTCCGCCCGCCTAGTGGACCTCATCTCCCACCTTCGACTCTCTCCCTTTACTTCGGCAAGGACACTTTCCTCCCTTCTGGGGATGATGGAGTCCTTGTCTCCTGTCATTCCCCTAGGCAGAGTTCCCAAGCGACAGCTTCAGAGGGAGTTCCGCCGTCGTTGGTCCCAGACCAACGACAGCTGGAACCAGACCATTCCCAGGGTTGTACATCCTTAGCAGTATCTATAGGACAAATGTCCTGGACCACCCTGAAGTAATAGGACATTTGTCCTCTTCATAACAAAATCAATCGGACATTTTGAACGCAAGCCAGATTGAATGTATATTAAGTTTTATGCACACAAAAATTTAATGGTATTACAAAAGCTGACTATATTCCTAGAGTGGGAAGCCATGTTTGGTAAACATACTATTACTAGTCCACACACACACACAGTCACACACACAGAGGCAGTGTCTTTCCTAAATCACTATTCATTGCTAATGCTAGTATTCAAGTACAATATTGATTCATTTGGAGTCGTCTTTTTGGTTGAAGAGCATTCTTTTCCTTTTCTCTCCCACTTTTCTGTCACCCTGAACACCCATTCTGATTCCCCTTGACATCACTTGGTCCTTCCATTTGCACCCTCGTCGTGGAGCAAGGATTCCTTTCCAGTCTCCGCTTCAGCAACATGTGCCTACATGGCCTACAACACGTATAGTAACAAGTACAAGGCTTATCGCTCTTTAGCCGCTTTACGCTAAAAATAACCCTGACACAAGCTGGCTGCGAGCTCTCAGCTGCGAGCCGTGAACGTCGCTGGCTCAGCCTCTGCCAGTCAGGGAGGCAGAGTTGCAAGCCAACGAGCTAAAAATAGACCGCCACGGCTCGCCACTAAGCCTAGTGCCAGTGGCACACGGGACTAGTAATAGGCCTAGTGATTCACTGGGCAGTGGGCTTACACTAAAGTTACAGACTGGAGTTCTGTACGACGGTCGGACTCAAATAATTATGCGGGCTTGATATAAACGGCCGGTGCCATGTCCGTGAGCATCGGAAAGCTATCGGACAGTGACCGCGTTTTTGGCAAAGTAATGGGACATTTGTCTCTTCACTGCCAGTTATATCGGACATTTTGCATGTGCAATCGGTCTATGTCCGATGTCCGACGTGGATGTGCAACCCTGCATTCCCTAGGGCCCTGGTTCGTTTGGGCCATGGAGGAGTGGCTCAGCCCCTCCACCCTGGCCACCGGAGTTCCCATCTCCCTCCCATCCCAGGCCCTGGAACTTTACACAGACGCCTCCAACTCGGGCTGGGGGGCCCATTTGGAGGCCAGTCATGCCTCGGGGGTTTGGGATCCTCTGACTGCTCGTCTTCACATCAACATCTTGGAACTGGAGGCGGTCAGGCTCGCCCTCCTCCACTTCCAGTCCATGGTCTCCCACCGATTTGTTCTCCTTTTCACGGACAACACTTCGGTAGCTTGTTACATCAACAAGGGGGGGGGGGGGGGGGGGGGGGGGGGGGGGGGCCACACTCCATCGGCCTCTCCCTCCGTACAGAGGCCCTCCTCCGCTGGTGTCACACGCAGGGGGTCACCCTTCGCGCGAGACACATAGCAGGGACACACAACATCCTGGCAGACTCTCTCAGCTGCTCCAAGTCTGTCCTCCACATGGAATGGACTCTCAGCAGGCATACCCTAACAACCGTGTGGGAACATTGGTTCAGACCGATGATCGACCTGTTTGCCACACGATTCAACCACCGTCTGCCAGTGTATGTGTCTCCGGTCCCGGACCCCCAGGCTTACGCCATCGACGCCCTATCCCTTCCCTGGTCCGGCCTCATAGCTTACGCCTTCCCTCCCTTCCCGATCCTCCACAAGGTGATCAGGAAGGCGAGACTCGAGAGACCCAGGCTCATTCTCACAGCCCCATGGTGGCCCACTCAGTCCTGGTTCCCGGACCTCAAGTCCCTCACTCACGCACCCCCTCTCCAGTTGAACACCAGGCGGGACATGCTCAGGCAACCTCGTTCGGGTCGCCCTCACTCCAATCCCCAGATGCTTCGCCTCCACGCCTGGCTTCTGTGCAGCCCGGTTGCGAGCATCTAATCCACCTCTCGAACGGACAGGTCCCAGTCCGTCCGCAGTATCCTCTCCATCGCCGGGCCTCTCAGGAACTCCGAGACCTAGCCATGTCCTCTCGCAGAGCTAGCACAGAGTCCCTTTACGATTACAGATGGAGGAAATGGGTCTCATGGTGCAAAGACAATTCTGTCCCTCACAATCGCCCCTCCAATATCCAGATAGGAAATTTCCTGTCCCACCTCAACCTCTCTGCTAGCTCCATCCGGGCTACAGGTCGGCCATCTGCACGACCATCCGCCAAATGGTGGACCTTCCTTGAGAATGACTTCCTTCTCAGAGAGATCTCCAGAGGGGCTGCTCTTCGTGAGGCCCAATCCCCTAGACGCGTCCCCCTTTGGGACCTCTTCACGTACTTGACGTCCTCAAAAAAAAAACCCTTTGAGCCTTTGTCCTCCGTTTCTTTCGACCTTCTGTCTAATGAAGACTACCTTTCTCCTCGCCCTCGCTTCCGCCAGAAGGCGAGGCGAGATCCATGCCCTTAGCGGGGACCCCAGAGACATTGCCTTCCACAGAGACGGCTCCGTCTCTCTGAAGTTCCTTCCCGAATTCCTAGTGAAGAACCAGGAACCCGGTAGTGCCTCTCCTTACCTCGTCATCCCGCCCTCTGGTGGATACCCTAGGGGGAGACACCTCTTCGGACATAGCCCTTTGCCCCTCTCGATGTCTAACACACTACTGGGAACGCTCGCGCCCCAGGCGCGTTTCGCAAAGACGTCTTCTTATTTCCATCAACCCCGTAACACGAAAGACATCTCAGCTGGCACTGTCTCAGTGGCTCTCCACACGGTCGAACGGCCTATTCCAGGCCTCCAAGGACCTCCCGTCTTGTCCCCCCCGGCTCATGAGGTCAGAGCGCTGACCGCTTCGGCAGCATTCCAGCACTCTGTTCCCATGCGCCACCTCTGGAGGCAGCCTTCTGGCGTTCGAAAAATCCCTTCATAAAATTTTATTTAAGGGACATCCGCATGACCAGGGCTGATGGTTCTAATGGGATATCCTTTGTGGCGGCTAATGCATCCATATCGGTAACCCCAGGAACCACTAGGGCACTCGCCCTCCACCTTTCCTATGAATTCTGCTATGTCTGACATGGTACAGTATATGACGCCAAAATGGGGAGTTTGTATTATACTCCCTGTTTGGCTAGTATACTACCATGTCAGACTCTAATGCCCGCCCTGCCTTCCCCACTAGCGCCAAGGTTCTGGGTTACCTTGCGCGCAGGCCTCGATGAATGAGGTACGGGATGTTGACACTGGCTTCTTCCTACGGCGGAAGCGGGTGGGGCATCACGTGACTGTCTTATTACTGCATTAGCCACACAAAAACTTCGGCCTGGCAGAGCAGACTAACTGCCGTGAATGCTATGTCTGACATGGTAAGTATACCAGCCAAACAGGAGTATAATACAAACCAGAGCTTCAGATTGTTTTCAGACATCATGGGCCCAATGACCATGGCCATGCAAAATGATGGGTCAATTTTGAAAAAGATGGGTCATTGACAATCAAAGGTATGTTCACCTAGTCCTTGAACAGGTACACGCCTGCGTTTTTTCCGCCCACACCTGCACTGCACTCATAAAGGGCATGTCCTGGAAGCTAGGTCCATCAATGCACACCCTCATCAGCTGGCAGGGTTCCCAGGTGGTGGGCATGAAGCCAAAAAAGGACCTTTAAAGGATTTATAAGGACCTCAAATCAGTTTAAAAGGACCTTTGCCACATGACTTTACAGTACACCCCAAACCTTTTGACATGCAGAACAGCAGACACTTACCTCTCATAAACAGAGGAACAGCTAATCCCATTTGAATGTTAATTCAGTCTTTGCAATTCACGTCACTGTAGGTTTCTTTGGCTGAATGTTATTGTCACAAAGTTTTATTTCACAAATATGTAGATTACTGAGTTTTCACTGTGAGTCACTAACTATTATAGACACATAATGATGAATCACTTTCATTCCTTTGTTTTTACTGTCAGACCCACTACACTACTATTACACATTCTACTGTCACGTCCACTACACTACTATTTACACATTTTTCTTCACACACATCACAGTTTCTGAAGTTCACGAAACCCCACAAAAAGGCACCGAGCAGAATGCTTGTCCACAGTATCGCTTCTCACCACTCGCAATAAACTTTATCAATAACCATCTATCCTGAAAGGAACATTTCCCGGGCATTTGAACGTTTAGCTTGCAAACAAACTTTTAAAACTTTCCAAACTAGGCCTCCGTCAGAATTAGCTAGCGCAGGGAAATAGGAGGAAGGAGGAGAAGAGACGGGAGAAGGCATCTATCTTGTACATGCTGCTCAAGAACGCAGCATATAGCTGTTCTCCAAGGCAGTTTGTTATGTCGCATGTTCGCAAACCGTGATGTTATGTACCTACATTTATTTGGTAATATGTTTTCATCTTTATTGCCTCACTCTTTTAATTAATTTCTATACAGGGAACCTTTTAACATAGATCGTTTGACCGAAAATATTGAGTCAGCTATATGCCGCAAACATTAGCACCGCGTCTGCTCTTTGGAACCCATGACGTCAAAGCTAAGCAAAGCAGCAGGCGTGACTCATAGCCACTGCGCGCGGCTTCACGTCGTCTGCCACTGAGCAGAAAGCGCACTAATGTTATAGGCCTAGTAGTACTATCCTTGTACAGTACTGAGTTTCAGACGATATCGCTCGGCATCTTTCAACTCTTGCAACTTGCAAAAGTACGGTTTTGGTTGTCGGTGTTTCAGTTTCGTTCTCAAGTCTCTTTCTCTTGATAAAACAGGACTTAACAGTACCTTTCAAAACTTAAAAGGACCTCCTGATGAGTTAAAAGGACCAACTTGCTGAATCAAAGCACTTAAAAGGCCTTTTAACCAAATCCAATTCATAAGGACTTAAAAGGACTTGAAAGGACCCTACGAACCCTGGCTGGGCACAATGTGTGTTTGTGAGGGCACTTCTCCTCTGGGTGTGAATGTAGTTCTGCACTGTGTGTGTGTGTGTCTGTATGTGTGTGTACTGTCCAACACCCCCCTCCCTCTTTTTTCTTCTTCTCCGCTCGGTCTCTCTCTCTCTTCCATTTTCCCACCCCATCTTCCTCGCGATGTGTTCATGGCACTTAGCTATTTTTAGCGGTGGCAGTTTGCTGGATGACTGACCCACTAAATGCTGGAGGAGGGGGGTGGGGTGGGGCGAGGGGAGGGAGGGGGGATACACATGCCGCCTTGCTGAGATAAGATACAAGGGAAAGGAGAGAAAGACAATGGAGTGCGGGAGGGAGGAGTGGAAAGCCGAAAGGGGGAGTGGGGGAAATACACGTGCCGGCTGGCTGAGAGAGACTAGAAGGGAGAGAAAAACAATGATGGCTTCAATTTTCAGCTAAGAGATAAAAACTAAACACTTACATGGGTTGAAACCTGGGAAAATTGAAAATCCTGAAAGGTGGGGGTCCAGGGGGCCCCCTGGCCCCTGGCGGGGTCAAGGGGCAGAGCCCCTTGTCGGGGGTGAGGGGGCGAAGCCCCTGAAGCTGAAGCATTTTTACATTTTCGTTATTAAAATCAGACCATTTTGAGGTACTTTCAGCATGTTTTTATAAGTGAAATAAGACTAATGTTGTGTCCCAGAGTAACTTATGCTGCCCCCCCCCCCCCCCCCCACCCCCCCCCCCCCCCCCCCCCCCCCCCCCCCCCCCCACCCCCAAAAAAAACAACTTAATGCACCATCAGGCGAAAAAGGTTTGTTTCCCGTTTGCTGACTGATCCTAGTTTTTGACCTCTGGCCCTTAACTTTTTGTTGACCAGTAGGGAAAAAAACCTTAAAAATCAATAAAACAAATGCCAACCTCCTGATTACGTAAGCATGTGCATCTCAGCCGTCAATGATGTACGGGCTATCAAATTTGAAGTAAAAAATCACCATCTAGCACACTATTTGACAACCCCTCCAAAAAAAAAACAAACAAAAAAACCCCACAATAAAAGCCGACCACCCACTCCTATTCTAAAAACTGTGTGTGTGTGTGTGTGTGTGTGTGTGTGTGTGTGTGTGTGTGTGTGTGTGAAGGAGAGAGAGAGAGAGAGAGAGAGAGAGAGAGAGGAGAGAGAGAGAGAGAGAGGAGAAGAGAGAGAGAGAGAGAGAGATTGATTGATTGATCTTTAATACCCAAGGATGAAGATTTTAGGCCAAAGCCTAGTCTTACAATCTGTCCTTGTCAAGCATACATTATTTCAGCACATATCATTCATACAGACAATTCAACATAGCAACATGATAAGAGAGAGAGAGAGAGAGAGAGAGAGAGAGAGCGTTGCCTACCTTTGCATTTTCCTGGTGTTTGTTGTATTTGACATGCTTTTTGAGTGCCGTTATGCTAGAGCTTCCATACTTGATGTCCTGCAAGCAGACGATGCACCGGGCAACGACAGCAGCTGTGGTTTTGCGGCACCAAGTCAGAAATGTGTCACCCTTTCCCGTTTCGCCATCATTGTCCGGACCTCTTTCGTCCAGCCATCGCCAAGACCATTTGTTGGGGACAGAAGCATCGATCAGCGACGTGTCTTCATTGACAGCCACAAACGGCATCGTGCTCAAAGAAGAGAATGAAGTGCAGCAGATTAGACTAGATCTAGGTCAACGGGACCGTTCCGACGTGAAGAAGATCGTTGCGACGTGAAGACGTGCGACGTGAACACGCTGTAGGCTATCGTGAAAAAGGCGCAAATTTGGAAGACAAGTTTTGCAACAACTTGGACGGCGCATGCGCGAGTTGTTCAAGAACGCAGCTTCACCGAAAACTACCCAAAAAAGGAAAATCGACCACAACGAACGCCGATGTCCGGATTTCCGGACAAACGACCAATACGAAATCCGGATTCCGGATTTTCCGGACGTGTGGTTTCACCCATGCACTTACCACTCGTTTTATCCTTTGAAAACATTGCTGACAAGTTAGCTGCCGCTGGTTTTCACTTTGTTTGAGCTTTTTCTTCGGTGGCATCTTGTCTTTTGCAGAACGATGACTCGATTCCACACGTGTTGAAAAGTCAGACGATTTCTGGACCCAGACGATTTCGCCTTTGCAAGGTAAAACTGATAGATGTTCGCTGATTGGTTGTTGTGCTTGGCTGTCAGCCAATCACACACAGCGATGCTAGGCAAGGCAGCAAGGTGCCAGTTTGGGTACTATAGGCCTACTCCGTTGTGTGGCCACATGTGCTTGGACCTGGTGTGGCTTGGTACCGACAGACCGAGGATCGAGACAAGCTGGCGATTTTTATGACGCGCCAGGCTGGCGCATACACACTGACTGTTACGCGTCATTCTGATAAAATATGCGCCAATGGCGCGGGCGCGCCAACAATCTGAAGCTCTGCAACCTCCCATGTTTCAGAACTTGAAACCTGATGTCTTAATATTATATACTCCATAAGATAATCAACTGGTTTGGGACTTGAAACCTGATGGTCTTAATATCATATACTCCATAAGATAATCAACTGGTTTCGGAACTTGAAACCTGATGGTCTTAATATCATTATACTCCATAAGATAATCAACTGGTTTCGGGACTTGAAACCCGATGGTCTTAATATCATATACTCCATAAGATAATCAACTGGTTTCGGAACTTGAAACCTGATGGTCTTAATATCATACACTCATTCAACCCCTGCTTTTCTCAGCAGATTTATGCATATTTCGAGAATGGCCTTGAAGACCTTTAAAAAGTCTGCATTCAGGCTAAAACCTAGACCGTCTCGTGTTTGGTTACCAATGAACAGAGAGAGGTTGCTGGTGAGAGAAATCTTGGGTTAGTTGGCACCAAACCAAAGGAACGAACACCACAACAGAGAAGCAGTATCTTGCAACTCTTAGGCAAGACAAAAAAAAGATAACTACATCACAACAGCTCTGTGCAACACCACCAAAACATGCAACAAATTTAGTCAAATCTTTGTGTGTGTATATACCAGTGAAAAACACACACACACACACAGTTTTCTCTTTGAATGAAAGGGAAGGATTTTCACCTGTTTAAAGCCTGCGTGGTAATAATGCTACAGTAACGCTTCGAGTAAAAACTACATTTCTGCCCCCAACTCAAGACAGTTTATTGTAAGACTACATCTCTTTACTGGGGGAAGAACACAGAACATAGGTTTTAAACGACTTTGCTGTATTGATCACAAGGGCGCGACAGAATCGTATACAAATTATCACAAGCGTTGATCGGGGGCCCCACAGAAGAGGTGAAAACATCACTGATAGTCAAGAGGAATCTGGCTAGCATGTCCCCCATCCCCGGGAATAAACCTTCAGACATGCTTTCAAAATGGTGCAGTCTGACCTAGCCTGAGCATCTAGTGGTATATCATCCACTTTTCACTCTGACCACAGCCAGGACTATTTTCATGTCAGGCTTTCTTCACTCTCTGTCACAACCCCAACGTTTTGCCAACTCCAGTCATCAGCATATTTTGCGTTCCAACACATAGAGTAATGGCGACTGCACAATCTCACAAAGAAGTTTTCGTAAGATTTCATTACGACAGTGTCATCTGTAAGTCTCCCGCTGTAATTTTTTCCCCATTGTTTTGAAAGGGGTGGGTGGGGGGGGGGGGGGGGTGCTGCTAATTTTCTTTTATTTCTTTTCTTTTCACAGATTTTCATTTTCACATTTTGCTGGCATTGTGAATTCCAAGAGAAGTAAGAGCTCTGACACTGTGAATTCCAAGAGAAGTGACAGCTCTGACACTGTGAATTCCAAGAGAACTGACAGCTCTGACACTGTGAATTCTAAGAGAAGTGACAGCTCTGACACTGTGAATTCTAAGCGAAGTGACAGCTTGACACTATGAATTCCAAGAGAATTGACAGCTCTGACACTGTGAATTCCAAGAGAAGTGACAGCTCTGACACTGTGAATTTCAAGAGAAGTGACAGCTCTGACACTGTGAATTCCAAGAGAAGTGAGAGCTCTGACACTGTGAATTCTAAGAGAAGTGACAGCTCTGACACTGTGAATTCTAAGAGAAGTGAGAGCTCTGACACTGTGAATTCCAAGAAGTGACAGCTCTGACACTGTGAATTCTAAGAGAAGTGAGAGCTCTGACACTGTGAATTCTAAGCGAAGTGACAGCTCTGACACTGTGAATTCCAAGAGAAGTGACAGCTCTGACTCTGTGAATTCCAAGAGAAGTGAGAGCTCTGACACTGTGAATTCTAAGAGAAGTGACAGCTCTGACACTGTGAATTCTAAGAGAAGTGACAGCTCTGACACTGTGAATTCTAAGAGAAGTGACAGCTCTGACACTGTGAATTCTAAGCGAAGTGACAGCTCTGACACTGTGAATTCTAAGAGAAGTGACAGCTCTGACACTATGAATTCTAAGAGAAGTGACAGATCTGACACTGAATTCTAAGCGAAGTGAGAGCTCTGACACTGTGAATTTCAAGAGAAGTGACAGCTCTGACACTGTGAATTCTAAGCGAAGTGACAGCTCTGACACTGTGAATTCTGAGAGAAGTGAGAGCTCTGACACTGAATTCTAAGAGAAGTGACAGCTCTCGCCTCTGACACTGTGAATTCTAAGAGAAGTGAGAGCTCTGACACTGTAAATTTCAAGAGAAGTGACAGCTCTGACACTGTGAATTCTAAGCTAAGTGAGAGCTCTGACACTGTGAATTCTAAGAGAAGTGACAGCTCTGACACTGTGAATTCTAAGCGAAGTGAGAGCTCTGACACTGTGAATTCTAAGAGAAGTGAGAGCTCTGACACTGTGAATTCTAAGCGAAGTGAGAGCTCTGACACTGTGAATTCTAAGAGAAGTGACAGCTCTGACACTGTGAATTCTAAGAGAAGTGACAGCTCTGACACTGTGAATTCCAAGAGAAGTGAGAGCTCTGACACTGTGAATTCCAAGAGAAGTGACAGCTCTGACACTGTGAATTCCAAGAGAAGTGAGAGCTCTGACACTGTGAATTCCAAGAGAAGTGAGAGCTCTGACACTGTGAATTCTAAGAGAAGTGACAGCTCTGACACTGTGAATTCTAAGAGAAGTGAGAGCTCTGACACTGTGAATTCCAAGAGAAGTGAGAGCTCTGACATTGTGAATTCCAAGATATGTGGGAACTCTTATTTAAAAAACATCAACAATAACAACAACTTGAAAACCAACTGAGTTGTGGAAAATACTGAGATTCCTCAGACAGCTGATGTGCAAAGGGTTAAAACACAGACAAGAAGCAGACAAGCCGGCAGCAAGCAGTATGACTTATTTTTTGGCCTGCAGGTGGCCGATGCTGTTGAAGAGGACGTCCAGGCAGCGGGGCAGGATGCCCTGGTCCTCCGGCACCCGGTCATGGTGTAGGTCTTGCTGACGACGTGATGCCGTAGGAGAACAGCAGCCCTGGCGCCACACACACACACACACTTTGCAATGGGTTTCCCATGGTGGACAACAATTACGTGACATAGGCACACACACCGCAAATACGTAAAACTGCACGCACACATACACATATGTGGATATGCGCACACACACATAGGCACACACACATAGGCACGCACACACAAACACTTATAAGTGCACCCACATACACACACACTCATATGCATGATGTACACACACATTACACATACACATACGTCAGAGATGGGATTCTCATAATGTGAAAAAGGAGGGAAAAAAAGGTGGTGGGGTCCGGGGGCCTTCAGCGGCCCCCGGTGGGGTCCAGGGGCAAGGCCCTGGTGGGGGTCAGGGGCGAAGCCCCTGAAGCTGAAGATTTTTTAGAATTTAACCTGCAAAAATCAGCATCTGAGACACCAAAGTATTCAAAAGTATTAATAACCTTGATCCTACAAAAAAAAAAGACTTTCTCACCTTCGCCATTGATGTCTGTCAGGAAAGACCATTGACACAGGATTGGTGATTTTCCAGTTGCTACGAGAGTCACACAATTTTCCAGCAGTTGCAAGTCAGTTTCTCATTGCTGTCCTTCACATTACCACATTTCAGCGAGCAGTTTAGTTTCTAATAGTAAAATCCATCCTTCAAAATACTTATTAAAAAAGTTTACCTCAACACCAATCAAATAATTTCTTATAGTTGTCCTTCAAAATACTATAAGTCTGAAGTACTATCACCAACAGTCAATGAACAGAATGGGAGACCATGATTCAGATGAATGATGAACATGAATTTTAACCTTTCATAGAACAGTTTGGATCGAGTTGAAGAATGTCAAAAGAGCTGATGAGCAAATCTGTACTGCAGCCTAAAGCAAAAAAAAAAAAAAAAAAAAAAAAGTAAGGTGAAAGTCACCGACCGTAAACTAAACTATTTTACACTCTTGACTTCTTCGCTGGTCTTGTGCAAATGTCAGAAGCAGCCTTTCTTTTTGTGGATAATTCAGTCAGTCTTGCAAGAACGTGGTTGATCAATGCTGACTTGCCCCGTGAGCCATACTTGATCGCGTCATTACACCATGTGCAGACTGCTTGTCCTGGATAGGTGATTTTCCTCATGCAGTCTTTCAGTCTGAGAATCACACTGTGGCTGACGGCGCCTTTGGAACTGGTCAGCATCACTTTTGCGCTCACTTCCTCCTCCAACCACTTCCAAGTCCATTTGTTTTTAACTGAAGCATCGACTTGCTTCGCAAGAACTTTCTCGCTTTCTGCTATCTGACGAAACATTCTGGTTTTCGCAAGGCTACTCTCGTCACACCGAAAGAAAATGGCGTCAGGAAAAAAATTCGCAAACAGTTTGCCGCGTTCTCAAACATCAACTTCCGCTTTGATGATTTCGGTCAACCGCAGAATGAAAACAAAGACAGCAGTCTCGACCGGCCCAAGCAGAAACCGGAAAACATCCATTTGCGAACGGATCAATTGAGAACACAATATCGATCGACCTCTCGCCGTACATTAGCTTCATCACAAACCTACCTCTACCCCCCCCCAATTTTCTCAACGGATTTACACTGATCTCAAAAACGACCCTGGGGCCATCAAAAGACGGAAATCCGCCAATCGGCAGAAAAATCCCATCTCTGATACGTACACACACATGTATACACATAAACACACACACAAAGTCACCACTACAGCGGAGACTTACCGTTCCTGCCAAAGATGAGGTCCTCCACCAGGGGGAGCGCGATGTGTTCAAACACGGCCTTCTGGGAAGCGTACTCGTCAAAGACATGCTCAAACTTGTACTGGTACTGCAAGCGAGAACGAACGATGTCATTTGCATTTTAACAAATCAACAAGTTTCAACAAACCAACAACTCTGTCACTGCCATTTTACAAATCAACAAGTTTCACAATCCAAGGACACTTTCGAGATGCGTGTAAAATTACCCACACCGACAGGGTTCATATGGTTCTATCCATTAAAAATTTCAAGACTCTTTTCTACACCTAGCATTGCTTGTCAAAGGATTAAATAACTGATCACTCAAATTGTCTGCAACACCTAAAGCACAACGTAGCAGACAGGCTGAAACATATCACAAGAAATCCACTGAGGCATGGGAATACTCGTGATAATGGTGGTAGAGAGGATGGTAATGATAATGATCATTATTAGTATTGTTGTTGTGATTGCTGCCTCTCCCCTCCCAGCTCATTTCACCACTATCCATCCACTTCCCACTCTTTGCTTTCCACCCTCACACCTTCACCCCTCCCTCCTATCCCCTCCCTTTTCTCCATGGTTTCCTACAGCTTCCCTCCATCCCCCATCCCTCAGTGAACACTTCTTCCAGTGAACTCTTTTTCAGTCCATAACCACAGAATTCCATGCTGTTTTGTTTGTCAGTTGGCCAGTGTTGCTTTAAAAAAAAATCGTTATAAACCCAAATATTGCAGTTAGTTCATGGGTGTGGTGTGGGTTGAACTTTGTATCTTCCTGAAAAGATATCGACTGGAGATATTTTTATCAAACAGAGGTGGACATATAAACATATTGCAAGATCTTGAACAAACCTAGCCTACATATATAGTACATACATGGACCTTGACTATATACGAGGGTTGACTGCCAGAACCCAGTATCTCTCTTACATATATGTATATGAGATACTGGATTCTGGCAGTCAACCCTCGAATACATGGTAAAGAGTCATGTATGTAGCATAACAATATGAGGTTATGCAGATGATGCACATTTTCAATGCGTAGGCAAGCTGCAGTCAGCAGCAGCAGATGTTATACCAAGTTCTGACTTCCTACAATGTGTCCGTTTGTGTTGACCAGGTGTTTCTTTACCCCCTGACAGAGCCATCACTCCATCCACCCCCTCCACCTCACCAAACGGTCTGATTATCAGGACTGGTATGCACATCAAACCCGATTAGCTTATTCGCGTTTAGGGCTTATACGCGGTTAGCTATTTGGAGCTTAAACGCGGATAGCCCCTCTCCTGTTTTGGTATGCACGACGCCCTATTCGCGATTGAATAGCTCTCCGCGTTTACAGGCCAGGAAACGGCGCTCTATTTATAGATTCTTGGCAAAACCGGGGTGCAGCAGGCACTGCTTTCAGTTTAGTCATACCCTCCCTCGTGAAACTTCCGCTGGTACGTGCTTCGTCGGTTTTCGCCAGTCCAAGTTTTTATTGTTTTTGTTACTTGCCATGGAGAATTCAAAGCGCACTAGGAAGCCAAATTTCAGTGCCGATGAAATTCGAGTATTACTGGAAGGGATGCAGGTAGAACATGCGCCGTTATTCAGCAGTTTTACTCCGAGTGTTGCCAACCCTCAGAAGACGGAAACATGGAAGATGGCCGAGAAGAAGTGATGTATTGCAGACCTGCCTACCTCATGTTATGCTCATCAGTACTAACCACAGAGATTTTCAGTAATTTTGCATTTTCCTTCAGTAATTCCACGGACGCGTAATACACGGCGTTTTTGAACAAATAATGTGTACAAAACTCCAACTACATTTTTAACATTTTAACAAAAAATATAAACAGTAAAAAAGGAACAAAAACAACAAAGCAGAATTAAAATACCTTGGGATGATGGCTGATGACGGACTCAGGACAGGAGTTTCAGGTCAATTCAAAGGTGATTATACTTGACAGTTTGTAACTTACACAGCAGTCACCACAGATGACACCACTGATGAAGAACCTAATGTACACCCCCCCCCCCCCCCCAAAAAAAAAAAAAAAAAAAATGTTTGTGTTTGGTGTGTGTGTGTGTGTGTGTGTGTGTGTGTGTGTGTGTGTGTGTGTGTGTGTGTGTTGCACTAAGCCTTGTATTGTGCCTGCTGCTTGGAGTAGGCACTCTTGAGATGGTCCAGTTCCTCTGGCTCAAGATCTGTGTTCTCTGCAGGCCAGGATTTGAGAACAAGGAGTGCCTCAATGGTGTCCTGGTGCAGGGTAGACCTTTGGTCAGTGAGGTTCTTCTTCACACAGCTGAAGACACGCTCACATGCTGCACTGCTGTGTGGGATGGTGCAGATCCCCATCATGACCTGGGCAAGGTTCCCAAGGTCTTGGTGCTGCTGCTTCACCCCTGCCCAGAACACATCCACCCTATCACAGCTGGTTTTCAGAGTTGCCACGTCTGTCAGCTGGTAAGTGGCAAACTCTTCCTCCACTGTTTCTGGTGCAGTGCCATGGGGAAGAAGGCAAGGGTATTTCTGGAGGAAGAACCTCAGGTCATCCGCAGATCAGCTCACACAACAGTCTTTCTGCGTTGGTGATCTTCCGTGTGTGGGTCTGACGGCTGCTCTCGCTGGATTTCGTAAACAACGATGTGATCTTCTGACTGGAGGCACTCGCAGCTGTCTCTTTGTGCATTTTCCCCGAGATATGGCGCTTGCAGTCATTTGCTCCCCATGTCCGATGGAGAAGTCTGAATTGCACACCGAGCAGTATACAAATCCAGGTCCATGTTTTTTGGATTGCAAAAGACAAGGCCAAGTCCGCGTGTATTTACTTCGGAACACTTGCTTCTTCGCCTTCTTCCGTTGTGGCACAGTGGTTTTCGAACCCTCGTCGTCGGTTTCATGCAAACGTTTAGAAGATTTCTCCACCATTTTCAAAATCGCCGGCAAAAAATCGGTTGAAACGTTGTCTTACAATGGCTGAACAAAAGGCTTCGAATGGCGCGCACAGATGTGATGGCGCGTCGTGTTGGCCCACAGCACCACATTGACCAATCGCAAGTTCCGAACCATCTGTGGTTTCGGCTTGAGTCAAGGGAAGTTACTCTGTGGTCTCGGAAAGGTCTAGCAGTCGACAATTTTTCGAGTCTGGAATTTGCGTAGTTTTTCAATGTTCTTTTCCGTAATTTCGCACGGAAAATCGTACCTCCGTAATGGGGGGTCAATTTCCGTAAGATTACGGACGATTACGGAAGGGTAGGCAGGTCTGTGTATTGCCTCGAGCGACGGAATAGAGCATTTGTCACACGAGACACCGCCCGGCTCACCGTGGACTGGTCAACCCCAACCAACTCGCCACACACGTCTTGAAAGCTTGAAGTCGCCAGGTACCGCAGTTTAACAAGCACCTGCTGCAAGGGTGTCAAGGCAAACCCACGATTCTCCAACCGTATCTCGCCTTCCACCTCGTTTGTCAGCTCCAAAATATGTTGCCGCCTAAACCTGAACTTTCGGAACAGTTCTAGGTCATCGTACAGGTCAAACGGGTTCTTTCTGTCACGAAAGATGCGGTTTCTTCGCAATTGCCATCGCTGTCTCGCTTGGAAAAACATCAATGCAGCCATATTTATCCGCGTTTAGGCTCGCTATCGGACCCCTGAGGCACCGATAACTTTATCCGCGTTTAGCCGAGTCGGATAGCTTATGCGGTCTGACGTGCATACCAAATTCTGCCGCTTATCCACCGAATAGGCGCTATTCGCGGATAGCCCTCTATCCGGATCGACGTGCATACAGGCCCTGGTGGGGGGCAAACTTTCAACTTGGACAGACAGGGCTCCCAATGACGCACATATGTGCGTCAATGACGCACTATGAGCGAAAAGGACGCACTGACAAAACGTGTAGCGAGTCCTGCGGGACGCACTACAAAATCAGGCAAACCCCAAAACGTGCCGCGGTCAGTGATCAAAGCTGAACACACCACAAGCTTCGTGCGCGATTGCTTGCCGTCAAATTCAGGACAGCGTGTGCCCGCGAAAGTACAGTAAGCCGAGAAGCTGCGTAAACACTGATAGGCTCCCCTTGTGGCCCACGTCACTGAACGGTTACTCAGTCGACCGGCTGACTTATTCAGACTGTGGCGCCCGCCGCCACTAATTAACCAATTCGATGACTCACAAGTTGTAACAATCGCGTGCACAAGCCTAGGCGAACGAAGCAGAAAGGAAGTTCACGGCTATCACATCTCGCAAATATGTCGTTGCTTCAGTGGTTGGGCGCTCCTAAAAACGCAAAGAAACGTCTTCTGAAGATGCTACAGACAGTGAATCGTCGATTCCTAAAGAAATATCTACAGCAACACCACCTAACAAGAAATGTTTTTTTTTTTTAAAGAAATGTTTTCAGAGAGAGAGAGAGAGAGGAGAGAGAGAGGAGAGAGAGAGAGAGAGAGAGAGAGAGAGAGAGAGAGAGAGAGAGAGATTCATTTTTTCTGAAATGTTCAGATTATCAAGCCCATAATTAAAAAAGCAAGAAATACATTTTCTGTATTGGTTAATTTTGTTCATGGGGACTCTCTATACCCCCTCTGGGACCCTCTATAGCATCAGTGAAGGAGTCCCTGGGACCCCCTGTCTGTCAGTACAAATGGTAGCCCTGACAGATATGCCCGAGTGTGGTAATTGCATCACTGGCTGAGAGTAACACCAAGACTTGGGCTATCAGAGAAAAAAGGGGCAGAGATGGTGGAGGAGACGGGACTGGGACAGTGGACTGGGAGAAGAGAAGACGGATGGAGAGGGAAGTAAGGGGGGGGGAGGGTAGGGTGATAACAGTGTGGGGCACTGAAGAAATTATCGGTCAACACATTATTTTTAAATATGGGACGTTTCCGTGTCTCCCACTGCTGGTGACCGCCACCCATGCACACTGTGTTTGTCTTCAGGTGTTGTTGAGACAGACCACCCTCCCTCTCCCTCTGCCCACCCACCCAGTACTTT
The DNA here is from genome assembly GCA_018398815.1 of Conus ventricosus. NCBI lineage: Eukaryota > Metazoa > Mollusca > Gastropoda > Neogastropoda > Conidae > Conus > Conus ventricosus. The sequence goes on along the minus strand of CM031624.1, from coordinate 26,154,299 downwards.
CATCCTGGTGTATTCATGAGTCACAGGCAGCTTGCAGGTCAGCTGGCCTCTCTCGTTTTTCATGGCTGCCTATCTGTCTGCTTCCCTATCAAAGCTGGTCTTCTCACAGAACTCTGCTGTGGCAGCAGTGGGATTGCATACAAAACTTTACACATGATACATGCTGTGAACAACAGTATGTCTCCGGGACACACAATAGTACTCACAATGAGACAACAATAACAAACGCACATCACTGAAACATGTACACTTTCCACACAATCACAAATGTACATTACCTAGAAATGTACACATTTCACACAATAAGTGAATAACAAATGCACATTACCTCGAAATGTACACATTCCACACATCAAATGCACATTACCTAGACATGTATACATTACACACAACAACAAATGCACATTACCTAGACATGCACACATAATAACAAATGCACATTACCTAGAGTAGACATGTATACATTACACACCATAACAAATGCACATTACCTAGACATGTATACATTATACACAATAACAAATGCACATCACCTAGACATGTACACATTACATGTAATAGCAAAAGGAAATTTTTATTCTAAAATTACGTTTAATCTAACATACTTACCGTGGCTCACTAATGCAATAAGCGGTAGCAATTTGCTATCCCTGCCTCGTATACAATAAAGTCCGTACGGACAACAAAACCCCTGAAAGGGCCTCGTGCCTCGCGCATGCTCAGAACCATCCTCTTTTCGAGGTATATTAAACCCTGACTGAGAACTCCTGATGGAACCAGGAAGGCGGGGAGGTAGGGAGGGTCTCTGCGTGAGCCATGGTAAGTATAGTTAGATTAAACGTAATTTTAGAATAAAAATTTCCTTTTAATTACACATACTATACCGTGGCTCACTAATGCAGAGTCGCACTACCTGGAAGGAGGGCTCACCTGGTTACCGCCTGGAGGAGCGAGAAGAGCCAGAGCGTGTGGCGGAGATGGAGTGTTGCGCCACCACAGCTGATGCGATGCCCCAGACCCATCATCGCGCAGACGGGAAACGTCGCGCAGATAGAATTGGATGAAGGTGCCAGGGGACCGCCATTAACACGCTCTGAATGCTGGCATTATGAGCTACCGCAAGCGAAGACGCCCATGCCCTAAATCTCATGGGGTCTAGGTGAGAAAACAGCCAAATCCCCTTCGGGTCTCGCGTACGCAACTTTGATGACTTCTCTCAGTCATCGAGAGATTGAAGAGCGCCCGATCTCCTCCTTATAACCTTCGTTGTGAGAGAGAACAGGTGGCGCTGCTTGGGGCGAGAAGATTTCGTGCGTTTCCTATACTCCCGCAGAGCGCGCACCGGACAGAGAGTGCGGTCTTCGTCGTCCGGGGCGAGAATAGAAGTGAGAGGAAGAAAGGATATAGTCGGGGAAGAAGAACCTGGCAACTGGTTTTTCGCTAAAAATTCTGGGAGTAGGCGAAGAGATATCGAGCCATCCGGTTAGGAGGCGACATCCCCAGGCAGGCCACTAAGGGCGTGGACTTCACTGCAGCGCCTCCCTGAGGCCAGGGAAACGAGAAAGGCTGTTTTAAAGGAAAGGAATTTCAGAGAACACTCCGGATGAGCTCGTAAGGGGGGAGCCTGAGGGAGGAGAGGACTAAGAAAAGATCCCACGCCAGGATACGGCGGGGGCATCGGGCCTCCTGTAGGGCTGCTCCTCTGACCAGATCCCGCAGAAGAGGGTCGTCCCCGAAGGAGGGGCCCCCTAACTGGCGGATAGTGGTGGAAATAGCCGCCCTGTGAACCTTAACAGAGGAGCCTGAAAGTTTTCTCTCCGATGAAAGAAAGGCTAGGTAGTTCCGGTAGTTGAACCGGGTGGCGAACAGGTCTACCCGTGGTTTGAACCATACGGTCCAGAGAGGTTCCAGGATAGAGTGGATGTCACCGATCGGCAGTAGTAAACCAGCCGTTCATGTGTTTGGAGTAATGGTAGTTCAGAAATAGAGAGCGTGTGCGCGTGTGCATATGTGTATATGTGTGTGTGCGTGTGTAAGATTGGGGTTTTGGTTAAGGTGGAAGGTTAGGCTAGGTAGGGTGCTGGGGAAATAAGATACACAATATTCTTGAGTTCCAATCTTGACTTGTTGAAGGGATGGAGGCGGGAGGTTGGTTTCATTCCCGATTGTTACCCTTTTGTTACTTGGGTTCTACACTATCGAAGGCGGGGCAGGATATCGCTGTTGTTGTGTTGTCAAGTCTGTGAGTTGTTGTGGTAAATTGTCGTGCTGTTGCACGATCAACAACTAGTCCGTGGTCCGGCGTGTCAGCTCTGCGGAGGGATACGCTGCTCTGACTCCAATCGCTGTTTGTGTTGTGAGTAAGTTCGCTTGGTTCCGACCAGGTCGGAATGCGTTTGGGGGGGCTTCATTCGGTCCCTGGTGTTCGTCCGGGGCCCCGTGGGGGGGCCCGGGGGGCCCTTTGTGGCGG
>CM031624.1:26143510-26151729 GCA_018398815.1 Conus ventricosus | reverse complement strand
GGGTTTTTTTGTTTGTTTTTTTGGGGGGTTTGGGGGGAAAACTCCTGTGTCGGATATAAAAAAGGAAATTGGGGTTTTTTCATCTGCCATTCGTGGGTGAAGTGCTGTGTGAAGCAAATAAAGCCTTCTGTTTGTCACTGTATTTTTTTTTGTGTGTTTTGTTGTGAGGCGTTCAACTTAGTAAAAGGGGGAAAGGGGGTGGTTTAAACGGGGATAAAAATAAAAAATATCCCTGTCTACTGTCTTTACAGTGACAAGTTACCTAAAGGGAAAATGATTGTTGAAAGTGTTAGCAGACCACGTCGCAGTATTATTTTTTTCTTTCTCGCTTGTCGTTATTTCTTTAACACACCCCCATAATGGCTGGTCCTGTTTGCTTTTATCATTTCCAAAAATGCCGATTTTGTTTTTTAAAACCAGTCTGATCTCTTTTTTTTGCTTTTTTATTCATTTTTTTTTTTTTGCGGTTTTAAGTGAAACCCTTAGTGCCATTTTATAATAATGTCTTTTGTCACCCAAAATGGGAAAGTCTCGGGGTTTTTACCCTTTTTTTCAAAAGTGGGGAAAATGTTTATCAACGATTGAGAGAAAGATATTATCCCAGGTTTTTAACGCTTCTTTTGGGGTCTGTGAATTGAGTACACTGAGAAAGGACAACTTAAGTCGGGGAAAAATTCACTTACTAAAAATTTTTTTGAAGCGCGATATTGAAGTTGTGTGGCCCTTTTTTCTGTTGCTTTGGAAGTTTAAAAACCAAACACAAAAGGACAGGGGTCGCTGATGTTTTGTTGCCCACTTTTTTAAGGGTACCAGGCTTTTGTTTTCGTGTAAATAATCCAAAATGTAGAAGTGTTTTTGCGATTCGTTGGATTTGAAAACTGTTTCAACCCAAAGAGTGTGGTGGTCGCACCCAGGCGGCGCCGTTTTAACAGATAAATGTTAAAATCACCAAGAAAATGACATTTGGGATAGCCCCTTATACATCACCATATGTAAAAAATTGTCATACCAAAAAAAAGTGGCAGCGGGATTCCTGTACACATACCCAAAGAAGGGGGCTGATTTGGGGGGTTTTGACCCGCAGCCACATAATTTAACATTATCAGGGTCCAACCCCCCCCCGCCTTTTTTTACGTGAGCGATTTCTTTGAGAAAATATATTCCAAGTCCTTTTCACCAATGATGGCATCGCGTGGACAAAGTTTAGTTAGTTTGGAAAACGTTCTGAAACGGGAGTCCAGGCGAGGTTTTACTAAGACCAAGCAGATGAATAGAAGGGGGAAAACTTTTGAAGAAAAAGGGCACATGAATCTTATTTGGCAGATGATAAAATTTAGGTGACCAATGCGTAATCCAGTATCATTTTTTAATTACATTTTCAATGGCCATTTGTTTAATTAAAGAGCAAAGTCCAGCAATAAAACAAAAAAAACTGTTACAACAACAATTAAAAATATAAAATCGCAAATTTTAAAATTTTCCAAGAACCACAAAATCCAGAAAGCAGGGCAATGAAGTTCAGTCCAAAGGACAATTCAAGTATGTGTACTGATGTGATGATTATAGGAGACGACGATTTTGCACGTTAACTGTCGTTAAGATTTGTATAGTCAAGGAACACGATAAAAGCACATAAAAGAGAGGGAATATGGGGCTGGTTTACACACCGTAACAACTTTAGGAAACTAGAAGCGAAAGGGGAAGACAATAAAATCTTCACAGAATATGCCCGTAAGCTCCTCGGTCAGATAGTATACTTATAGAAACACTTTTCTGAAATGAAAAGATATACACAAAGGAAATACTTCTAAAGCAAATTACGATGAAGGGTACAGAAGAGAGATTTAAAAAAAAAAAAAAAAAAATTAAAAAAAAAAAACCACTCGCATACAAATACACAAGTCACGTATAGTCGCACTTGTAACTACGAGTTGGCAATGCACAATATTGCCTCGCTCGCAGTAAATAGTAGTTATTGCAGAAGTCTCCTGCTGCAGAGGCTTTGTTCAGTCTCTTTTCTATAAGGATTTTTTTTTCTCTTGTTTTTACAAACACAAATGTGTCCGTATAGTATACACACAACAGAACAATCTTCAATGGAAATGATAATGAAATGAGAAACAACAAAAGTTAAATTTACAAACAATTGTGCAACAACATATACCAAAAAAAAAAGAAAGAAAAGTAAACAATGTTCAAAGGGAAAAAAAAAATAATGAGTATTGGTTTTGATGATGACTCGTATAGTCTTCTCAATACGAGCACACGTCACACTCCCATGTCGGCACATTTTGTTCTGTCTTTTTAAACACTGAGTGGTAGCACTTCGATGACGACGCACCAGTTTTGTTTGTCTACAACAATCCCCAACGTCAGCACATTTTGCTCTGTCTTTTTAAAACCACTGAGTGGCAGCACTTCGATGTCGACGCACCAGTTTTTTCTTTGTCAACAACACCATAGAACACACTTCTTAAGATAAAAGTAACAAGTCGTGCAATACATCTGACAGGCACCCGACAGACTGCAGCAGACAGAGTCGTGCAATACATCTGACAGGCACCCGACAGGCTGCAGAGAGAGAGAGAGAGAGAGAGAGAGAGAGAGAGGAGAGAGAGAGAATGCGAATGCGACTGCGAATGATTTATTCAGCTTGAGGCCATAGCCCCTACTGAAGGGGTGACACCAGCAATGCAACACACAAGAAGATTTATTCAGCTTGAGGCCATAGCCCATACTGAAGGGGTGACACCAGCAATGCAACACACAAGAAGATTTATTCAGCTTGAGGCCATAGCCCATACTGAAGGGTGACACCAGCAATGCAACACACAAGAAGATTTATTCAGCTTGAGGCCATAGCCCATACTGAAGGGGGGACACCAGCAATGCAACACACAAGAAGATTTATTCAGCTTGAGGCCATAGCCCATACGAAGGGGTGACACCAGCAATGCAACACACAAGAAGATTTATTCAGCTTGAGGCCATAGCCCATACTGAAGGGGTGACACCAGCAATGCAACACACAAGAAGATTTATTCAGCTTGAGGCCATAGCCCATACTGAAGGGGTGACACCAGCAATGCAACACACAAGAAGATTTATTCAGCTTGAGGCCATAGCCCATACTGAAGGGGGGACACCAGCAATGCAACACACAAGAAGATTTATTCAGCTTGAGGCCATAGCCCATACTGAAGGGGGACACCAGCAATGCAACACACAAGAAGATTATTCAGCTTGAGGCATAGCCCATACTGAAGGGGTGACACCAGCAATGCAACACACAAGAAGATTATTCACTTGAGGCCATAGCCCATACTGAAGGGGTGACACCAGCAATGCAACACACAAGAAGATTATTCAGCTTGAGGCCATAGCCCATACTGAAGGGGTGACACCAGCAATGCAACACACAAGAAGATTTATTCAGCTTGAGGCCATAGCCCATACTGAAGGGTGACACCAGCAATGCAACACACAAGAAGATTTATTCAGCTTGAGGCCATAGCCCATACTGAAGGGGTGACACCAGCAATGCAACACACAAGAAGATTTCTTCAGCTTGAGGCCATAGCCCATACTGAAGGGTGACACCAGCAATGCAACACACAAGAAGATTTATTCAGCTTGAGGCCATAGCCCATACTGAAGGGGTGACACCAGCAATGCAACACACCAAAAGATTTATTCAGATTGAGGCCATAGCCCATACTGAAGGGGTGACACCAGCAATGCAACACACAAGAAGATTTATTCAGATTGAGGCCATAGCCCATACTGAAGGGGTGACACCAGCAATGCAACACACAAGAAGATTTATTCAGATTTAGGCCAATAGCCCATACTGAAGGGGTGACACCAGCAATGCAACACACAAGAAGATTTATTCAGATTGAGGCCATAGCCCATACTGAAGGGGTGACACCAGCAATGCAACACACAAGAAGATTTATTCAGATTGAGGCCAAAAGCCCATACTGAAGGGGTGACACCAGCAATGCAACACACAAGAAGATTTATTCAGCTTGAGGCCACAAACCATACTGAAGGGGTGACACCAGCAATGCAACACAACAAGAAGATTTATTCAGCTTGAGGCCACAGCCCATACTGAAGGGGTGACACCAGCAATGCAACACACAAGAAGATTTATTCAGCTTGAGGCCACAGCCCATACTGAAGGGGTGACACCAGCAATGCAACACACAAGAAGATTTATTCAGCTTGAGGCCACAGCCCATACTGAAGGGGTGACACCAGCAATGCAACACACAAGAAGATTTAAATTTAGCTTGAGGCCATAGCCCATACTGAAGGGGTGACACCAGCAATGCAACACACAAGAAGATTATTCAGCTTGAGGCCATAGCCCATACTGAAGGGGTGACACCAGCAATGCAACACACAAGAAGATTTATTCAGCTTGAGGCCACAGCCCATACTGAAGGGTGACACCAGCAATGGGAACACACAAGAAGATTTATTCAGCTTGAGGCCACAGCCCATACTGAAGGGGTGACACCAGCAATGCAACACACAAGAAGATTTATTCAGCTTGAGGCCACAGCCCATACTGAAGGGGTGACACCAGCAATGCAACACACAAGAAGATTTATTCAGCTTGAGGCCACAGCCCATACTGAAGGGGTGACACCAGCAATGCAACACACAAGAAGATTTATTCAGCTTGAGGCCACAGCCCATACTGAAGGGTGACACACAGCAATGCAACACACAAGAAGATTTATTCAGCTTGAGGCCACAGCCCATACTGAAGGGGTGACACCAGCAATGCAACACACAAGAAGATTTATTCAGCTTGAGGCCACAGCCCATACTGAAGGGGTGACACCAGCAATGCAACACACAGAAGATTTATTCAGCTTGAGGCCATAGCCCATACTGAAGGGGTGACACCAGCAATGCAACACACAAGAAGATTTATTCAGCTTGAGGCCATAGCCCATACTGAAGGGGTGACACCAGCAATGCAACACACAAGAAGATTTATTCAGCTTGAGGCCATAGCCCATACTGAAGGGGTGACACCAGCAATGATTTATTCAGCTTGAGGCCACAGCCCATACTGAAGGGGTGACACCAGCAATGCAACACACAAGAAGGGTTCTCAGTAAAGAAAATGAAAAAAAAACCCAAACATATATACACTATGTAAACTATTATGAATAGACTGTTCGTATTCGCTTTCGAGCTTCATATATGTACATAGCAAGATGGAAGAGGACAAGAGAGAGGGGAGAGAGAGAGAGAGAGAGAGAGAGAGAGAGAGAGAGAGAGAGAGAGAGAGAGAGAGAGACAGACAGACAGACAGACAGACAGACAGACAGACAGACAGACAGACAGAATGACAGACAGACAGTCAGAAAAGACAGAGACACAGACAGACAGACAGAGAGAGAGTGGTGATGGTTATATCCACAAAGCGTGGTTTGTTTGTGGTGATGATTACAGTACCTCATTGTTATTTCGTCTAGGTTCAAAATGAGGTGATTGCAGGCTAAAGTTGAAGCAATTTTTTTATTATAATTAATCGGCCAGACAAAGCGGACAAACAAGTTACAAGACAAAGCATGACAAAGGGGACAAACAAATTACAAGACAAAGCCAAAGCATGACAAAGGGGACAAACAAATTACAAGACAAAGCATGACAAAGGGGACAAACAAATTACAAGACAAAGCATGACAAAGGGGACAAACAACAAGACAAAGCATGACAAAGGGACAAACAAATTACAAGACAAAGCACGACAAAGGGGACAAATTACAAGACAAAGCACGACAAAGGGGACAAATTACAAGACAAAGCATGACAAAGGGACAAATTACAAGACAAATCATGACAAAGGGGACAAACAAACTACAAGACAAAGCACGACAAAGGGGACAAACAGACTGCGAGACAAAGCATGACAAAGGGGACAAACGAATTACAAGACAAGACACGACGCGTTTCGACCTGTTAGTGTCGTCTTCAGGCAAGATCAACAACCTTCAGGGCAATGAAGACGAAGAACGAGCCATCACTGAAGATGGACGCCACGCTGAATTCAAGAAGATCAGTGACTGCTCGTTTCTTCGTTTTCATTGTCCTGAAGGTTGTTTATCTTGCCTGAAGAAGACCTAAGAGGTTTGAAACGCGTCGTATTTTGTCTTGTAATTTGTTTGTACCCTTTGTCTGGCTGATTGACAATAATTTCTTCTTCTTCAAAGATATATCATTCTCTCAACTATATCATATTGTAACTATTCTTGCCACAGCAGATACATTTGTAAAATTGTCTTAACTTTTCCAAGAGAATGATCATGAAAAATTAAAACGTATTTTCTTTTCTTTGGTACAGTTTATCACTTACAGAGTTTGACAACTCATCCGTGGCACGTCTTTAATTTGTGATGACTTGAATGGAAGTGCTGCATTCAGTATGAGAGTGGTCTCTTTCTTTACTGACTTATGTCTACTTTTGCTCAGTAGTTAAAAAAGAAAAAAAAGAGAAAAAAAAGAAAAAAGAAAAAAAAAGAGAAAAATACACAGAGAAGCAAAGAGATTAGAGGTTATACATTTTGGGAGCACTGAAAACATATACAGACAGGCGCACAGAACCACGAATCCGCACACGCACACACACACACACACACACACACACACACACACACACACACACACACACACACACACACACACACACACACACACAATCAAGTGGGTCCACTCACACACATACTCACACACATACAGGCGCGCACGCGCGTGCACTCACGCACTCACAAACACAAACTTTATCTTCTTTTTTGGGGGGTTGTTGTTGTTGGTTTGGTTGCTGTTGTTGTTGTTGTTGTTTAATTATCATCATCGTCATGGATTTATCTATCTACAGTGCGTGACGATTCATCAGTGAATATTCTGACCACAGATGAACAAAAAGCAATACATCAACTCCTAATAATTTCCCCTTGGTTATAAAACACCCCCGAAGCACTTACTGCTATATATATTTTTTTTTTATACTATGTACACTATGTAGTGGCAATGCCAAGGTGGTCCATAAAGCACACAACGTCTATGTTCTGTGGCTGGGTGCACGTGTGCATGGCGACACTAGTCTAGGAGGCAATGGTGTGAACCTGAGCTCGGTGGCATTTCTGGCGCACTGAGGGGTGGAAATTGTAGGCCACGGTGCCACTGCTCCACTCCCACATATAGGCGTACCTGCACAAACCCAAACAACACACACACACACAGACGCGCACACACACACATACACACACATACACACCGATACACACCGATACACTCACACACACACACACACACACACACACACACACACACACACACACACACACACACACACACACACACACACACAGATAGATAGATAGATAGATAGATAGATAGATAGATAGATAGATAGATAGATAGATAGATAGATAGATAGGTGAAAATGTAAGACCCGGATAAAGTTAATGCTAGAGGAGATTACCTAATTGCCTCATCTAACCTAGATTGCATCTGAACTCCAGTTCAGTATCTCTCCTGTTCAGTATCTCTCCTGTTCAGTATCTCTCCTGTTCAGTATCTCTCCTGTTCAGTATCTCTCTGTGCTCCTGTTCTCTCCTGTTCAGTATATCTCCTGTTCAGTATCTCTCCTGTTCAGTATCTCTCCTGTTCAGTATCTCTCCTGTTCAGTATCTCTCTGTGCTCCTGTTCTCTCCTGTTCAGTATCTCTCTGTGCTCCTGTTCTCTCCTGTTCAGTATCTCTCCTGTTCAGTATCTCTCCTGTTCAGTATCTCTCTGTGCTCCTGTTCTCTCCTGTTCAGCATCTCTCTGTGCTCCTGTTCTCTCCTGTTCAGCATCTCTCTGTGCTCCTGTTCTCTCCTGTTCAGTATCTCTCTGTGCTCCTGTTCTCTCCTGTTCAGTATCTCTCTGTGCTCCTGTTCTCTCCTGTTCAGTATCTCTCCTGTTCAGTATCTCTCCTGTTCAGTATCTCTCCTGTTCAGTGTCTCTCCTGCTCAGTATCTCTCCTGTTCAGTATCTCTCTGTGCTCCTGCTCTCTCCTGTTCAGTATCTCTCCTGTTCAGTATATCTCCTGTTCAGTATCTCTCCTGTTCAGTGTCTCTCCTGCTCAGTATCTCTCCTGTTCAGCATCTCTCTGTGCTCCTGCTCTCTCCTGTTCAGTATCTCTCTGTGCT
>CM031624.1:26133510-26138510 GCA_018398815.1 Conus ventricosus | reverse complement strand
AAGTTAGGCGACAAAATTTCGCCCCATTTTTCAAATCGCCCCATTTTATGGAGACGTGGATTACATGATCGCCTCACTGTATACCTTTTACAAACACACACACACACACACACACACACACTCACTCACTCACACACACACACACACACACACACACACACACACACACACACACACACACACGCGCGCGCGCGCGCGCGCGCGCGCGCGCGCGCGCGCGCACCACACACCACACACACACACACACAGAGGGAAAGTCTTTATCCTTACAACTGAAAGTTTCAGCATGTATAACACGAGTGTCACGTGAGTGTTCTCTGCTACGCACGCCAGCGAGTCACTCGTGTCACACCTCGTGCGCGGCAGGGAAGTAGTCCCCCTTTGTGCAGCCAGCTTGTGCTGGTCGGAGTCCACAGTAACAGTTCAGGCCCAAAACGTTGTATAACAGTCCTCTATTACACTCAAAGCTGCATCTGGCTTTTCACAGAAGATTAGCCAGCACCAAAGCATATCATCACACAGTCCAGCCCTTGACCCATGCCATACCTGACTCTGAGGCAGGTCTCACGTCCGTTCCTTTTCTCTCTGACCCTTCGTTTTCCTGTCGTCTGCTAGACTTTTCATTTCAAACTCCTAAGTGACCTACCAATGGCGTAGAAACACAAGCTGTCCACAAGTCGTACCTCATTCTGCTATTTTGCTGACCAATGGCTTTGAACTAATTTACTGACCCCAAATTCCGGGATAAAATCATCTTTTTCACAGTCAAAAACTTTTTTTTTTCACGGAGCCAGGGAGATTTGCGTCTCGTAAGCTTTGGTTGCTACTACTTTGCTATCAACTTTGGTTGCTACTACTTTGCTATTAACTTTGGTTGCTACTACTTTGCTATCAACTTTGGGTTGCTACTACTTTGCTATCAACTTTGGGTTGCTACTACTTTGCTATCAACTTTGGTTGCTACTACTTTGCTATCAACTTTGGTTGCTACTACTTTGCTATTAACTTTGGTTGCTACTACTTTGCTATCAACTTTGGTTGCTATTACTTTGCTATAAACTTTGGGTTGTACTACTATTCGCTATAAACTTTGGTTGCTACTACTTTGCTATAAACGTTGGTTGCTACTACTTTGCTATAAACTTTGGTTGCTACTACTTTGCTATAAACTTTGGTTGCTACTACTTTGCTATAAACTTTGGTTGCTATTACTTTGCTATAAACTTTGGTTGCTGTTAATTTGCTATAAACTTTGGGTTGCTACTACTTTGCTATAAACTTTGGGTTGCTACTACTTTGCTATAAATTTTGGTTGCTGTTAATTTGCTATAAACTTTGGTTGCTATTACTTTGCTATAAACTTTGGGTTGCTACTACTTTGCTATAAACTTTGGTTGCTATTACTTTGCTATAAGCTTTGGGTTGCTACTACTTTGCTATCAACTTTGGGTTGCTACTACTTTGCTATAAATTTTGGTTGCTGTTAATTTGCTATAAACTTTGGTTGCTATTACTTTGCTATAAACTTTGGGTTGCTACTACTTTGCTATAAACTTTGGTTGCTATTACTTTGCTATAAGCTTTGGGTTGCTACTACTTTGCTATCAACTTTGGGTTGCTACTACTTTGCTATAAACTTTGGTTGCTATTACTTTGCTATAAACTTTGGTTGCTACTACTTTGCTATAAACTTTGGGTTGCTACTACTTTGCTATTAACTTTGGTTGCTACTACTTTGCTATAAACTTTGGGTTGCTACTACTTTGCTATCAACCTTGGGTTGCTACTACTTTGCTATCAACTTTGGATGCTATTACTTTGCTATAAACTTTGGTTGCTACTACTTTGCTATAAACTTTGGGTTGCTACTACTTTGCTATAAACTTTGGCTGCTATTACTTTGCTATAAACTTTGGTTGCTACTACTTTGCTATCAACTTTGGGTTGCTACTACTTTGCTATAAACTTTGGTTGCTATTACTTTGCTATCAACTTTGGTTGCTACTACTTTGCTATCAACATTGATTGCTACTACTTTGCTACCAACTTTGGTTGCTACTACTTAACCTTTGCTCTAACCCTGAACTCTGACCGCAGGCGCGGAGTTAGATGCAGAAGCAGTTGGCCACACCCCACAGTTAGGATTTTGCACTAAATCACTATTATCATCCATGTCAGCGTTTTGAGGCCTAGCGTGAGTTTGAGCCTGCATTTCAGGTTAAACTGATAATTGATCAAGAGAACAACTCCACACCAATTACTTCCCTTTTTTGGAGGGGGTGGGGGGGGGATTTCCACCGATGACATCACAAACAATCTTCAAAATACATGACCTCCCCTTAACTGACGTCACGTTTCAGGCCTTGACACTCACCCGTGACCCTATCTTGGCGCCAGCTGGAAGCCCCCAAATAGCCCCATGCCTTTGATTTTGACCTGTCTGCTTGGAACCAGCTGGTTTGCACCTTGATGGCCATATGAAAGAACATGAGGAGAATCAACTTTGAGACACAATAAAAAAAATTCTCAAAACAATCTAACTGCGCCAGTCTATAAATACTCGACTCCTTAAGCAAGGCCTTGGCGCGTTAATTTTTGGTGTGCAGCCAGCTGAGTGTACAGTGAGTGTGTTCAGGTCCTCAGCTTTCTCGAGCAGTGCCCATATTCTACCCCTTACTTATCCCCAGTACTCCCAGTGTACAGTGAGTGTGTTCAGCCTCAGCTTTTCAAACAGTGCCCGTATTCTACACCTTACTTACCCCCAGTACACCTAGTGTCTTCCATACCTTTATGACGTTTACTCCGCGAATCTTTTAATGGCTCAGTTGGACGAGCACTGGAATCCTAGTGATTCTGGTAATGCGAGTTCGAATCTCCGCCAGGCCATTTCGCTACGCGGGAATTTTTTCCTTTGGGCTAACATTGGTTCTGACTCCATTTCCCAAATAGTCCTTCAACTGAGACTATAAACCGAGGTTCCGTGTGTGTGAAAGTATGCACCACATCTCTCACACACGTAAAATCCCATCATCAACTTTCGGAAGAGAAGGCCAGTTTGACCGTAGGTATAAATCACACGGTACACATTGTATGCACCCTGCTGGAAAAGTCGAAAAAAAAAAAGAGAAAAAAACAACAACTGAGTGTATGACATTACCTGAATGACACGGGGAGCGACTGAATGGAGCACCAGCAGGCAGCTCTTCAGTGGGCACTACCAAGTAGACAGCCACGTGAAGACAAAAAAAAAGTGGATTAGGATGAGATTGTCATTTTAATTATTTATCTGTCGTTACTCGATTTAATTCTTTATCTGTCGTTACACCTACAACACGATGCTTATCTACCTGTTCGATAGAAGAACCATTTAACTCATGTCTTAGGCGAAGAGGAGGCACTTGGTGTTTCTGTGTATTATGATTATAGATTTGGTTTTTGGTTGAGTGTATGACCATTGAGTTTGAATTGCACCAGTGTGACACTTCACTTAGACTTCCCTGGAGAGAAGTTTCTATTGTCTGTAGATCCCTACCATTCGTTTGGAGTGACGACTCATCAGCAAAAAAATCTGTCATGACTTTTCAATGGATATGGATAATGGTAAATAATTGACGAAGATGCAGAATAAGAGATGGCCTAGTACTGAGCCTTGTGGGACTCCATATCTGACAAAGTCTGAACAGGAGGTTTTGACATTAACTACCACATACTGAGTCCTGTCAATCAAGCATGATTGGAATAATGAGACTGTCGAGAAAAGATTCAAGTAGATGGAAAGTTTCATTTTTTAACAAAAATGGAATGATCAACAAGATTAAACGCCTATCTGGAGTCAAAGAAGACAGCTCCTATCATTTGTGATTGTTTCATATGAAACCCATGAGTCACACATTCTTGATAATGCTGTGTGGCAGGAATGGTTAGATCGGAATCCAGATTGGAATGGGTGAAATACCTTGGTTTTCTCTATGAACTGCAATACATGCGTGCGCATGGGTCTTTTGGGGGGTTTCGATAGAACAGATAGAAAGGATACAGGGCTCAAATTATTTAGATCCGATGAATTATTTGATTTTGGAAGGGGGATCACGTTGGCATTTTTGAACGCTTGAGGGAAAGCGTTAGTTTTGATGGATGAATTATACATGTATATAAGAGACTCAACAATGTAATGCATAGCGACTTTGAGTAGAAATGCGGGTATGTTATCAGTGCCCATGGACTTTAAATTCTTTAGCTGCGCTGTGTGTGTTTCTACTTCAAGTGCAGTGAGAGGGGGACTGTGGCATGAGTTGCTGGATTCAAGTCTTTGTTTACAAAATAATATCAAGACAGTCGGACATGGGTGCTCATTAGATACTCTTATCGTCTGTCAAACTTGAGTAAGGATGTCTGGTGACAGAAAGTTTGTGATACATTTGTCCAGAGTGATATTTGTGGTCGAATTTTGTGAATCTGTACGCTTGTTGTGTACTATAGTGTTTATTGCCCTCCAGATGGGCGCTGTGGTTCTTGCATCCGTAATCATGTGAGTGAAGTACTCTCTTTTGGCTTTTTCAACTTCATTTGAAACAAAGTTTCTTTGCTTTTCGCATTCGTCCAATAGATTTGCTTCTTTCAGTTGATAATGAACAATCATTTCTGGCTGCAGTTAAAGTGTTAACCACGGTTTTACCCGTGGATGCGTAACTCTGTTGTGATGTAATGGTGCGTGTTTATGTATGACGGTGAGGAGTGGTTGGTACCAAAAAGACAGTGCATCATTGACGTCTGAGTAACTGCAAGTTAAGTGAAATGGAAGAATGCGAAAGTCCAAGAGAAATGCTGTTTCATAAAATAAAAAAAATTGAAACAGCGATATTGGATGGTCGTGTGACCTTTCGGTGGTGGGTGTAAGAGCCTGAAGGACCAAGTGGGAAGACTGGACAGTGGTCACTAACACCAGAATGGACCACTGAAACATCGAATGTTGCAGATTTGTTATTTGTCCATACATGATC
>CM031624.1:26104486-26133410 GCA_018398815.1 Conus ventricosus | reverse complement strand
AATAAGAATCGCAGTTGTTTTAGTTCTTCTCGTCGGGGTTTGTATAAACTGATGGAGCACATGAAGTGACAGTGTAGTTCTCCAAGCTGCACAAGTTGCACAAAATTTCCATATCATTCGTGTATGTGTGTGTGTGTGTGTGTGTGTGTGTGTGGGGTGTGTGTGTGTGTGTGTGTGTGTGTGTGTGTGTGTGTGTGTGTGTGTGAGAGAGAGAGAGAGAGAGAGAGAGAGAGAACTGCTACTACCGCTACTCTCTCTCTGTCTCTGTCTCTGTTTTCTCTCTCTCTCTCTCATCTCTCTCTCTCTCTCTCTTCTCTCCTCTCTCTCTCCCTCTCTCCCCTCCTCTCTCTCTCTCTCTCTCTCTCTCTCTCTGCGCGTACGTGCGAACACGTGCGCATGTGCGTGTGTGTGTTGGTGTGGGGGGGGGGGGGGGGGGGGGGGGGGGGGGGGGGGGGGGGGGGGGGGGCGGGGGGGGCGGAGGGGTGTCGTCCTTTATACCACCGTATGAAGCAGGTGGCGCATTATGTGGTGGAGAAGCATAGGATCGGGGAAAGGAGAACACTGATGATGTCACAGCACAGTGATGATGTCACATGACAGTGATGATGCCACAGGACAGTGATGATTGTCACAGGACAGTGATGATGCCACAGACAGTGATGATGTCACAGGACAGTGATGATGCCACAGAACAGTGATGATGCCACAGAACAGTGATGACAGTGAGATGTCACAGGACAGTGATGATGCCACAGGACAGTGATGATGTCACGGACAGTGATGATGCCACAGGACAGTGATGATGCCACAGGACAGTGATAATGTCACAGGACAGTGATGATGTCACAGGACAGTGATGATGCCACAGGACAGTGATGATGCCACAGGACAGTGATGATGCCACAGGACAGTGATGATGTCACAGACCGTGATGATGCCACAGGACAGTGATGATGTCACAGGATAGTGATTTATTGCCACAGGACAGTGATGATGCCACAGGACAGTGATGATGCCACAGAACAGTGGATGATGCTACAGGACAGTGATGATGTCACAGGACACTGATGATGTCACAGAACAGTGATGATGCCACAGGACAGTGATGATGCCAGTGAACAGTGATGACGCCACAGGACAGTGATGACGCCACAGGACAGTGATGATGCCACAGCACACTGATGATGCCACAGGACAGTGATGATGCCACAGGACAGTGATGATGCCACAGAACAGTGATGATGCCACAGGACAGTGATGACGTCACAGGACAGTGATGATGCCACAGGACAGTGATGATGTCACAGGACAGTGATGATGTCACAGGACAGTGATGATACCACAGGACAGTGATGATGCCACAGAACAGTGATGATGCCACGGACAGTGATGATGCCACAGGACAGTGATGATGCCACAGACAGTGATGATGTCACAGGACACTGATGATGCCACAGAACAGTGATGATGCCACAGAACAGTGATGATGCCACAGGACAGTGATGACGCCACAGGACAGTGATGATGCCACAGAACACTGATGATGCCACAGGACAGTGATGATGCCACAAGACAGTGATGATGCCACAGAACACTGATGAATGCCACAGGACAGTGATGATACCACAGGACAGTGATGATGACACAGGACAGTGATGATGACACAGAACACTGATGATGCCACAGGACAGTGATGATGTCACAGGACACTGATGATGACACAGGACAGTGATGATGCCACATAACACTGATGATGCCACAGGACAGTGATGATGCCACAGGAAGGTGAAACACATATACTGTGGACAATGATGTCACAGGACAGTGATGATGTCACAGGACAGTGATGATGTCACAGGACAGTGATGATGCCACAGGATGCCACAGGACACTGATGATGTCACAGGACAGTGATGATGCCACAGAACAAATGATGAAAGTCACAGGACAGTGATGATGTCACAGGACAGTGATGATGCCACAGACAGTGATGATGCCACAGGACAGTGAAACACATATACTGTGGACAATGATGTCACAGGACAGTGATGATGTCACAGGACAGTGATGATGCCACAGAACACTGATGATGCCACAGGACAGTGATGATGCCACAGGACAGTGAAACACATATACTGTGGGTAATGATGTCACAGGACAGTGATGATGTCACAGGACACTGATGATGTCACAGGACACTGATGATTGCACAGGACACTGATGATGCCACAGGACAGTGAAACACATATACTGTGGACAATGATGTCACAGGACAGTGATGATGTCACAGGACACTGATGACGTCAGAGGACAGTGATGATGCCACAGGACAGTGAAACACATATTACTGTGGACAATGATGCCACAGGACAATGATGATGTCACAGGACACTGATGATGTCAGAGGGCAGAGGACAGTGATGATGCCACAGGACAGTGATGATGCCACAGGACAGTGAAACACATATACTGTGGACAATGATGTCACAGGACAGTGATGATGTCACAGGACAGTGATGATGTCACAGGACAGTGATGATGCCACAGGATGCCACAGGACACTGATGATGTCACAGGACAGTGATGATGCCACAGACAGTGATGATGTCACAGGACAGTGATGATGTCACAGACAGTGATGATGCCACAGGACAGTGATGATGCCACAGGACAGTGAAACAACATATACTGTGGACAATGATGTCAGAGGACAGTGATGATGTCACAGGATAGTGATGAGCCACAGGACAGTGAATTATGCCACAGAACACTGATGATGCCACAGGACAGTGATGATGCCACAGGACAGTGAAACACATATACTGTGAATAATGATGTCAAAGGACAGTGATGATGTCACAGGACAGTGATGATGCCACAGGACAGTGATGATGCCACAGAACACTGATGATGCCACAGGACAGGATGATGCCACAGGACAGTGAAACACATATACTGTGAATAATGATGTCAAAGGACAGTGATGATGTCACAGGACAGTGATATGTCACAGGACAGTGATGATGCCACAGGACAGTGATGATGTCACAGGACAGTGATGATGCCACAGAACAGTGATGATGCCACAGCACACTGATGAAAGTCACATGACACTGATGATGTGACAGGACACTGATGATGTCACAGGACACTGATGATGTCACAGGACACTGATGGATGCCACAGGACAGTGAAACACATATACTGTGGACAATGATATCACAGGACAGTGATGATGTCACAGGACACTGATGACGTCAGAGGATAGTGATGATGCCACAGGGCAGTGAAACACATATACTGTGGACAATGATGCCACAGGACAATGATGATGTCACAGGACACTGATGATGTCAGAGGACAGTGATGATGCCACAGGACAGTGATGATGCCACAGGACAGTGAAACACATATACAGTGGACAATGATGTCACAGGATAGTGATGATGTCACAGGACAGTGATGATGTCACAGGACAGTGATGATGCCACAGGATGCCACAGGACAGTGATGAAGTCACAGGACAGTGATGATGCCACAGAACAGTGATGATGTCACAGGACAGTGATGATGCCACAGGACAGTGATGATGTCACAGGACAGTGATGATGGCCACAGGACAGTGAAACACATATACTGTGGACAACACTAATCCTGAACCAGGGGGTCCCTAGTGGTTTGGGCTGTTAACATGGGTAAGTTGGTGAAAAGTCACACCTTTGAACCCTCTGACCAGCATGCACCTCTCACTCCCACCCTCCCTCCCTCTCTCTGTCTCTCTGTCTGTCGTCTGTCTGTCTGTCTCTCTTCTCTACTCATCATTCTCTCCTTTCTCTCTCTCTCTCTCCTCCTCTCTCTCTCTCACTCTCTCTCTCTTCCCCCCCCCCCCCCTCAGTATTCCAGCGTTTTGTGTGTCAACTGAGTCCATTACCTTTGAGTCTGAACTGGTTATAGTTGCGTCCCCTGAATACACTATTTCTGTCGCTGTTGCTTTCTTTGTGGTACTCTTGGCAAGTTGATCAGCGCTTCATTGCCTCGAATGCCCACGCGACCGGGAATCCAAGCAACAACAACAACAACAACAACAAAACTATGGCGCATGCATCAGATTTTAGAGAGGTATATAGTTCAAACAATTTCAGCTGTCAAGC
Source organism: Conus ventricosus (assembly GCA_018398815.1). Taxonomy (NCBI): domain Eukaryota; kingdom Metazoa; phylum Mollusca; class Gastropoda; order Neogastropoda; family Conidae; genus Conus; species Conus ventricosus. The sequence goes on along the minus strand of CM031624.1, from coordinate 26,129,259 downwards.
ATAGGCTTGTTGTTTCGAATTTGGTGGGTTTATTTTCTGAAGGTCAGACGCTCCCAGTGTATGGGCAAGTGTGTAAAAAAAAAAAAAGCTGGAGATGTATGTGTGATAAAGCTGAAGGTGAATGTGTGATGAAGCTGGAGATGAATGTGTAATAAAGCTGGAGATAAATGTGTGATGAAGCTGGAGATGAATGTGTAATAAAGCTGGAGATGAATGTGTAATAAAGCTGGAGATGAATGTGTAAGACAGCTGGAGATAAATGTGTAATAAAACTGGAAATAAATGTGTAACAAAGCTGGAGATAAATGTGTAATAAAACTGGAGATAAATGTGTAATAAAGCTGGAGACGAATGTGTAATGAAGCTGGAGATTAATGTGTAATAAAGCTGGAGACAAATGTGTAATAAATCTGGAGATGAATGTGTAATAAAGGTGGAGATGAATGTATAATGAAGCTGGAGATGAATGTGTTATGAAGCAGGAGATGAATGTGTAATAAAACTGGAAATAAATGTGTAATAAAGCTGGAGATGAATGTGTGACAAAGCTGGGGATGAATGTGTAATAAAGCTGGAGATGAATGTGTAAGACAGCTGGAGATAAATGTGTAATTAAACTGGAAATAAATGTGTAACAAAGCTGGAGATAAATGTGTAATAAAACTGGAAATAAATGTGTAACAAAGCTGGAGATAAATGTGTAATAAAACTGGAAATAAATGTGTAATAAAGCTGGAGATGAATGTGCAATAAAACTGGAAAGAAATGTGTAATAAAGCTGGAGATGAATGTGTGACAAAACTGGAGATGAATGTGTGACAAAGCTGGAGGTGAATGTGTAAGACAGCTGGAGATAAATGTGTAATAAAACTGGAAAGAAATGTGTAACAAAGCTGGAGAAAAATGTGTAATAAAACTGGAAATACGTGTGTAATAAAGCTGGAGATGAATGTGTAAGACAGCTGGAGATAAATGGGTGATAAAACTGGAAAGGAATGTGGATTGAAAAGTAAGTAGTGGGTCGGAGATTCTTCTTCCGACTGTTAACCACGATTGTATATGATTCATACCGTTGCGAAGTGGGTTAACCCTCAGAGGCTCCCGGGTTCAACAGTGACCCAAACAAATACACATGGCCTCTACAATATACCCGAAAGCATTTCATTGACTTTTTTTTTTACCCCAAAGGCCCAATGTACCATCCCTGACACAAAAGGGATACAACTAGTCTTCCTTGGCAACTGCTTGGGGATTCTGTCCCTTCCGCAAATGGCTTCTTCCGGGCTTTGTGGCATATGATTATCCAACCTGGCAGTTCAACATCCAGAGAATCCTTACGTGTACAGTTCTAAACACAATATTTCGCAGTGGCATAGAAAACATGCTTATCTAAAAGTTTGACGTGTAACTTAGTGGGAAATATGGGGTTTTATTTCATGTTGTGCCTTCATACAAGTCTTGGGTCACAGGTGACCCAGTGGGCCTTGGTGGTCACCCAGGGCCTTTGTTTACATGGGTCGTGGGTGACCCAGTGGGCCTTGGTGGTCACCCAGGGCTTTGTTTACATGGGGTCGTGGGTGACCCAGTGGGCCTTGGTGGTCACCCAGGGCTTTTTTTACATGGGTCGTGGGTGACCAGTGGGCCTTGGTGGTCACCCAGGGCCTTTGTTTACATGGGCCACAGGTGACCCAGTGGGCCTTGGTGGTCATCCAGGGCTTGGTTTACATGGGCCACAGGTGACCCAGTGGGCCTTGGTGGTCACCCAGGGCTTTGTTTACATTGGCCACAGGTGGACCAGTGGGCCTTGGTGGTCACCCAGGGCTTGTTTACAGGGTCGTGGGTGACCCAGTGGGCCTTGGTGGTCACCCAGGGCCTTTGTTTACATGGGTCGTGGGTGACCCAGTGGGCCTTGGTGGTCATCCAGGGCTTTGTTTACATGGGTCGTGGGTGACCCAGTGGGCCTTGGTGGTCACCCAGGGCCTTTGTTTACATGGGCCACAGGTGACCCAGTGGGCCTTGGTGGTCACCCAGGGCCTTTGTTTACATGGGTCGTGGGTGACCCAGTGGGCCTTGGTGGTCACCCAGGGCTTTGTTTACATGGGTCGTGGGTGACTCAACAGGCCATGGTGGTCACAACAACCCTAGTATTGAATGCTACCCCTGGTAACTAATAATGAAATTTCCGTCCACATTTCAACTTATAAAGTAGATTGAATGATCAGAAATCCTGCCATTGTGCAAAATTGACATGCGTGGGGCTGTGCATGTGATTTTGTCTCTATTTGGGGGTTTTCGTTTTCGTTTTTGGCTTTCCTCTTCCTTTTTTGTGGGGGGAGCATTTAATATAACATTATTGCAATGTATGATGCAATCTGTATAATGTTCTGTGAATACTGGAAAGTATTCAGGGGCCGGAATAGCTCGGTTGGTAGAGCGCCGGATTCATAATCTTAGTGATCCTGGGGTTGTAGGTTCGAATCTCCGCCGGACGTCTTGGTACAGGGGGACTTTTCCTCGGAGTCAACATGGGTTCTGGCTCCATAAATAGTCCTTCGAATGAGAGTATAAACCGAGGTTTCGTGTGTAAACGCACGTATAACATCTTGCACACACGTAGAATCCCATCACAACGTCCGAAAGAGGTCAGTTTGGCCGTTGGTATGGATGACACATTACATATAGCATGCACTCTACGTGAAAAATCGAAAGAATGAAAGAGTTGTTAAACTGAATGAACAATATTGACTGAATGACACGGAAAACGACTAGATGAAGCGACAACAGGCAGCTCTTCAGTCGGCTCTCTATCGGGTAGGCAGCCCGTTGTGTGAACGAGAATGCTGATTGTAAAGCGCTTAGAGCTTGGTGTCTGACCGAGGATAGGCCATATATATGTGTTCTCTTAAAACACACACACACACACACACACAGGGATATATATATATATATATATATATATATATATATATATATATATAACAAACTAATAAATTCCAAGGATAAGTACCGAGCACCGTTCCAGCAACTTACAGAGCAGCTTGGTGTTGCAATGACTGCAGAAATATTGAATTATAAACAAAGCTTGCTCTTATGTCTTAGATTGAAGAAATAGGGGGAGATACGCATTCATATCTGCAGTGGTAGATGATTCTGCCTAACTAACAGTATGTGCTTGAGTGGGTGAATGGGGAAAAATAAAATAAATGCTTCTCAAAATGAGCCTTCAGCAAGCTTATATTCTCCAAGGGGGAGACATCCTCCAATAGGGAGGAAAACTCACTAACACATAACTCCTGGTCATATACCGATATTTCGAAACTTGGTTGTTTCTCCTCAGTGACCGCGGGAAGTGGTAATTTGACTCCTCTGCCTTTTCAGTTTTAAGAAGAATGCAATCCCAGAAAAGGCTGGTGTGCAATACCGTAGTAACTATGTTTGTCGAGTTTTCAAAAAACCAACCAAAGGTGCCATCTAAGAAGCAAAGAAAATCATGAAAGAGCAAAACAAGCTACATTTTCTTGTGAAAAGTAGAAAATATAAAAAGATATATATATATATATATATATATATATATATATATATATATATATATAGTTAAAACAAGTTAAAAGAGGAATCTTAAAACTATCTACAAATTTGTTTCGAGCGTGTTGCGCTGTCATCAGGATGGTTTTTGGTTTGCCCACCGCCGATGTTATATAGCGTGTGGGCTCCCGTTTGCGGTTGTTTGCACGTGCGGGTTGGCTGCACGTGTTTTTTGGGGGGCTTTCAAGTTTTGTTTTGGGTGTGTTCACTAACAACGATTTCCATTTATGCCTGCAGTTGTTTACTATTTCTGTTTTGGTGTTTAAAGTTGCTAAGTGTGGTTTGCATAGTATTAACCATTTTTCAGTTAAACATAGGTTGCACCTTTTTGAAACATTGCTGTATGGTGATGCTCTTTTTATGATTTTCAGGATATATTGTAGCTTGTTTTTGCGTCTTTAAGTTTCCAGATATATTTGCTCAGTTCTGTATATATTTGATAATTGGCTCAGAGGCCCAAGATATATATATATATTGCAAGCGGGAAACATAGCCCATTCTCCCTCTAAAAAGGCGCTCTTATTGATGAAAAGTAACCATATGTAACTAAATGTGAAGTTCAGTATGTATTTTTTCAAATGAAACTGGACGTTTTGTGTGTGAACTTAATGGGAGAATGGCTGAATGTGAATAGTAACGATGCTGGCAAGTTTTGAAGTGCAAACTGAAATGTAAGAAAAGGTTATTTCATCACCCCAACAGCCCAGAGGGTTATCATCCACGGAACAAGAAAAAAAAAGTAGGTCAGCATCATGATAAAGTAAATCTGGTTGGTGATCCTCATTAGTGGGCTTGAAATGTACCTCAAAACCAATTTTCATAATTATCTTGCAGTTAAAACACATCTGGGCCTCTGAGCCAATGATCAAATAACCAGTTTTGTTCCCTTTCGTTGTTGTGCCTTGTGTGTGAGAGGAGTTTCAGTTGTGTCATTTACGTTTCCCTATGGGTATGACACACTGATGCTTAAATCAATAAACAGATAAAAATAACTAACTAAAGTAAAGAAAGAAAATATGCAAGCACATGAAAAAACAAATTCAATGAGAAGAAGAAGAAGAAGAAGAAGAAGAAGAAGAAGCAGAAGAAGAAGAAGAGGACAACAACAACAACATCAACAACAATAATTTTAAATTCTCTCTCTCTCTCTCTCTCTCTCTTTCTCTTTCTCTCTTCTCTCTCTCTCTCTCTCTCTCTCTCTCTCTCTCTCTCTCTCTCTCTCCTCTCTCTCTTTCTCTCACTCAGCAGTTTGGCTGTCTTGTGAAATAGTTTGAAGATGGGCATGATTTAGATCTGATGGTCACTGTCAACATGTCGTATCGTCCACAAGAGGATGACATTGTCATAAAACCCAGCTGACAAAGGTGGTGCGGTAGTGGTGTGGGACAGGAACTATATATAGCAGAAGCTCTCAGGCAACTCAACGACACCACCAGCTACCAAAAACTGAAACAGCCCACCCTCCCAGTAGACCAGAAAACTGTTTCAAAAACCATTAAGGCTCTTGTCAAAAAGGCCACTTACCCCTATGGCTAAACTGTTAATCAAAGCCAAGACCAGAGAGTCAATTTTCTACCTTCTGCCCAAAATTCACAAAAGCTAACACCCCTGGTAGACCCATCGTCTCAGCCTGCAGTTGCCCCACAGAAAATATTTCTGAATACCTCGACTCCATCCTCACCCTCGTTCAAGACCTGCCCACGTTCATCAAGGACACACTCATGCTCTCAGTCTCATTAATGACCTCCACCTCAACCGAAGTTTCAGCCCAAATATCTATTCACTCTCGACGTGACATCTCTGTATACTAGTATTCCCCATGCAGATGGACTGCAAGCCCTGTCATTTTTTCTCAACCAAAGAACAGACCCTTCCCCTGCAACTACCACTCTCATTCGCCTTGCGGAACTTGTCCTCACCAACAACACCTTTACCTTCCTTGGCGACACTTTCAAACAAATCAGTGGTGTCGCCATGGGTACCAAAATGGGCCCCAGCTACGCATGCCTTTTCATGGGGTACTTTGAACACAACTTCCTGCAACAATACCATGGTTCTATCCCTGAATTCTATAAACGCTACATCGATGACGGACTTGGTGCTACCTCCATGCCCATCAATGATCTCCATGTCTTCATCACAGCAGTCCAGAACTTTTATCCAGCTATCAAGTTCACTTACGCAATATCTGACAAGTGCATCACTTTTCTTGACATGAATCTCTCCATCACTGATAGTGGACTCCCCACCTCCATTCCACTACAAACCTACGGACTCCCACTCTTATCTCGACTACAGATCGTCACATCATCCCAGTACCAAAACCAGCATACCCTATTCTCAGTTCTTGAGGCTCCGCAGACTTTGCTCTGAGAACTCTGTCTTTAACGTAAAAGCCCTTGAAATGAAACAGTTCTTCCTTGATCGCCACTACCCGAAGACATCATCGATCGTGCTCTCCAGAAAGTCCAACTCATCGCCCGTCCACAAGCTCTGGAAACCCAAACCCCAGGAATCCACAGAGACAGACCTGTTGTCAGCCTGCTCTACCACCTTCTACCCACAGGTGCGCAAAATTCTCCAAACCAACTGGAACATCCTTCAGTCTTGTGCCCACTCAGCTAGAATTTTTTCCCAGCCCCCTCTAGTTGCCTACAAACGGGACAAGAATATCCGTGACTTGCTTGTGCGTTCCAGTCTCCAGCCTCACAGACGTCAATCTTCTGTAGGCACAAGCCCATGCAATCTGCCCAACTGCAAGACCTGCCCCTTCATCTGCACTGCCATTGAAGTGAAAGGACCCAGTTCACACATGACTGTCTCCAAATTCTTCAACTGCCAAACCACTAACTTGGTCTACATCATCCACTGCACCGTTTGTTCTAAAACTTTACATCGGCGAGACTGGACGCACTTTGACTGTCAGATTCAAGGACACCTCGCTGACATCAAATACAACAGGGACAAACCAGTAGCCAAGCACTTCAACCTCCCCAGCCATTCCATGTACAATGCAAGAGTGAAGGGCTTGTGGCTCATGAAAACCAGTGACTCTAGAGACAAGAAGGATATGGAGTCTCACTGATTCAAAAACTGGGCACCAGAAATCCAGCTGGTATGAATGAAAAAGCTTAGTAATTCAGTGTACTTTTTTTTTTTTTTTTTTTTCCCGAGACAACTCAGGTGGACAATGACTTATGATTCCCTTTCCCCTTTAGTACTTACCTGTGCATGGTTGGTCTTTTCTATCGTCGAGTGAGGACCACCTCAAATCCAGTCCCCCCACTACCTCAAAGCCAGCCAGACAGCTACAGCTACCTGACCATTGCAGATGCCTGTCCTCTACTTCAAGCCAAGGGAGCGACGGGTGGCGTCCGAGACAACACCGACTAAGACCAAACCCGGGGAAGACAACCCCCATACCTGCGAAACCAGACGTGGCCTTCGCCTTCCCTGGTTGCGCCGTCAGCTGTTTGACCCTCTGAGGAAAGCTGCAAGCTCGGCTTGGACAGAGCGCGTCACAGTGGCCTTCGCCTTCCCTGGTTGCGCCGTCAGCTGTTTGACCCTCTGAGGAAAGCTGCAGCTCGGCTAGGACAGAGCGCGTCACAGTTACCCATTTATTCCCCACTGTTACACCCCCCCCCCCCCCCCCATGTGTGCACTTATGGGCGTGTATATGAGTGCGTACGTGTTTGTTCATGCTCACGCGCGCACTTGTGTGTGTGTGTGTGTGTGTGGTTTTGCCCGCGGGCAAGTTTTTTTTTGTTGTTTTTTTTTTTTTTTTGCGTGTGTGTGTGTGGGGGGGGCGAGCCTTGCAGCTCTTAGCTGCGTCTGGCTAGTGGGTTTTTTCTCGGGGTCCTCCCGTTTTCCCTCTCACCCCTTGGTGCTTGGGTAGGGCAACCTACCTTGGGTCAGACTTGGGTCGGATGCTTTAGGCGGCTGACCTCTTTTCTCCCCCCCCCCCCCCCCCCCCCCCCTTGTCATTTAAAATGCTTTTTCGAGTTTATTGTATCTTATTTATTGTGCTTTCTCTTGTTCATTTCATTCATATGCAACACACCCACTACATACCATCACACCCTCCCCCCACTCCTCTCCTTCCCCTCCTCTTCTCTCTCTCATTCTCCACTCTTCCTCTACTTCCATTCTCTCTCTGTCTCTCCCGTCTCTTTCCCCCCTCCCCCCTTGTCATTTAAAATGCTTTTTCGAGTATATTGTATCTTGTTTATTGTGCTTTCTCTTGTTCATTTCATTCATTTGCAACACACCCACTACATACCATCACAACCCTCCCCTCCACTCACTCTCCTTCCCCTCCTCTTCTCTCTCTCATTCTCCACTCTTCCTCTCCTTCCACTCTCTCTCTGTCTCTCCCCTCTTTCCCCCCCCCCCACCCCCCCCCACCCCCCCCCCCCCCTCTCTCTCTCTCTCCCTTTCTCCTTTTCCTCCTCCTCACTTTACTCTACCCTCTTTCTCGTGCCCTATTCCTTGAACTCTACTCACCCTCTCTTCCACTGTCCCTCTGTCTACTTCACTCACCACTTTGACTTCACAAGGGAAGTATTGTGCATGTTTATGTCTGTACTTTTTTTTTTGTTTGTCCTGAGGAAGGCATTTTGCCGAAAATTTCTTGTCCTGTTTTGTGTCGTGCAATAAATCGTCGTTACTTCACACTTTGTTTTGTGTGCTCTTCTGCTTTTTTGTCGTGTTTCAGTAACACCGCAGTTTGTTTCATTTGCCGTATCGTCCAGTGTTTGAAGCAAGTATCTATGGTATATCTATGTCCCATGCTGTACTGTCAACATGCCGTATCATCCAGTGTTTGAAGCAAGTGTCTATGGTATATCTATGTCCCATGCTGTAGTACTGTCAACATGTCGTACCGTCCAGTGTTTGAAGCAAGTGTCTATGGTATATCTATGTCCCATGCTGTACTGTCAACATGTCGCATCGTCCAGTGTTTGGAGCAAGTATCTATGGTATATTTATGTCCCATGCTGTACTATCAACATGCCGTATAGAGAACAGGGAAAGGGGCATTCTGGGCCACTTCCGCCCTCACCCAGTTTCGGGCGAAAGTAACCAGAATGCCCCTTTCCCTGTTCTCTGACAAGTAAGACTTCAATAACTAAAAAATAACGATTATCTACAAACAAACATACTGTGCAGGGTTATCCGTTTTTAATACTAATTTACTAAAGTTTTCAGAGAGTAGCGTAGGGGAAAGTAGCCAGGACTGAACACGCCCCATAGAGTAACGCAGGGAAAAGCAGTTGTGGCTGAACGCGCCCATATACACGGTGGGTGCACCAGGCTATCCGATTACTTCGCGGTATGTTAATTACAGCGTGGGGAGAGAGAGAGAAACCCTGACAAACCCGTTAAGGTTAAGTTGCCCTCAGAACAGACAGACAGACAGAGAAGAGAGACAGACAGACAGAGAGGCGGGCACACACTAACACACACACACACTCTTTCTCTTTCTCTCTCAATTAAATGTCATAAAATCCGCACACTTCTTCTGACTAATTTCCAACTACAAACTTTGTACATAGACAGGCAGACACGGGGCTGAAACCCGATCACTTAATTTACGGCTCGCGGCAGTTTGCACCTAGCCTGTGCTGTGTAAACGAAGCACACTCGGCCGGTTACACCACATTGCATCAGAAATTCGAGATTGCCACGTCGACAAACCGGATCGAGGCTGTCACGCGACACGACTGGGGCCGTCATTGTTGTTGGAGATACTGCACAGGCTGTGTTTTGTTTGCGCTCTGGTGTGACCACTGTGTTTTAATTGTGTTATTTTAAAATGGCTAAAACGTTACTGAAGAACAGGTTTGTTATTCGAGGCCATAAGTTTTACTTTAACTGCATGTTAGAGTATTTGTTGAAAAAATTAGTTGAGTCAGTCAGTGAAGGCAAGCCAACTATTCACATGTTGGCCCGCACAGCGGGCGTGTGCTAACACGTTCCTCGCTATACAGCGAGAGCCGCCTCTTTCTCTGTTCTTCATTGCGCTTAACTGGTAGTTGTCTTGAAGGTAGGCGAAGCATGTTGTGAAACCGGAGAGACTATCTTAAAAGGTTTGTTGGTTCAAGGAATGAAACAAGATGTAGCCAGTTTTAATACGTGTTTGACTATGATGAGATGGTTCCTTATCTAATAAATGGCGCTGCATTGTTGAAAGTTGGCCGAAGCAAAGCAAACCATCACGCGTTGATTGTTGGGAGCTGGCTTGAGACAGCTAAAGCCATGTTTAAAAAACATGGCGTTCATTTCTTAAGGCGGAGGTAAACACGACTGATTCGTATTTGAAACATTTTTGCTGTTCCTCCCTAAGTAAAAAATGTTCTCAGTTTGTATTAGACTTGATTGATTGTTAACTATAGATTCAGTGTTCATGTGACAAGCTGATCTGTGTATTAAGATGTGTATACTTTTCTACTTTTTTAATTCTAACCAGTTCATCTGCCTTTTAAGTGTGCCCTTATGCAACTGAATGGCGATTTTCGAATGTTCTGGCAAACAAACTAGATAGGGCTAGGCAGACCTTGTACATCTACCAGTATGGAGAGGAGTAGTGTGGGGCCCAGCACTATCTTCATATAAATGCTCCAAATATACAATGACGGATGTACTACTACTGGCGATTAGAGCCGCCATAAAAGCTTGGCCTCAGCAGTAATTGCTGTAACTCTGCCATAGCCAGTTGCAAGCCTGGTTGAGAAAAGAGGAGCAGAGCAAACTAGGTCAAACAACCCTATGTGATCGCTTGCCGCCAATGACGTTAGCACCTGCAAAGCTCGGTGGCAAACTAGGTCAAACGACCCTATGTGATCGCTTGACTACAAAGCGCGGCACCACCAGCAAAGCTCAGCGGCAAACTAGGCCAAACGACCCTATGTGATCACTTGGGGTTGATTGAGGTTGCGCGCGAGACACAGCCTGTTTAGTCACAAAGCAAGAAGTGGCCCTAGTAGTTCTACTTTTTGTTTGTTGTGTGTTTTGCCTACCCCACGCACGCGCGTCCCCCCACCCCCACCCCGGACTGTCTATTATGTTTGTTTGTTTGTGTTTGTTGTTTGTTTTGTCCTGCCCACGCATGCACACCCCCCGCCCCACCTGCCCCACCCCCCACCCACGCATGCACACACTCAAGTTCCTTCTAAGTTTTTAACAAGTTATTCTCAAGTTCTTACTTAAGTTACTTCTAAGTTGTCCTTAAGTCATTCTCAAGTTATCCCCAAGTTCTTACTTAAGTTACTTCTAAGTTTTTAATTAAGTTGCCCCAAGTTTTTAATTAAGTTCTTGATCAAGTTCTTAATTAAGTTCTTAATAAGTTTTTGATTAAGTTCTTGATAAGTTCTTGATTAAGTCATCCTTTAAGTAAAAACTAAGTTCTTATTAAGTTATCTTATAATTATCAAAAAATACAATCTATGTTTTTATCTTAAATGTAGATGTCTAATATAGTACACACACGCCTCAAAAAACGTGTCATCGTTGAGGATGTCTTGCTCAGCGTTCTCTGCATAGATCTTAAGGAAGGTCTTACATCCGAAGCAACCGCATTGATTACAATTCTGGTCTATGGAAATGTCTTTTATAGACTCCAGGTCTTTATTTATTGACTTCATCATTTTATAATACGCCATGATCTATTTTTATAAAAAATTAAAATTAAGTTATTAAAATATTATTCCATTATAAATGGATCAAAATGATGCTTTGTTATTGGCGGTTTTGGCGTGCAGTTGCGTTCGGCTTCTGTATTTAGCGGTGGAGATTGTTTGGGCTCTTGTTTTGCCAGCGTTGTTTATATATTTTATAACCGTAATAACCGCCCCCAGCAGCAGCAAGAGCACCAAAATGACAACAGTTTTAAGTTCAATATTCCATGAAGACTTTGGGCCCTTGTATCACATGGAGTTTTTATAGCTGGCATTGAATCAACTTGTTCTGGCGTTGGAGGTGCATGATGAGTCATATTCTGTAACATTAATTTTTTTTGTCTGTTCCACTCTGCTAATTTTTTCCTGCTTCAACACGCCAGGATTTTTAATGGTCTCCACCTGATTCAGCGTTTTCTGCTGTTTTTCTGGCTTGGTTACTTTCTCCACCTGATTCAGTGTTTTCTGATTCTGCTGATTTTCCAGATCGTTCATTTTGAAGGGAAATAAAATCTATATGATTAAAAGTTATTAATCCCATGATTAATGGCGATAACAATGTTCCAAATTTGTAATATAAATCACAGCCTAGAGACTCTAATGACTTTGTTAAAACTGGATCTTGCGTTAAATCATACGTAAGATCTTGTTCAGAATCAATGGGAGCAAATCTACTGACTAGTTTAGTGTACAAACTAAGAACCGTTTGCCCCACACTTTTCACCATTCTAGACCCCAGCTGCGCTTCATACCTGTTATGATACTTTAAAATGTCTTGCGGCGACATCTGTTGAATCTGTTCTATGCTGAATTCAGTTCCGAGGAACTGTTTTGTTTCCCACATGCTGCCAAAGAATACAGCCTCTCCTTTTTGGGCATAATAGCTTGATCATCAACTGGTCATTCATAAGTTCAGGAAGGTTTAGGCCGCCTTGTAGCTGTAGTAGATCATCACTGTTCATGTTTTTTAATAATTATAATTATTTTATTTTATAAAAATGAGCACCGAAAAACTGTTACCAACCTTGTATACCATTCTGCTGTTATTGGAGGACTAAGTGTAGGATACTCAATGCTTGGTTTAAAAACTTGTTAAAAATAAAACCGGCAGATCTTGGCAAACTAGACTTTGAGGATTCAGCAAAGCTGATTGCTATCAAATTTCAGCTTCGGTTGCCACGAAAGATTTTTCGTTAAGCAAGGAATAATTCCAGACAATATAAATATGTAAGAAAAAAAATACATTTATAAAAAATGGCTTCACTCGCAATAATGATAGGCGGCGCTGTGGTTAATGCGCTTGCTTTTAGCGGAAGTAATTTTGCATTTAGTAAATGCGGGATGACGGCGAGAGAAAAAGACATAACAAAGCTATGGAGGAATAGCAGCTGCACAAGACGCCTATGAAAAGCAGAGACTTGAGCAGTTAGATTTTATTAATGACACACTGAAAAAACTGGGGCATGCAGCTTACATATTTAAGATGTTGATCAAGCAATAAAACAATATTATCTAGTAACAGGCAAACCAGTCCAGACAAATTGCCCCCACCAAAATTCAGTGACTTTTATCAACCATCAGAAAAACAAAAGATGCAAGAAATCGGGTTTATTGTCGTTGGTATGACCGTTGTGTATTTTGTTGCACATAATATTGGCTGAGTAAAAAATGAACAAAATCTATTATTCGCCAAAAGGATATTGGAAGGGAATAACAGCAATTAAAAAGCTAAGCCAAGCAGCTGGAGTCAGTGAACAAACAGCAAAAGAATGGTTATCTAAACAAGCGATTTGGCAAATTTATTTACCTGCGCCCAAACGAATACAGAGACACACTTTGTCAATACAACTCCAAACGACACCCATCAAATGGATCTTCTATATTTACCCTCTGATAGGATTAGACGAAAAAGATTTAAGTACGCACTCACAGTCATTGGGCATAGCTTCAAGATACAAGATGCGGAACCATTAAACACAAAAGAGTGCTTCTGCTGTTGCTGTTGCTATACAATGATATACCAACGAGGCCCTTAACTTACCCTCGCATGATTCAAGTTGATGATGGAAAGAATTTAAAGGCCAAGTGAATCAATTATTGTTAAAACACAGAGTTACTATTAGAATAGGCATTCCGGGAGTTCACAGATCACAGGCTTTAGTTGAAAACTTTAACAAACAGTTAGCCGAAAGACTTTTCTCCTACCAGTATCACAGAGAGCTTATTGAAATCTGCAAACAGAAGGGTTAGAAGACTGCCCCAGTTTTGCGCGCATGAATAATGAAGAATTTAAAGGGTAAAACCGTCAAGCAATAAGAAAACAATAATGTTGCTGAAGGAGATCTTCACCGGCAAAACTATTACCATTTGATTGAAAGTAGGTACCTTTATTACCGGAGAGGATGGGGACATTGATCAGGGAACGATCCAATTTGGAGTTTGCCATTGAAATAAAAAGAATTGTAAGATGAATCCGCCCGTGTATTATTTAGAAAAATTGTAAAAAATCAACGCTCCTCAAGATTTTGTGAAAGAAGAATGCAGATAATCCAGCTCAAAGTCGCTTTAAAATGTAATTTCGCAAACGTTACGTTTTGAATTTGTAAAATGATGGTTAAGGAAGGCGCAGAAGGAAACAACAATGGTAAAAGAAAGAAGTAAAAGAAGGAATTTAGGTGTAATGCTATTAAGGATAAATTTTTTGGAGGATTAATAATAATGCATAAATCATCCAGATCACCTACAACTCAAACCCCAAATTGGGAAAAAGAATATCTCGAAATAATAAAAAAAATTCGAACTCGTCAAGCAAACATGAGAAAAGATTTAAATGAATTGGATGAAGCTATGATTGATCTTATAATAAAGTTATGAAAAATATAAAACCCCTGTTTATGCGGTCCTCCAGTGCCGATTGCATATGAAAACTCCGGATTAACAAACACCCGTTTTGTGTTTGTTCTATCTAATGACTTCTTTGTTACAACTGTTGTGTTGATCTCATGTAGATTAGATCGCAGTTTTACGTTGTCATGATGAAAAGTCTTATTGCCAAACAATGCTTCTTTGTAGTTGTCATGTGATATGTTTGACTGCACAACGCTGCGAGATATTCCCTTTGCTTTCTTAATGATTTTCTCCTGGCTCGAAATACTGTACATTTTTGACCTTAAACCAACAAACTCCTTGATCACCTTTCCAGATAATTCATCCTTCATCTTTCCTAAAACCTTCTTGTTAGTAATTGAATGCAAAGGCGAATCTTTAGGGTAATCAGATGTATCATACCATCCCGCATGTTCTTTGGCTACTTCCATTTCCATGTCTTTATAGATGTCTTCAGTAGGAATATCTATAACAAAACTGTCTGTATCTGTGTAAAGTACTCTGGACTCAGGATACGAGGGCTTAAAGTAGTCATAAAGAAACTCTAACATCAAAAGCTTTGATAATTCTAAAACAGTAAACCAATAAATACAGGTTTGTCTAATTTGACTTTCTTTTTTTTCATCATTATACCAAAAGCTGATCATGAAATCTTCTAAAGTCCTGTTAATTAGGTTTTGAAGTTAGCTTAATTGTTTCGTTCTCTTGGGGAAATTTAAATCTTTCGCTTGTGCGGTTTTTCCCCTTAGTTTTTCCAAAAACAGGGGTTGTTCATCAGCTTAAAAAAAGTCTTTTTTGAAGCATCTGTGGATTTAGTTCTGAAAAATCAGGTTTTTCCCATAAAGTATGGTTTCAAAAAACTTTTCTTGACAAAAGCAATTTTTCCCGGATGAACTGCTGAAAAATTTAAAACCATGTTTTTAAATAAAATTGTAAAAGTCTAAAGGGCAGACAAATTTTTTTTTTGCCTCGAAGTTTGGGGCAAAAGTTTAGGGGCTCTCTTGGATCCATCTTTAGACTTTTGCTGCTAATGGTTTGTCTTTATGCAGGTCTTTTGGATTTCCCTAAAAGGTTATTCTAAGTCAACTTTAGAATGACCCGCGCTGCTGATCAGGCCCCAAAAATCCCCAAAACCACTTTAATGTTTTTTTAAATATTTTTTCGTCCCTGTGTAATCTGAAGTTACGTAAGGGAAGGTATTGCGCCTTTGCCCAACCTTCCGATTGTTTGCTCAAATACATGAGAAAATTTGGGCCCTTTTTACTCGGATCAAAAATGATCCAATTTATTTGTTGTTTGCTTTACATTTAAGGGTTTGCGACCCCTACAATTCCTCCACGAAATCCGTTTTCAATCATCTGAATCAATTGGAAAAAATTGGGCCCAAAAAATTAAATTTGTCCCTCCGGGTAACTTTAAGAAAGCGTCCAACTCACCCAGGGTGCAAAAAAAATTAAATGGCGCAGGACCCAAAACTGTAAGGTTTTCATGCGGGTCTTTTTTTAAAATTTTTTCAAAGACTTTCCCCCAAACCCAAACTTACATTGCCATTAAATGGAGTCATGATAGTCCCCCATCGTTTTTAAAAATTAATTTTTCCCAAGCTTTCTTGAGCATCGGGTTTAATTTGGGAATCGCTCCCCCCCTTTCCCTTTAAAGGGATTGAAAAGAAGCCCCTTTTTAGGGGGGAAGGGTTTTTCTTCTTTTTAAAACCTTTTCCCCAAGGTTCATGTACTCAAAAGGGTAACCCCCTTTTAAAAAGCGTTGGGTCAAAAATATTTTTCCCGTTATTGGGCGGATTTAAGGACTTTGCCGTCCCTCAAATTGAGCCCTTTCATGTTTTGCATAGAGTCGTAGAAAAAAATTTTATTTAGATTAAAGCACATGTACTTTTTGATGCTGTGCAATGCTTTGTTTCCCCTGAAGGCGCTGGTTATGCTTGCTTTAAAAGGTGAGAGTCAAAAACCTCGCAATTTTGGGGGAAAAAATAAAAGGGCCAGTTTTCCATGTTTTGGGGGGGTTTAAAAAAATTTTATTTGGGAAGATTGAAATTTACTGTGCGCTGCACCTCTAAATTTCCCCACTAATGTGATAAAGGTCTTTTTTCGGGGGGTTTTCATTTTCTTGGGGTTGGGCCAAAAAGCAAACCCAAACAATGCGTGGCGGGAGTCATACTGTTTTTGGTTTCGGGCCCACCATTATGATTTCAGAAAAAGTTTGTTTTAAATTAAAAACGGCGTTCGCATTGAAAATTGCGTTTTTTAAGTTGTTTCTGAAAGCATTGGTCCTTATATTTGGCCTGAAAAAAACGCCCCCCCGACCTAACAATAAGAAGGAAAATGAAAAAATTTCTGATTTTTTCTCTTTAAAGGGGATTTTTTTCGAAGTTTTTGTGGGTGGCCCTTAAAAAGGGAAAAATTGGTGATTAAAAGTCTGGGGAAAAAAAAATTTTGGGAATGTTGCATTTTTTTCCAGTTCTTAAAACAAATTTTGACCCGGGGGGGGGGCAAATTTTGTTTGTTTTAAAGGGTTAAAGAACTTTTAAAATGTTTTTTTATGTTAACTCGCAGCTTGCACAGATGGAATTCTTGTTAAAATTTTCTGCGTTTTCTTTTTTGCTAGGGTTTGTTTGTAGTATAACTCAAAAATTCTACCTTTGGGGTTTATCAATGTTTTAATGGGGTAGCCCCGGGTAAAAAAATTAGTAGAAATTGTAAACATGTTTTTTGTTGGTTCCCCTATTTGGGACTTTTTCCCTTACCAAGGGGGAAGATTTTTTTTCCTTTCCCTGTGTTTACATTAACAGTTTTTGGGGTTGTTTTGTTTTCAAACTGACAATTTGGTCTACACAAACGGGGAAAGGTATTCCATTAAATTTAAAGATCTTTGGCGTATTCCCGTTAGTTAGTAACTTTTTCTGGTGTTCGCGGGGAAAGATGCAGCCTTGCAAGAACGCACCACATGAAACATTTGTGTTTTGAATTTTTTTTATGGTTTTTCAAAATGGGTCTCTTTAAAACCCCAATTCCCCGGGGGCGGAATGTAAGGGCCCTTTCCCCAATCGGTGCATAATTAGCTGTTTTAATTTTTCTCTAAGCTTTGCCCCCCTGGGCCCAAACCCGAGCCCCCTTTTTTTTGCTTCTCAGGGGGGGAAACGTCCCCAAAATGTGTAAGGCTGTATGCCCCAAAGGGGGTTAAGTCCCTATGAGAAAGGGAAAAGTCTGTGTTTAGTTGGCCCGACTTCTTTGATTTTTTTCATTTAATTTTTAATAGTCGATTTTTAAAACGCTAACATTACTTTAAAACCCGGTTGGGGGTCTATTGTTAGTTTGCCCGGAACTTGGAAAAAATTGCATGAACAAAAACTTGCCCGTACGTTTGTTGGGTCAATGATTTTAAAGCAAAATCATCAGTGTCTTGATAAACGCCTCTCTTCAAAATTCTTCAAAAAAATTCGTCTTGCCCTTATATTTTCTTAGCCATTTGTCTTTCTTTTTAAGCAATTTTTATTTAAATTAAAAAAAAATTTCTTTAAACGAACCAATATCAAAGGGTCTTTTTTGGGGGGAACCCCCTTTTTAAAAAAAGTTTTTAAGCCCTTTGGGCCCCTTTTTAAGGGGCTGTTTTTAGAACAGAGTTTAAAGTTTCGTTTACCCTTTTTTTAAGCATTCCCTTTTTTTTTGGGGTTTGGGTCGGGGGTTGAGAAAAAAAAGCCCCCGCCTTTTTTGAAGTCAAAAATTTTTTTCTTTTGTAGTTATAAAAAACGGCCCGTAAAAGATTAAATTTTTCATCCGTGTTTTTTGAGTCAAAAAGCGCTTTATTTAAAGGGCAGTTTTTAAAAGAATAAAATTTAGCGTTATTGTTGGGCCCTAGCGGGGTGCTTTTGGAGTTTAGTTTTTTAAATTTTTGGCCAGCCCCCATTACAGCAATGAAACAAAGGGCCCAAAAGCTTAAAAACAAACCCCTAGAGGTAAAGCTGCGGGTGCGCCCGGGCCCCTTGTAAAGGCTTTCACTTGTTCCCGCCCGATAGAGCACTTTATAGTCGATTCCAGTTTAACATAAAGTAACAGATTTTAAAGGGAGCGGGGAAAACCTTCGTTTGGTTTTGCTGTAAATTTTGGGAAAGTCCCGCTTTTTGTTTTGTTGCATTTGCGTAAAGTTTGTTTTTCTGAAGGCTTTTATTCCGGGGTTTTTATAACGCAGAATTTTCCCCTATTTCTTCTCTTGGGCACTCCGGGGGGTGTAGGCACATTTGGTTAAAACCCTTTAAAAGAAATGCTTTTTTTTTAAAAGGGAAAAAAAAAATTTTTGTATAACCTCTTTTAATCGTTTTCTTCAATATTCAGTGCGGATTTATTTAAAAAAAACAAAATTTTTCTTTAAAAGGGTTTACGGTTTTTTCTTTTTCAATTTGAATTTTTTTTATTGTCTCTCATTTTTTCCAATTTTCCCTAAAAACCCTTATCCTCTGTTGACCTTAGGTTTAAAACCCTAAAACCCTATTTTTTTGTTAAATAATTTTTCAAGTAACATTGGAAGATGTAAATCTTTAGGGGCACTAGGTTGCTGTTGGGGTTTCACCCCTCCCCCCCAAAACAATTTTTTTTTTCGTCAAAATGATGAAAGGTCTAAACCGCTAGCGTAGATTTTTGGGTTGGGGTTCCCTCAATTTTACATTGCATTTTGTTTTTTAGGAAAATTTTTAAAAAATTTTCTTTTTTTTTTTTGGGAAAGGTTTTTCATTTCCCCAGCAATTTAAAAACCTTTTAAACGATTTTTGATAAGACGGCTTAAAAAAAATAAAAATTCCATTTAGTTTCTGCCCCGCTTTGGGAAATTTTTTATGATGAAACCTCTTTCGTAATATATTGCTAAACTTGACTTTATTTGGGCCTTAATAAACTTTGCTAATTTTTGGGTTGATAACAAAGGGCAAACTCTAAGAGATGTCAGAAATGCTTTTTTAAATTTTTTCCCCTTTGGGGTCTGAAGATTTGAAAAACGTTTTTGTATTCGTTTAAAAAATTTGTTCATATGACAAAATTTTTTTTAAAGTTTTAAAAATATGGTGCAGGGGCTTTTAACAACTCAAAAAAATTTTTGGGTATGGGAAAAAGGTTTTTTATACGCAAAATTTACGGCTACATTTCTTTTTGCCCTCTTTTTAACATCTGCGGGGCCTATTTTTATGTTTTAGTGCTTCTTTATTTTCAATTCCTTTAAAAAGCAAGTCGGCCCCTTTTATTCCCGTTTAAACCATAGTTAGAATTTGGTTAAAAATAGTCTGATTTTGTTAAAAAAAAATTTCTTGGGCCCCCCAAGTTTTTTTAGGAAAATTTTTTTTAAGAGGGGCCCCCAAAATTTTGGAAAATGTCCTGTTTGGGTTGTTGGGTTTAAAGGGGTTCCCATTTTGAAAATAAAAAAAGTGCAGAGCCGGCAAAATTACTTCATCCGCCCTAGGTCTGGAAATTTTAAAGAAAAATTTGATCCGAATTTAATAGTAGATGGGTTATTGGAACAGTAATTAAATTCCCCTTTTTTTCCCCTTTTCCCCCAACCCGGGGGGCTTTCAGTCTTCCCTTTTGGGGTTAAGGGGTTTGGAAACCCTGTGTAGTGCCCTTTTTTTTTTTTAAAAAAAAATAAAAAGTTAATTATTTTTAAAATGTCGGGAAATTTAAAACTGAAGAAGTTATGATGGGTTTTTGGGCCCCGGAGACGACATGAGTGAAATTTATTTCCCTTTGGGCACGGCATCGCTCGGGGGCTTTCAATTTGGGGTGAAATTTTAAAAGAAAGTCGGTTTGGAGCTTTTTTCAAAAATTTGGTCAAGAAAACCCCCCGAATTTTTGACCCAAATGAAATTTTTTAAAATTTTTAAAATGGTTTATTTTTTTGTAAAAAGGGGTTTAAGGAGAATTTGTTCGGCTTACAACTAAACCAGGAAACCCCTCAAAGTTTTTAAAACCAAAAAAAACAATTTTCAAAAAACTCAGTGTGAAAAATCAAAATCGCCCCCTTTGGCCCTTGCTAGACCAAAATTTTGATAGGGATGCAGTTGCTAAATTCAAAACAACTAAAGAACTCCCGGGCAGATAAACCCAAAAGCAAAACCTGGAATTAAAATTTAAAAACAATCAGCAGGCGAAAAAAATTTAAAAAAAACAAAAGAAGAAAAAAAACCAGTTTTTTAGAAAAAACGGGGTTTTAAAAAAAATTTTAAAGATTCCCCTTGCCTATGCGAGAATTTTTAGCCTTGATCATGTTTGAGAAGCACAAAGGGGGAATTAACAAACCCAATTTGCAAAACTAGGTGAACTGTGGGGGATAAAAAGAGAAAAAGAAAAAATCGTTGAGGCTTTATGACGCCAATTTTGGGATGATATTTTAAAAAAAGAAAAACCCAAAAAAACTAAAAGATTTTTTGAAAAAGAAAAAATCAGCAAAAAACTAGAAGTGTGACTACTAACCGAGACCAAAATTTCCCAACTAAGTGAATAGTTTTAAAAGAAAATATCCGGAAAAAAAAATTTTTTGAAGACAAAGGGCACTAAACAGAACGAATAAAAAACGTGGGTTTTTTTTAGCAAAGGGGTTTACATTAGCAACGTTAAACTGCCTTAGGATTTGCAATAAGTTTCATGGTGTTTGGGGATTTCAGGCGGTGGTGGGGAGCAAAATTTTAGTGCCTCCGCGCCCTGTCCCTCTCCACCTGAAAAAAATCATGGGTAAAAAAAAAAATTTTATTTCTTTTGGGGGTTTATTTTTTAAAAAAATTAGCCCTAAAACTATAGGCTCTTTACAGGTAAATTAGGAGGTTTGTTAGTGGCTTTTGTTTTATGCAAGCAAAGTAGTTTGGCTTTTTTTGGCCCCCTCACTTATTTGGGAATTTTGTTCTCTTAATGTTGGGTTTTAATTTTTGTAAGATAAAGACCAAGTAATCCTAGGCCCCGTTTTAAACCCAAAAACAAGCGCTGTCTTTTATATTCTGGTTTATTGGAACAGAGTCCCCGAAGATTTGCTGGTTTCAAAGGCCCTTTTGGGGTTTGGACTGGGGATTGGTTTACTTAAACTTGGGTGTTCTTTTATTGTTTTTTAAAAATTACTGGCTCAGAATTTATGTCGTTTTTCCCAACCCTTTTTTCTTTTCCTGCTATAAGAATTTTATTATTTTTAGGGTTTTTTATTGTTAAACCCATTGGGTGGGCTTTAGGTCAGAAGGCAGCATGTATTTTAAAAAAATGCCCAAAAGCAAAGTCTACTTTCGATCTTGGTATTGTTTAAAAAAAATTTTTGGTTTTCTTTCAATACTTGAGGGGAAAATCAAAAGGGAGAATTTAAAAAAGGCCCTCCTCCCAAATTTTTCCCAATTTTTGTTTTTTTGCGTTTCCCAAAACCCCCAGAAGGAAGGATCAGTTATGCTCGATCTGCCTGGCTTGCGAACCCAGAAACACCAAACGGGAAGTACGAATAGGTCGTTTATTCGTTTTAAATTCCCCCCCTAGTTAGGCCCCTTAGAAGTTTTAAGAAAATGTTGTCCCTGCTGTTTTTTTGCTCTTGTGGGAGGGGGCCCCGGGCTCAACAGTTTGTGCCAAAAAAAAAAGTTTTGAAAGGGGAGGATCCCAGTATAGTTATATTTTTGTGGTCCCCCCGAAAATAAAGGTCCCCTGGGCCATGTTAGACCCAAACTTTTGTCTAAAGCCTGTCTTGTGTTAATTTTAAAATTCGTTACGACCCCTTTTAAAAGCCTTCAGTCAAATTATTTTGCTGGTGGATTAAACGTTTGTCATTGGTAATGGCGCTTGCAGTTCAGTCAAAATGCTAACGTGTAATAAATGAAATCGTACATGACCCACCAAAGGATCATGGTGATTTTTAAAAGATCAGATACGCACCCACACCCAGTTGTTGCCCAAAAACAGCAAAGTTAACTGGTTTGATAAAAATGTCGGTGACTAAACCCGCTTTTTTTGATGTGGTCGTTTTCAATAGGGGGGTTAAGATAGCTCTTCAATGGGGTACTCACCTTTTTATGAAAAGAGGCAGTCTGGGTCACAGCAATGTCAAGAGTATCAGTTGCTATATTTTTAAGATTGTAGTGCGGCCCAACAGAATATTTTGCATCAGTATATTTAAATGCACTCATTTTTATTTGTTTTAAAAAATGTTTGTAACAATAACAACCCAAGACCGCCCTTCGTTTTTAGAACATGCTATTAATAACGAATGCGGAACTAGAACGGTCGCGCTCCATGAAATATTTTACAAAGTCGTATGGTTTAATATAAGTGAATCCAAGGAGAATAATAAGATTAAAAAAGTTAATAATAGAGGCCAATTAGTTAGCCAGTTAACAATAGCTGATGGTTATTACGGGTTTTGCTCACTAAAAGAAGCAATGAGTAACTTTGACATTAATCTCAAACTTAACAATGCAAATCTAAAAACAATGTTGACCTTCAAACCTGAAGAAGAAGAAGTAGGGTACTATTTTGATGAAGAGCTAGCTAAAATGTTAGGCTTTACAACTGCCAATCTGGCCGTTCATTAGTTTTAGAGTTACGTCAAACAAAACTACTTATGAGGAGAAAATCCGCTCGATCTTGCATTACATTCATTACTCTATGTTCATTTGGACGAGCTGAGCACTGATGAAAACTTATATGATGGAAGGCCCTCAACTGTTTTTAAGAGCTCTTCCATCAGGGAAAGCTGCATATTGCGATTATGAAATTATACAATTCCCTAATTTACAGTTTAAAAGATTAGTTTGCGGAAGGGTCGGATCATTTATTATAAAAATCAAAGACAAAACAGGGAAAGTCGTGAAATGTGATAACCTACACATTGTTTTGGAAATAAAATAATACGTTACTAAAAATAATGTCGCGGGGGCCAGAAGAATCAGGAGTTACATTAGCGCCTGTGAGGTGTATAACTTTAGAATTAAAAGACCTTGCAGACGTTGCGGACTTTGAACAGAATGGTGAGATAGGCGCTTTGTATGGGTTTGAGTACACTAAAGATGGTGATTATAAACGCAAAGAGGTTGGCGACAACAAAAAGTTTCCTAAACTAGAACAACTGCGCAATCTAGAGGCAAATAATGTTGGCCAGTATGAATATAAATAGTTCGAAAACCTGACCTCAAATGGCACTTAGAACCATATTTAGAATGGGAAATAAAATTTGAATTCATAAGCCATTTACATATTTTAGCCGTCAAAAAAGTTTCAGAAAAGCATTCAACTCTGGCCCTTTACATGTAAGTCTTATGCCAGACGACAATAGTCGGAAAGAAATTGAAATAACGCCGTATGGGAAAAAGCGTACATCCCCCACAGAAAAGAAACAGTTGTAAAAAAAGCTTCTACAAAATTACAGTTCTTTCCAAGCAGAAAATTAGGGGGACACGTTCACAATGATATTTGAAATTTCTGTCTTTAAAGATGTGGAGAGGGATGGGGTTGTGGGCGTTAGTGATGACCTTATAAAAGGAATTAATATTAGTGGCAAAACTTAGACGTTAAAACGTCTTAACGTTACCATCGTCGTTCTTCACAATGGCGAGGATATTAAGATCATAACAACAAGCAACAAAATCACTGTTAACTTAAATAGAAACAATTTTTACAGAACTGAATTGGATTAATTTTAAACAATTTAGGCCTTATAGGGTTTTATTATACTGAACAAGTTTTGACAGAGAGTATGATAAAAATAATAACTGGATTAGATTAAATTCTGCTATAAAACCCTGGAGCAGTTAAACTTTATGACAAAAACTCCTCATTGCTCATTGATTTGTGGGCAGACTGGTTGTGGAAAAACAATATTTATCCTCGACCTGTTACAAACAGTTTATCGCTATAATTTTAATCATATTGTGGTTTTCTGTCCAACACTTAAATGGAACAAAGCATATCATGATAGAAGGTTTATATGGACAGATGATGACATATATTTAGTTAATCCCAGCAATAAACTGAGTGAGTGTTTAGAACAGTTTTATAGACTGTTTGAGGGAACGCAAACACTATTTATTATAGATGACTGTTCGGCAGAAAGAGACATAGTTAAAAAGAGAAACACTTTGTCGAAACTAGCTTTCAGCGGAAGACATGCTGGGATAAGTGTGTGGATTTTATGTCAAAAATATAACTCAGTTTTAAAAGACTTTAGAGAACAGTTAAAGACTGTAGTTTTATTTCACATGAAAGACAAAGACTCATTTGAAGAATGTTTGCGCGAAAATGATGTTATTGAAAATGATCAGGAAAAACACAGGATTAAGCAAAAATTAAAATCTGAAAAGTTTAGTAAATTAGTATTGAAAACGGATAACCCTACACAGTATGTTTGTTTGTAAATAATCGTTATTTTTTGGTTATTGAAGTCTTACTTGTCAGAGAACAGGGAAAGGGGCATTCTGGGTTACTTTCGCCCGAAACTGGGTGAGGGCGGAAGTGGCCCAGAAATGCCCTTTCCCTGTTCTCTCGTATCGTCCAGTGTTTGGAGCAAGTATCTATGGTATATCATGTCCATGCTGTACTGTCAACATGTCGTATCGTCCAGTGTTTGAAGCAAGTGTCTATGGTATATCATGTCCCATGCTGTAGTACTGTCAAC
>CM031624.1:26059569-26104386 GCA_018398815.1 Conus ventricosus | reverse complement strand
ATGTCGTATCGTCCAGTGTTTGAAGCAAGCATCTATGGTATATCATGTCCCATGCTGTAGTACTGTCAACATGTCGTATCGTCCAGTGTTTGAAGCAAGCATCTATGGTATATCATGTCCATGCTGTACCGTCAACATGCCGTATCGTCCAGTGTTTGAAGCAAGTGTCTATGGTATATCCTTTTCCCATGCTGTAGTACTGTCAACATGCCGTATCATCCAGTGTTTGAAGCAAGTATCAATGGTATATCTATGTCCCATGCTGTAGTACTGTCAACATGCCGTATCATCCAGTGTTTGAAGCAAGTATCTTTGGTATATCATGTCCCATGCTGTAGTACTGTCAACATGCCGTATCATCCAGTGTTTGAAGCAAGTATCTATGGTATATCATGTCCCATGCTGTACTGTCAACATGTCGTATCATCTAGTGTTTGAAGCGAGTATCTATGGTATATCATGTCCCATGCTGTAGTACTGTCAACATGCCATATCATCCAGTGTTTGAGGCAAGTATCTATGGTATATCATGTCCCATGCTGTACTGTCAACATGTCGTATCGTCCAGTGTTTGAAGCAAGTATCTATGGTATATCATGTCCCATGCTGTAGTACTGTCAACATGCCATATCATCCAGTGTTTGAGGCAAGTATCTATGGTATATCATGTCCCATGCTGTACTGTCAACATGCCATATCATCCAGTGTTTGAAGCAAGTGTCTATGGTATATCTATGTGCCATGCTGTAGTACTGTCAACATGCCATATCATCCAGTGTTTGAAGCAAGTGTCTATGGTATATCATGTCCCATGCTGTACTGTCAACATGTCGTATCGTCCAGTGTTTGAAGCAAGTATCTATGGTATATCATGTCCCATGCTGTACTGTCAACATGCCGTATCATCCAGTGTTTGAAGCAAGTGTCTATGGTATATATATGTCCCATGCTGTAGTACTGTCAACATGCCATATCATCCAGTGTTTGAAGCAAGTATCTATGGTATATCATGTCCCATACTGTACTGTCAACATGCCGTATCATCCAGTGTTTGGAACAAGTATCTATGGTATATCATGTCCCATGCTGTACTGTCAACATGTCGTATTGTCCAGTGTTTGAAGTTAAGTATCTATGGTGTATCTATTTCCCACGCTGTCGTGTCATGATGAGCCAGGTCCAAAGTGCAGCTTTTAAGCTGCTTTGTATAACAGGGCAGGGGACTTCGGTCTTGGTGTTCGTTTGCTTGTTTATCAGAGCGGTCTTTTCCTAAATGGGACACCGGTCAAAGTCACCGACGCATGTTTTTCAGGGGTTGTGTCCCTTTGACTTTCGCCTGCCGAAGCCATTTTTCAGGATAAGATAACAACACCACAGTCACGTGACATAAACCACTCGGATAACACATACAATGATTATACCAACGTCATGAAGATCACACACACACACACACACACACAGATCACACATACCATCACCATACCACAATCATTCAGATCTCTCTCTCTCTCTCTCTCTCTCTCTCTCTCTCACACACACAATCTCTTTACAATACCACAATCTTTCAGATATCTCATGCACATGCGTGTGCACGCACACACACACACACACACACACACACACACACACACACACACACCATCACAACACCACAATCATTCAGGCCACACACACACACACAGAGTCAAAATACATCAACAATAATTCTGAATATATCATGCCTTCTTTATTATGAAATCAGCCTCTCTGAATAATTTGTGGATGAAACGGTGAATTCATCACCATTGCTGGCAGGGTGACTGTTGATCAGTTCTTTGTGTAGCACAATCCAAACCATGCAAACCAAGAACACCACACAAAAAAAGAATGACCATCACTGTAACAAGCAGTTCGCCAGTGCCCTGTACCAAAAGGAGCACCTGCCGATTGCTCTGATGGAACTGTTAACGTTCACAGGTGAGGCACGTCCAATGCAGTGCACACACCTTACGCTGTTTACCATCCATTCACATGCAGAGGCTATGCACGCAAGTTCACACTGAATGTGTGTTGACAATGCCAACATTCACAACTGATTACGTAACCAAAAAAATCTTCCTGGAAGTTGTTAAACAAGTCATAATTATGGTGTACGTTAAACAGACAACAAGAAAAAAAACAACTGCATAATCAATATCATAATAAGACCTAATCACACTACACAATTGGATGAGATTCAAAGTGAACCAATGCAAGTTTGTGCGAAGTTAACTTCCGTAACTGAGCTTCTTTCTCAAACATGTCAGAGCTAACCTCTTTATCTCTCCATTTCCAACCTGCCCTTTTGTTCGTGTCTAACCCTGACTCAGCTTTTTCATTATTCATTTCTTTCCTTTTTTAAATCTCACATTCTAATTCCAGATTACACTCACAGCATGAACACTTAACCTCTGTGACTGACAATGACTGAATGAGTGGTGCTGTGATGACAATAATCAAAGGGCACGAAAGTCAGGTTTTGATTGATTTTAGAGTCAGTCTGAATTAAAGCCTGCATATGTTGTACCTGTGGAAGTTATGCGCTAAATAGATGTGCACACCGGATGATCCATGCTTTTATCTCTATTCACATGGACACTGTGCATGACTGCTGACCATGTACATGTCGGCATTGGCCCCTACGACTGCTCTCCAAACTGATCTTGCCATACATAGAGTGTCAATTTATAAAACAAAAATTTAAAAGTTGAAAAAAAAAATTGCCCTCTTGAGAATTTATAGATAAAAGTCTTTGTTTGGGAAAACTACCATGAACAAAAGAAATTGATATTAAGAGTAAGAAGAGAACATGAAAAAAAAAATCAAGGCAAAAGAGTTGAAAGGGAGAGATTTTCTAGGAGCAGCACCAGAAAAATATTTGCACGCACAGGTGTAATATTTTGTGAACTCATTCCAATGGATTTCAGAAATACCCATGTTCACATACACTGAAATATGAAGGGTTGAATCGTTCAGAAGTAGTGAAGCATATATGAGAAACGGATCTAAAAGCTATCTTGTGTTTGCTGTCATTTCAAAGCACGCTCTAGGCCGGCAAAATCTTTCTTGAATCTGGCATAAATCAAATCAATGGCAGATCTCTCATTGTGCCTAGACTGTACATCAAACAGATCAGAACTCAACAGGCCCTTAAACATTCTTAACAAGGTAAAGGCTTCCCTTCAGGCTGATATTCAATAAAGCCTCGTTGTCCTAGTGGACACAAGACATTCAACTAACAAGAACAGGGCTCACAAACCACAGAGTGGGTATAATTTTTTTTCTGGTATTTTGCTGCAGGCAGTTTATGGTGTGACATGCCTCCAGCAAAACAATTTCCAAATCTTCATGGCTAACTAACTGCAGTGCCGATCTACAGGTGTGTATCTTCTGGAAACACTGTCCTGTGACACAGCACCAAGTCAACAGCAGTTTCTGGAATGTCAGAAGAAAAAGTGAACACTACACCCAAAGGTGCGAGGGGGACCCAGAGAAGTACTGTCTTCAACAACCAAACCAACCAGCTGGGAGCAATCCTGCACCACCCTTGGAAGCCTGCGCTGTGTTCACAAAGGGCGCAGGCAGGAACGCGGTATTCCATTAAGATGTCAAGGGACACAACTGCTCCCTGGCAGATGCCATTACGTAATGGCCACTGGATTTGACCCTACAGAACCCCCACAGGAGCGTTCCCATGGGTGTACCAGCTCATTATTTCACGACTGCAGAGCCTGCTGGCAAAAAAAAACCACCATCACGCAACTGCTGTTCATTCCGTAGCCTCACTCGTTGCTGTTCCGCTGACAGGTGAGGACAGTACGACTCCAGACACAGCCAAGCTTTCGTCATGAGGTCTTATGTGCTGTTTGGAGAGAATCCCGGGTTACAGTCTTTCCTGCTGTCAACAGGACTTTCCCTGAGTGTGTGGGTCTTTCCTCACTGTCACGGGCGGACCAGTATTTGAATGTATTCGAGTTTTGATGGGCTGTTCGTTACGGAGGTTGACAGCAGCTAAGACTCGGTATGTGGGTTGTAGAGGAGAGGGGGTAGCTCCTCTGTCACATTCAGTTTGTGCACCGCCCGTGTGGATCATGCATCCCCTCAGTAAACCATCACATAGGAGTAGTGTGAGAGGGAAGCGGGAGACCTGGATGAAGGTTGTGTGTGTGTGCTGTCATTTTAATAACGGTGCAGGGAGGTGTCTTGCACGTGTTCTGTGCATAAAGCATGCTGTTTATGCTTAACGGGTGTTGAATGTGAGTAGGTGTTTGTGGGGGGCGGAAGGGGAACCTTCTGCGCTATGCCAGTGTTCGGCTCTCTTTCTTTCTTCCTTTTGCTTTGCTGGTAAGAGGCCACGTCCTCGGTTGGTAGCCATACTTTTTTTCCACTTCGTCGTGGAGAGCAGCGGAAACCGGGCCGGAACCCTTCGCTGGGCGGAAGGCAGTCCACTGGGCTTTTGAAGGATCTCAATCCTTGGGTACCAGCACCATTCTTCAGAGTCAATCCAGACTCTTTACTTCCTTCGTTGGAGGTGGCGGACTTACTGGTGGGCTTTGGGCTCTTCGTTGAGGGAGGCTTGCCAGTATTTTTCTTCTGTCTTCACCCGCCGTTCTGGTAAATATATATGTATAGGTATGGTGTGTTATAATTTCGTTGGGTTTGAGAATTTGCACGCCAAGATGGGATTGGCATTTATTTGGTCAGTTCGTAATTTAAGTGACATTGAGGTCATTTATTTTAAGTTGGATGTTAAGCAATGGCTCTGTTTGGTGAGCTACTTGTATGCTTGACATGTATATCTAGTTTTACAGTGGAGTCGTTCGTATTTGGATAAATGTTGGAGTCAGGATATTCCAGAAGCGATACTTCAAAGATTGAAGCAAATTATTTTATTTTATTTTAACATCAAGTCGGGTCCGGAACGGAACGAGTGCCGCCGACTAACATTCAGTCGACTAGCGGAGATTTCCGATGTGGCGCTTCCGCCATTGGTTCCGCTCCTTGTCTTGTTTGTTTGTCTCTGTGGTTTTTTTTTTATTTGGTTTCTTTTTAATGAAAGTATTTTAGAGATAAAATGGAAGAATGTATGAGTGTTATGGAATGTCACTTGGTATTAATTTAAAATGTAATGTGAATTTCCAAATGTTTACTGCATTGCAATTTGTAATATGAATGAGAATGTAATGTGAAATATAAGAATTATTAGAATTATAGTAAAAGAAAATAAGGAAAAGAGGAAAACGGCAATGATTCGGGAACAGATGAAAACAAATAGTGGTTGTAAAAGTTTATTCTTCTCTAAATTCTTTTAATTGTACGTACACAGTCCACACATGCCCTGCATTCACACACATAATCCACAATCATCAGATTGTGCGGCGATGGACTGACATCCGCCGCAGGGCGGTCGTTCTGTGTTTTTCGTTTCTTCTTGAGTGGAGATGAGCCACAGTTGCTGACGTTGGGCGACCTGGAGGATGTTCCCGGAGGGAAGGTTTCCGGAGCCGAGCCTGAGGGGTGCGGGAGTCCGGCACAGGAGGTCGTCTTCTCGACGACAGTGAGGAGCACATCCAGTCGTGCTTCGGGAATTTAATACGAGGAACACTCGGGGACAGTCTTCAACAGAAAGTTATGTGGCAAGTGTGTGTGGTATATGGGCTGTGGATTTGTGTGCGTACGCTAGTGTGATTTAATGTATCTAGTTATGCCCTGTTGGTTGTATTAATTTGTTTCTCCTCTTCTTCCTCTTTGTTGGGGGGCGGTAGCTTTAGTTGGTTATAGGTCGGGTGGCAGTGAGATCCGGGTGGTGGTGTTTTTTTTGTCGAAACTCCCATCTATCGGGTTATTTTGTCCCTTAGCGATAGTTAGCTCCTGATAGGGTCTCTATACTTTGGGTTGTTGTTTTTTTTTAGTTATTCGTTTTCCTGTCTTTCCCCCCTCTTCTTTGATAGGTGACCCATCTCATAAATGGAGTGTATGTGCGAGTGATTGAGGTGTTTATTATTATGTTTGAGTAAATTTGTGTATTTATAATTTAATAAATGTTATTTGTTCCGTAATTCCTGGAGTGGTCTGGAGGTAGTGAGTGGTTAAGTGTTGTGCCGCTTTACTCTTTGTCTGTTCCTGCCTCATTCCCCTGACAGGGTCTTTTACCCTTGACACTCACCATCACCAGGCCTTTCCCCAGAGTCGGCCACAAGGAGTGTTAGAAACAACCAGCATATGTAAATATGGAGAGTACAACTGGACATTACTTGCATAGAGTTGGACAAGGTGGAGCAAATGATGTCAGACGCAGCGCTAGAGCCACGCACAAACTGAAATGACATGGAATAATTCTCTGGGTCTGCTTCTCACAATCCCACCATGTTTAATATTTCTGAACACAAAGGATTGTAGTTCACATGTGAACGTTCATGTGTGCATCACTTGGAATGTGTGAAGTGAATTGGTCAATAACATTTCCTTCAAACAGGTGAACAGAGTAACACACCACATGTCCCCAATGAAAAGGAAAAAATATTATATATCTTTCATGGCAATCACACGAGCCATGAAGGAATGATAGAAAACAAAAAAGAAGAAACAATAAACCCATAATAAAACTGGGTACAAACATTTTGTTCTGAATCATGACTTTTCCTACGATGATCATTTGTGTTACAGCGTTTGCACGCATCTTCAACAATTTGCTCAACAGCCAACGTAGCTAGCCAGACGACAAAACCACAGTCTGTAACGATGGTTAGATAATCGTTCCACCTCACTTGCCACAAACCTGATTCCAATTCAGCACAACACAGAATAAACATTGTTGATGCATTTCGATCACAACCATGGATCACAGTCACAACCCACTGTGCCCTTGCATAACTGGAATTCATGTAATGTTTTTCACAACCATGTACGTTAATAATAAAAACATTAAACTGATAACCATCACAATGTGAAACCGATGACCAAGCAAATTTAATCATCATATAGATCTTCTGCCCAGGCAACAAACAACTGTCACTGTCAAGTTGCTAACACAGATTTACGTGTAGTAGTATACTTTCATTTTATGTCTTTTCACAAAATAATGTGACATTAGATAAATTATTGTGCATGTCAACAATGATATAACTGAAAATGGTGAAGCTCAACAATAAACTCCAGTTGCAAGTTAAACAGAAAAACAATAACATGCAACACCAGAAACAGAAAATGGACCGGTCACATCCACACTATGTTCCTTGGTCAAGAGAAACAGAAAATGGACCGGTCACATCCACACTATTTTCCTTGGTCAAGAGAAACAGAAAATGGACCGGTCACATCCACACTGTCTTTCTTGGTCAAGAGTAACTAGAGCAGCTGAGTGATACCGGAACAAAGAATCCATCAAACCGAAAAAAAAATCATTTAGAAAGAACAAGCATGATTGAAAATATCTTGATCTTCCTCAATTTCACTCCTTGTGCATGGACTACTTTCTTACTGCGTTAACTCACATTGTCGCCTTTATTGCACAGAGACTGACGACAACATTCTTGATGTGTTAGCTCATATAGAGAGAGACTGACGACTCTTTAACATTCTTGCTGCGTTAACTCACATTGTCACCTTGATTGCAGAGAGACTGACGACTCTTTAACATTCTTGCTGCGTTAACTCACATTGTCACCTTTATTGCAGAGAGACTGACGACAACATTCTTGATGTGTTAGCTCATATAGAGAGAGACTGACGACTCTTTAACAAACCACAACACATCAAAATATACCTATCAACAGATCATTTCCAGTATCAAAATTGTCCCATGAAGTGTAACTCTTTTCTTGAAATTCAGTACATAACTTTTCATCCTATGAAATTCAGGACACCGTGTTGTTGAAGAAGCAGGGAAGCTATTAATGAAGACAAAGAAGAAAAGAGTACAGGCACAAAAAAAAAAAAAAGATAATCAGTCACCTTCCTCGGTCTGGAACACAACAGTGGAAAGCGAAATTAAATCACACAAATTTACCGCCGCCGTGGCAAGGTGGTTAATATCATGGACTTGTGGTTGGGAGGTCGTGGGTTTGTTTGCCATCGGAGCCATTTAGTAGTGGGATTTTTTTTTTACCCTGACGAGCTCCTACCCAGAATTGAGTCTGCTGCAGTTTCAGCAGCACAGACTGGGACCACACACTTGAGTTCAGTCCACTTAATGGATGTATCTCTGACAGTGTTGCTCAAATTTCAAAACTGCGGGTGTCTGTATCTCTCAGGCCTGGTTGATGCCAAGATATGTTATGAAAGTAAGTTTAGAGTACAGCCCTGTCATGCAGTCTCGGACCTGAATGGAATCCATAACATCATCTCATCCTCATCCTCGTCCATCAGCATGAAAAAAATGTGTGCCCTTCATGCTCAAACCAATGTACTGACAGTCAGCGAACAAACCAATGAAACACTGCCATGTACTGACAGTCAGTCAGCGAACAAACCAACCAAACACTGCCATGTACTGACATTCAGTCATGTGACATTGGACTTAGTTGTTCAGAGCGGATGAAGAACTTTGAAGGCTGGTACTCTGCACATTGTCTTGAGGGTGACTTGCACAATCCACACATCAGACCACGACCGATAAAAAAAAAAAAAAAACAGCTGACAACAACCAGTCCCATGTACCACAACATCAAACAAAAAAAATCAAAAACAAAAAAAGAGAAAAGAAAAGAAAAGAATACCATCACCAACAACTAAGAAGAGGAGAAGACCGCCATAACAGGAGTGCTGAAAGATTCTGTGGCAGCAAACGACAGGTCAAAGTGCACTCTTCATTAATCACCGTTGCCTGTCAGGTTAACAGATGTTGAACATCACTGAAAAGTTCACGCAATGCAAAATATAACACAAAGGCAGTCATATACCGATCATCTCCCATCATTCAAGATATAGTATAAATCACACACCACAGCTACCCACACAAATGACGGAGTCCAGAGTGATATGTTTCAAGACGGACAACTGTGCGTGTGAATCATACAGTACCACTAAAATCAAAGAGCGAACATTCAGCATCCACGCTGATGACATCTGGCCAAATCTATCCTCTGAATCACTCTTTACTGTGACAGTTTACCCCCTTGGTATTCCACAAAACCCTATAACGATGCTTGATGGTGAAGAATGAGCGCTGTTTTTTGCAGAACGCTTAACCCTACAAAACGATACTGTGCCATGTGAAAGAGACTATGTCAAACAGCGGTGTCCTGAGAGCCTGCTGTGTCTGCCTCCTCTCATCAAAAGGATGTTACTGTCCCTCAATGACGACATAATCTGTCTGCCCCATCCGTCACACAGACGTTACAGTCTGATGACCTGATCTGTCTGCCCCATCCCGTCACACAGACGTTACAGTCTGATGACCTGATCTGTCTGCCCCATCCCGTCACACAGACGTTACAGTCTGATGACCTGATCTGTCTGCCCCATCCCGTCACACAGACGTTACAGTCTGATGACCTGATCTGTCTGCCCCATCCCGTCACACAGACGTTACAGTCTGATGACCTGATCTGTCTGCCCCATCCCGTCACACAGACGTTACAGTCTGATGACCTGATCTGTCTGCCCCATCCCGTCACACAGACGTTACAGTCTGATGACCTGATCTATCTGCCCCATCCCATTATAATGTTACAGTCTGATGACCTGATCTGTCTGCCCCATCCCATTATAATGTTACAGTCTGATGACCTGATCTGTCTGCCCCATCCCATTATAATGTTACAGTCTGATGACCTGATCTGTCTGCCCCATCCCATTATAATGTTACAGTCTGATGACCTGATCTGTCTGATTACCAGGACGTTACAGTTCATATTTCATGTTAATGACTGTCCCCCTCACTAGCCGCCAATCAGTGTAAGACAACTGCAGTCTGCAGCACAGAACAGACCCTACACAACAATACACTGAAAGTTTGACATTCACAAGTTTAGTGTCTTTTCACCGCAAACTTCTCCAAGTTCACTGACAGTCTATGAAAGCTGTGACAATTCTTAATCCCACACCACTACAACTGAGAATCTGACCACTTGGAGGGAAGAAAAGGGGGACTTGAAGGCAGATGGTAAACTTTTGCATGACACCATACAGGCACAACATGTGATAAAAATACAGAGTTGACCTGTAGAGTATATGTCGGCAAAGTCCTTTTTTATGAACAAAACATCCTCCCATATAATTGAAAATCCGTTTGCACAGATTTTTTTTTTTTACTGAGAGAAAATGGACCAGCTGCCTGATGTTGTCATAGAAAATGCGTGACACAAAGAAATCCATTCTTCACGTTTTACGCTGGTAAGGAAATGAGATTTTAAAAAATAATGTCTGTGAGAAGTTCTGACGGATATGGAGAAAGTCGAAGGTGACAGGTGAGGAGGTGAAGGTCAGGTCAGTAGTCTGGGGAGGGTGTCATGACGGTCTGTACAAAGTCGGAGATCTTCACCCTGCCGGTGGCTGCGATGCCTGCCTCTCTGAACAGTGTGTCCACTGGCACACACACACGCACGCACACACACACGCACACACGCACGCACGCACGCACGCACGCACGCACGCACGCACACACGCACGCACACACACGCACGCACACACACGCGCGCACACACACACACACACACACACACACACACACACACACACACACACATGCACGCACATCATTATACAAAGCTCAAAACAGTACATTTGTTTTTATTTTCCCAGTATTTTAACCACTCTGGTCAGCCTCGGAATGTGTGCAGAGACTCAACAGTTTTGAGATAATCATGAACAAACAAACAAAAACAAATGTGTTTCCTCTTCATTTCTTCATTCTTCTCTTTCTATACATATACACCTCAAAATTTACCCACCATACTTTTTGCTTCACAAAAAACAGTTGAATTACTCTTGAATCACATACATTTCTTTAAGGCTGTGAGACAGGTCACTTTTTTGCGACCTCTTTCTCTACCTCAGCCAACCAAATGAAAAAAAGAAAATCATGTAAAAAAAAACACCTGAAGATTTGTTCAGCCCATACACCAGACACCTGCTGGTACCACACTTTACAGAAACACATAATGACTCACTCATGAGCTCATACCTCGCATGTACAGAGGCACACACATAACACACAAACAATCACAACCTGATCCACATGTATTCTAAAAAGAAAATAATGTATGCATAGGAAGAATATTACAAACAAAACAAATCCCAGCGTCATACCAACCAACCATCACACAAACATTAGAAAAACAACACACACAAACAAAACAAATCCCAGCGTCAAACCAACCAACCATCACACAAACATTAGAAAAACAACACACACAAACAAAACAAATCCAGCATACAGGCATTGCATGGTGTGTACGGGTCAGGAGGAAAAAAGAACAAAACAAAAAAAGTGAGAAAAAAATAGTTAGGATGGAGGACCCACTTCAAAAAAAAAAGAAAAAAAAAAGGTCAGAGGACAACAACAAACAAACACACAAACAACAAAACAAAACAAAAACCAAACAACTCCAGCATCAAAGCAAACAAACCGACACAGCGACCCTCCCCCAATCTCACCTTCATTACGACTGAGCTTTTCGCCCAGGCTGGTGAGGATCTGACGGATGTCGGCGGCGTTGACGTAGCCGCTGCGCGTCCTGTCCTGAGCCAGCAGCGCCTGCAGGAGCTCCTGCTGGCAGTTCTCCACTGTGGAGTGCTCGTGCATCACATCCAGGAACGAGGCAAAGTCTAGCTGGCCCTCATCTGGGGAGGGGGGAAATGGGGGGGGGGGGGGGGGGAGAGAAGGGGGGAAAGAGAACAGTTTGGTTTCACTGTAGATGTCACGGGAATTTCATACAGACAAGCAAAACTGTACATATTTACACAGATGGCAAGATTATCCTTGGGTGAAAACTGATAACCGATGGTTACACTTCATCCCATATTGATGTGGACTTAGTGGAGTTGCAAGAAATAAAACCAAACTAGCTGTTTAAAAAAGAAAAGCAAGAAAGAAAAAAAGAAGTTGTGGTGGTGGGGAATGGGTTCTCGAAACAGTTGTGAATATGGAACAGAAGGGATGGGGAGGGGAAGGGTTAACGATGCGCATGGAAACAGTGGTGAATTTGGAACAGAAGGGATGGGGAGGGGAAGGGTTAACGATGCACATGGAAACAGTTGTGAATATGGAACAGAAGGGATGGGGAGGGGAAGGGTTAACGATGCGCATGGAAACAGTGGTGAATATGGAACATAAGGGATGGGGAGGGGAAGGGTTAACGATGCGTATGGAAACAGTGGTGAATATGGAACATAAGGGATGGGGAGGGGAAGGGTTAACGATGCGCATGGAAAGAGTGGTGAATATGGAACAGAAGGAATGGAGAGGGGAAGGGTTAACGATGCGCATGGAAACAGTGGTGAATATGGAACAGAAGGAATGGGGAGGGGAAGGGTTAACGATGCGCATGGAAACAGTGGTGAATATGGAACATAAGGGATGGGGAGGGGAAGGGTTAACGATGCGCATGGAAACAGTGGTGAATATGGAACATAAGGGATGGGGAGGGGAAGGGTTAACGATGCGCATGGAAAGAGTGGTGAATATGGAACAGAAGGAATGGAGAGGGGAAGGGTTAACGATGCGCATGGAAACAGTGGTGAATATGGAACAGAAGGAATGGGGAGGGGAAGGGTTAACGATGCGCATGGAAACAGTGGTGAATATGGAACAGAAGGGATGGGGAGGGGAAGGGTTAACGATGCGCATGGAAACAGTGAATATGGAACAGAAGGAATGGGGAGGGGAAGGGTTAACGATGCGCATGGAAACAGTGGTGAATATGGAACATAAGGGATGGGGAGGGGAAGGGTTAACGATGCGCATGGAAACAGTGGTGAATATGGAACATAAGGGATGGGGAGGGGAAGGGTTAACGATGCGCATGGAAAGAGTGGTGAATATGGAACAGAAGGAATGGAGAGGGGAAGGGTTAACGATGCGCATGGAAACAGTGGTGAATATGGAACAGAAGGTATGGGGAGGGGAAGGGTTAACGATGCGCATGGAAACACTTAACAGTGGTGAATATGGAACAGAAGGGATGGGGAGGGGAAGGGTTAACGATGCGCATGGAAACACTTAACAGTGGTGAATATGGAACAGAAGGGATGGGGAGGGGAAGGGTTAACGATGCGCATGGAAACAGTG
Source organism: Conus ventricosus (assembly GCA_018398815.1). Lineage (NCBI taxonomy): Eukaryota > Metazoa > Mollusca > Gastropoda > Neogastropoda > Conidae > Conus > Conus ventricosus. Next base: position 26,091,137 of record CM031624.1, on the reverse strand, counting down.
GTGAATATGGAACAGAAGGGATGGGGAGGGGAAGGGTTAACGATGCGCATGGAAACAGTGGTGAATATGGAACAGAAGGGATGGGGAGGGGAAGGCTTAACGATGCGCATGGAAACAGTGTTGAATATGGAACAGGGATGGGGAGGGGAAGGGTTAACGATGCGCATGGAAACAGTGGTGAATATGGAACAGAAGGGATGGGGAGGGGAAGGCTTAACGATGCGCATGGAAACAGTGTTGAATATGGAACAGGGATGGGGAGGGGAAGGGTTAACGATGCGCATGGAAACAGTGGTGAATATGGAACAGAAGGGATGGGGAGGGGAAGGCTTAACGATGCGCATGGAAACAGTGTTGAATATGGAACAGGGATGGGGAGGGGAAGGGTTAACGATGCGCATGGAAACAGTGTTGAATATGGAACAGAAGGGATGGGGAGGGGAAGGCTTAACGATGCGCATGGAAACAGTGGTGAATATGGAACATAAGGGATGGGGAGGGGAAGGGTTAACGATGCGCATGGAAACAGTGTTGAATATGGAACAGAAGGGATGGGGAGGGGAAGGCTTAACGATGCGCATGGAAACAGTGTTGAATATGGAACAGGGATGGGGAGGGGAAGGGTTAACGATGCGCATGGAAACAGTGGTGAATATGGAACAGGGATGGGGAGGGGAAGGGTTAACGATGCGCATGGAAACAGTGGTGAATATGGAACAGAAGGGATGGGGAGGGGAAGGCTTAACGATGCGCATGGAAACAGTGTTGAATATGGAACAGGGATGGGGAGGGGAAGGGTTAACGATGCGCATGGAAACAGTGGTGAATATGGAACAGAAGGGATGGGGAGGGGAAGGGTTAAGGAAGAGCATGGAAACAGTGGTGAATATGGAACAGAAGGGTGGGGGGGGGGGGGGGGAGGGGAATGCTTAAGGATGAGCGTGTGGAGACATGGAGTAAAAGAATAAACAAATCTAAAAAATGAAAATAGAAAATAAAAAAGGAGGAAAACAGAATAGAACAAGTCAAAAAATAAAGTCAATCTTTTTAGAAATATACTCAAGACCCAGTGTAAATATACATGCACACAATTTTGTTGGATTTTAGATGCACCTTTAACAAACGATTGTCGAATTCACAAGCAAAATGCTGCAACCATTTATTCTAATATACTGTGGCTCTTCTACACACGAGGAGATACAAAACCACACATACCCTTCTCTAAATACACCTTTTTGATGTTTTGTGTGTCTATTCAATGCCAGTTTTTTTTTGCTTGCAGTAAATCTGAAATTAGACATGACCTGTGCACTGAAATGAGTTTCCAAACACAGTTCTTGATTTTCAGAGGTACAGGAATCCTTTCTTTTGGGTTCCCTCACTGACTGATGTCTATTTCATTGAGAGATTTGACAGGGTTCCCTCACAGATTGATGTCTATTTCATTGAGAGATTTGACAGAGTTCCCTCACAGAATGATATTTATTTCATTGAGAGATTTGACAGGGTTCCCTCACAGAATGATGTCTATTTCATTGAAAGATTTGACAGAGTTCACTCACAGAATGATATTTATTTCATTGAGAGATTTGACAGGGTTCCCTCACAGATTGATGTCTATTTCATTGAGAGATTTGACAGAGTTCCCTCACAGAATGATATTTATTTCATTGAGAGATTTGACAGGGTTCCCTCACAGATTGATGTCTATTTCATTGAGAGATTTGACAGAGTTCCCTTACAGAATGATATTTATTTCATTGAGAGATTTGACAGGGTTCCCTCACAGATTGATGTCTATTTCATTGAGAGATTTGACAGAGTTCCCTCACAGAATGATATTTATTTCATTGAGAGATTTGACAGGGTTCCCTCACAGATTGATGTCTATTTCATTGAGAGATTTGACAGAGTTCCCTCACAGAATGATATTTATTTCATTGAGAGATTTGACAGGGTTCCCTCACAGAATGATATTTATTTCATTGAGAGATTTGACAGGGTTCCCTCACTGACTGATGTCTATTTCATTGAGAGATTTGACAGGGTTCCCTCACAGAATGATGTCTATTTCATTGAGAGATTTGACAGGGTTCCCTCACTGACTGATGTCTATTTCATTGAGATTTGACAGGGTTCCCTCACTGACTGATGTCTATTTCATTGAGAGATTTGACAGGGTTCCGTCACTGACTGATGCCTATTTCATTGAGAGATTTGACAGGGTTCCCTCACTGACTGATGTCTATTTCATTGAGAGATTTGACAGGGTTCCCTCACTGACTGATGTCTATTTCATTGAGAGATTTGACAGGGTTCCCTCACTGACTGATGTCCATTTCATTGAGAGATTTGACAGGGTTCCCTCACTGACTGATGTCTATTTCATTGAGAGATTTGACAGGGCTGATTGACTGGTTGATAATCCAAACAGATAAGCAAGAAAACACTTTTTTTCGTTTGGCCTTTGTCCCCTCCGGGGTTAACACACAGGCACTATTACACAACACAGAACTAATCATAGAAAAAAAAGCAGTGACCTGCACTAAAACTGTCTGTAACACACACACACACACACACACACACATACGCATACGCAAACACACACACAGACATACACACCACACACACACATACACACACACACACACACATACGCACACGCAAACACACACACACACACACACACAAATACACACAGACACACAAACACACACACACACACGCACACACACAAGTCAGAGAGAAATGAGTAGCAAAGAAAATTAAATCAGACTCTATCAATAATCATTATTCCCATGTCTCCCCACAATGTATACAGCTCACAACAGAATGAATAATGGAAACATTTCAATAACACAAACCGCAAGACTGATTCAGTGATTATTTCTATACATCAGGTCAGTTACAAAATATTGATCTATTTAGTTCATCTCATTTAAAAGATTATAATTTCTTTGATTAAAAGGCACAAGCTGAGTTCTACTGAAATAAAGCTGAGCAGAAATATCATACAGCAGCCGCTGCAGGACCCTATGGCAATATCATTACACCACACACCTACTGCAGGACCCTATGGCAATATCATTACACCACACACCTGCTGCAGGACCTGTGGCAATATCATTACACCACACACCTACTGCATGACCCTATGGCAATATCATTACACCACACACCTGCTGCAGGACCCTGTGGCAATATCATTACAGCCACACACCTACTGCATGACCCTATGGCAATATCATTACACCACACACCTACTGCAGGACCCTATGGCAATATCATTACACCACACACATACTGCAGGACCTGTGACAATATCATTACAGCCACACACATACTGCAGGACCCTGTGGCAATATCATTACAGCCACACACATACTGCAGGATTTTGTGGCAATATCATTACACCACACACCTACTGCAGGAGCCTGTGGCAATATCATTACAGCCACACACCTACTGCAGGACCCTATGGCAATATCATTACAGCTACACACCTACTGCAGGACCCTATGGCAATATCATTACACCACACACCTACTGCATGACCCTATGGCAATATCATTACACCACACACCTACTGCAGGACCCTATGGCAATATCATTACACCACACACCTACTGCAGGACCCTATGGCAATATCATTACACCACACACCTACTGCAGGACCCTGTGGCAATATCATTACACCACACACCTACTGCAGGACCCTATGGCAATATCATTACAGCCACACACCTGCTGCAGGACCCTATGGCAATATCATTACACCACACACCTACTGCAGGACCCTGTGACAAGATCATTACACCACACACATACTTTTTCAGTGTAAGCAGCTGAAACCCTTTCTGCTTGCACTGTCTAACTGTTCCGCAGAACAAGTTTGAACAAATTTTTCACTTGTGCGCAAAATTTCTGTTCATCATTTGACAGTCCCATAATTTCTTTACTGCAAGTAGGAAATGATATTCGATGGTTAACTTTTTCTTTCTCTGTTCCCCATTGATTGGCTGCTGCAGGTTTTTATTTTTGCTGTTTTTGTTTCACATCTTCATTGTTTGTTTTACAATCTCACCTAAATTACTTATCATGAATAGGGGCTAAACTAAAGCACCACCCACACAATGATGTACACACAGTGAGCAAACACATGTACTGGTAAAACATGTGACGATGAAAGGAGAACAACACTAACGGGAGACATATTTCTTGAAGTACTTGGCGATCTCCTCCGGGTGGGGCTGTAGCTGAGCGACCCGCATGATAATGGACAGGTCCCCTTCATGCGTGATGTACCCTCGGCGTGCGTGGAAGTCAAAACATTCCTTGAACTCTGCGACAGTCACAGACATGCAACAGTGGCTTGGATTCTGAATAAAAAAATGATTGTAATTAAAGGTTTTTCATTAAAGATCGGAGGAGTGAGGGAAGAGGAGAAAAGTCTGTGTGTATATTTTGAGTGCGAATGTGAGTGAGATAGTATGTGTGTATATGTGAGTGAGATTGTCTGTGTGTATATGTGAGTGAGATAGTATGTGTGTGTATTCTATGTGAGTGAGACAGTATGTGTGTGTACTCTATGTGAGTGAGACAGTATGTGTGTGTACTCTATGTGAGTGAGACAGTATGTGTGTATATGTGAGTGAGATAGTATGTGTGTGTACTCTATGTGAGTGAGGGCAGTATGTGTGTGTACTCTATGTGAATGAGACAGTATGTGTGTGTACTCTCTGTGAGTGAGACAGTATGTGTGTATATGTGAGTGAGATAGTATGTGTGTGTACTCTATGTGAGTGAGATAGTATGTGTGTGTACTCTATGTGAGTGAGATAGTATGTGTGTGCACTCCATTGTGAGTGAGATAGTATGTGTGTATATCACTATATGTAAGTAAGATAGTATGTGTGTTTTATATGTGACTGAGATAGTATGTGTGTATATGTGAGTGAGACAGTATGCGTGTATATGTGAGTGAGATAGTATGTGTATATGTGAGTGAGATAGTATGTGTGTATATGTGAGTGAGGCAGTACGTGTGTGTACTCTATGTGAGTGGGATAGTATGTGTGTATATGTGAGTGAGGCAGTATGCGTGTATATGTGAGTGAGATAGTATGTGTATATGTGAGTGAGATAGTATGTGTGTATATGTGAGTGGGGCAGTACGTGTGTGTACTCTATGTGAGTGGATAGTATGTGTGTATATGTGAGTGAGGCAGTATGTGTGTGTACTCTATGTGAGTGAGATAGTATGTGTGTATATGTGATGTGAGACGTAGTGTGTATATGTGAGTGAGGCAGTATGTGTGTGTACTCTATGTGAGTGGATAGTCTGTGTGTATATGTGTGTGGACAGTATGTGCGTTAACTCTATGTGAGTGATAGTATGTGTGTATATGTGAGAGAGGCAGTATGTGTGTATATGTGAGTGAGATGTATGTGTGTTATGTGAGTGAGGCAGTATGTGTGTGTACTCTATGTGGTGAGGCAGTATGTGTGTGTACTTATGTGAGTGAGGCAGTATGTGTGTGTACTCTATTGTGATTATAACAGGGGGAGGGGACAGGGGAAGAGGACATCTGGGGAAAGGGTGAAGGATGTTGGGGCCGGGGTGTGTGACAGAGACAGTGAAAGAGAGAGAGAGACAGAGACAGACAGAGACAGAGAGAGACAGACAGAGAAACTAGAGAGAGACATAGAGAGAAAGACAGGCAGAAGTAGAGAGACAGAGAGAGAGAGGAGAGAGAGAGAGTAGAGAGAGAGAGAGAGAGAAAAGTGATTGAGTGTGTGTGTGTGTGTGTGTGTGTGTGTGTGTGTGTGTGTGTGTGTGTGTGTGTGTGTGTGTGTGTGTGTGTGTGTGTGTGTGAGTCTCTGTCTGTGTGCTTGTGTGTGTTTCATGTCTATCTCCTTGTGTCTGTCTGTGCATGTCTGAGTATGTGTCTTATGTGTATCTGTGTGTGAGATATAAATGTTTGTGTATTTTAAAGCAACTGAAGTCTGATATGTGTGCTGTGCTTCTGTTGTGTGTGGTGTGTGTGTGTGTGTGTGTGTGGTGTTTGTGTGTGTGTGTGTGTGTGTGTGTGTGTGAGTGTATGTATATATGTGCATATTCACATGTGTCACTCTTTCATGAATGATCTGAGATGGAGCATTCTGCAGTTCATCATTTGCTGACAAACCTCAGATCGCCTCCTATAGCAAGCTGCATTGCATTCTGTAATGCCAGAGTGAAATCATAAGACCAACACTAACAGAAAAGCCTCTTTCAAACACATATATATATCAAAGTCAAGAGATCCTTTCACTAGACACTTGCTAGCCTACATTTAACACAAAGGTTTCAATCTCAGTCGTAGTGATTAGGGAAGCCCCAACATCACCTATCATGGATGTTGGAAAACGGTGACATAGGAGCTTGCTGGCTTTACCTCATCAAACACTGAGGGGTGATATAACACGAATCACAGTCTGCAGCCTCAAAAACACGTTTCTACAAACTTGCTGTTTCAATTAGTATTGCCTCTTCACCATACCTCAGTCTCGGGCCTGGGTTGTTCATCACAGAATTTTAAGGTTGTCCAAAAAGGCAGGGTTGTTTGACCTTTGACAGATTATAAGGAAAGTTTTTTTTTACTCTTTGCCTTTATCGTCTCTATCATTTTGGTTCAAACTGATTTGTTTTAGGTTTTGAATGATTCAGCAGCAACTGGCCTGCCATCGCCTTGAAGTTTTGCACAAGTTTTGGTGTTTCAGAGGCTTCTAAACATACACATTGCTAATCACATGTGGCACAAAATGCTGGGCACAAAGAGCAGTTTGTTAATATTTGGCAAACAACTAGCTCTTCGTTGATTAACATCTCTCATCAATGACAAGCCGGATTGCCAGGTTAGAGCGGCAATGCTCTGCCTTGAATTTTTTCCTCCCACATCATTGGAGAGCAGGGCAACAGTGCAGAGGGAAGGAGAAAACTGTAGGGCTAAAACAGGGAAGTCACTGGTAAACTAAAAAACAAAAATCAGAATCAGATGCACAAAGCCCTTGGCTATGACTAGTATGAGTTGGCTGGGCGAAAGTGCTTGAGGAAGAATTACTTTATCATTTTTGACGCTTCAAAAGCTGATGTCACAGGTCAAGTTCCTGACTGTCTGAGGAGAGTTTGGGGATGAAGTAGAAGAATTGTCATGAAGTGATCTGGGCCTGTAAGAAATGTAGAGCGCACACCAGCCCACACAAAAGATTAGAAGCGAAAGCTGACAGATTGATGCTGATGATGACGACTGTGATCACATGGACTAAAAGTTGACAGACTGATGCTGATGATGACGACTGTGATCACATGGACTAAACGTTGACTGATGCTGATGATGACGACTGTGATCACATGGACTAAAAGTTGACTGATGCTGATGATGACAACTGTGATCACATGGACTAAAAGTTGACTGATGCTGATGATGACGACTGTGATCACATGGACTAAAAGTTGACTGATGCTGATGATGACAACTGTGATCACAAGGACTACCCAGAGCAGGATAGGTCCAAAAGGAATCTTGAACACTTGGGTTGTGGGAAAACAGACAACAACAACAAAAATTAATGAAGCCTTTGAGACAAAGATAGAGGAAAAGATGAACATTGCTTCTGTCTTTATCCCAGAGAATAAGGGAGACAATTGGGAGGACGGGCTGAAACAGGATCTAAGGAATACTGCATCACTAGTGTGGAGGATCTCAGATGTTCCGTCATCTGAACTAAGCAGTCTAGTAAGGCGGGCAAACACTGGGAAAGGGACAAAGGAACAAAGCCAAGACTTTAGGGAGTTCCAATGTAGTGCTAGTCTGCCAAAAGGAAATACATTTTGAGCTCACAAAATGAATGAAGAAGAGACAGAGATGACAATAAGTGTGTATGTAAATTTATGCTAACAGGTCTCCTAGGAAAAAAGATCATAATCATTCAGTACTTGCAAAGGGAGTTGGAAAAGAGAAAGAACAATAAACCAGACCCAGTTATCAAAGGTGGGAAGACTGTGAATGGGAGGATAGTAGACAGATAGCAGAATGATTGGGAGAGAGAGTTCAGGACAAAAAGGCAATTTGGCACACTGCTGTTAAAAGCTGTAAAACTGATTTGAACATTAAACATCTTTGACACTGAAAAACCTTGTTTTATGCTGTATACAAAATGTTCATGGACTGTTAAATACAAAGAATAAACTACACAATCACAGATTCAAATCTTATGGCATTAAAAAAAAATGAAAGCTACGAGGCAGTGACATATTGAGGTGGTTAAATGCTCTGTTTCTATTTCTTTCACTTCTATACCACTATTAAGTGTATCACTTTATTCCCAGAGTCACTTGCATGCAGATGAATATACAACTTTACATAAAGCCCCTTCTAAGGTGGTGACCTACTCGTTTTTGAGTGAACCAGTATTTTAGGAAGAAGAAGAAGAAGAAGAATTTGATATGATTTTAGGATTTTTTACTACAGACTGTAATGGCAAACTGTTTACAAGGGCCCAATCCATGTGATGTAAATGTTGAGACAAGGGCCCAATCCATGTGATGTAAATGTTGAGAACTGATCTAGTATCTTGAAAAAAAAAATGAGACAGTTTGATAGGGAATGTGTAGTAGGTGATTTTAACTACCTGACTATTTGCTTGCAGTGCAACTGGACAAGTTCTTGAGATGAGTCCTTTGCTGAAAACCTAATGAAGCCTTTTTAAATCACTTGGCGTGCAACCCTAAAACCGAAAAAAAAGTTTGTTCTAGTCATGCACCAGGCCAGTGAACATCCCATCCATGAAAACTCCTAAACTAAAGCCAGCATCAGATATCATGGCGAGTTTCTTTTGTTACTGGCCACATGGGCCATCTCCAGCAATAGCAGCTCAGGGAAGGAACCATTCAGCCAAAAGACATGTTCAACACCAAAAAAAAAATTCATTTTACCAGTTGCAAGAGGTTTCTGGCCCTACCATGTTACTATGAAGTAATTTGGGGGGTCTGTCTGACCGCGACAGGGTCTTTTCAAATCTGATTCATTTTGACAAAGAAGTTGTTACCACTGTAGTGATGCACGAGTGTAGTGCGCATATGCACTCGGTTCACCACCGGAACCGGAAGGTGCACCTCGCATGAGCAGTGCTCACTTACCAGCAGATGACAGGGCGGGAAGGAGAAGCCGGCACTCTACTCGCCACCCCCGACGAGTGCACACCACCGCAAGGCACGCTCCTGAAGTGAAGACCAAGTCACCAGACGGCTTCTACACCAGACCATTGCGGACGCCCGTCCTCTACTTCAAGCCAAGAGAGCGACGTGCGGCGTCCGGTGACCACTACTAACCGAGACCAACCACCATACCTGCGGAACCAGACGTGGCATTTCGCCTTCCCTGGTTACGTCGTCAGCTGTTTGACCCTCTGAGGAAAGCTGCAAGCTCGGCTTGGACAGAGCGCGTCACAGACTGACCACCCACTCGCCATTCCAGTACTGCAGGGTGAGTTGCACTGTGTGCGTGTGTATGCGTTTGTGTGCATGAGAAGAAACCCCAAAACTAGGAATAGTTAAACATGCGCGCTGGTGACCTACTCGTTTTTGAGTGAACCGGTGTTTTAGGAAGAAGAAGAAGATGTCACACTAAGCCACCCTTCTAAAGTGTAGGGTAAACACTTTACCACTGAGGATTCAATTAGGTTTAAAGTAGATCGTGAAGCTTAGTGCCTAGTATGATGGGGCAATTTAAACGTTATGTGGTCTATCCCATTATTTGTGACTATTTTATGTATCCTGAATCCCGAGTATGGCCGTCTTAAGACGAGCAAAACTGGGCGTGGTCATTGATCTTAAGTGTTTAAACTTGATTTACTCACCTTCGATTTTTCCCTCACTGAAATACCGCGCCTGAAAACAAAATAAACATAAATTATCAAAGCAACTAATGTATGTGCATATCTATGGTACAACGAACGTTGAATCCATCTTAAATGTGGCTGATCGCACGGAAACAAAAACTACCCACCATGTTGGAGTCTGAGAGTTACCGTTCAGTGAGAGAGTGATCCCGCTTGGTGCACATGGCCGGTGTTGACGTCAGATCCTCCAGCAAAACTGATCGAAGTGTATGCCCTGGTGGAGGTACTAATCGAAGTGGACTTTGAAAAGACCGGGTTGCTTCGTGTTTGTAACGTTTTGTCCACATTAATTATGAATTGGAAGAAAACCATCAAAGTCTCGTGCGTTATAGGAGGGGCTTTTTGCGGAGTGTGTTTGGCCAAGACGTGTACGAAGTCAGACAAGTTCAACGGAACAGTGTGTGCGGCCGCGCCGACAGATAACCCTAACGACAGCTTGACCGAGAGCCAGCAGAGACTGAAAGGTCTTACTTTGAAACAGGTCCACGTCTATTTCAGACATGGGGCGAGGACACCGCTCCATCTCACCGCAGGACTGGAGGAGGTGAACATTTGATCTTCGACCCTTTCTTTCAGTTTCTGATCTTCGACCCTTTCTTTAAGTTTCTAAGTAGTTCAGTCAGAGCAGGGGATGCAGGCAAAGTCCTAGTTTAGAGGCCCCGCTATCAGTCTGTGACATGTGTCGACGTCATTGATTGGCACTTACATCGACAGAAAAGCATTTCTTCATGAAAGCATGAATCGGCAAGATCGACACAAAGGAGCCTGTAATCTAGGACCAGTTAACAAAACAAAAAACAAAAAATGGGAGGGGGGTGGGGGGGGGGGAGGTTGCATCATTCTTTTCAAGTCATGATCATTGCATGTCTGATGCAATGATCATGAAGCTTGACAGGAAAAAAAAAGGAAAAAGGTTGCATTATTCATTTCTAGTCATGATCATTGCATCAGTCATAATGTTTAAGAATTAGAAAATGGCCTGATATGTACATTTGGGATGCTAAAAAACATGTATAGAGCTTAAAGTACAGTTTAGACCCAGAGTAATATGTTCACAAAAATTGTATTCTTATGTAACAGGGAATGTTGTGTGACAAACTATTTCTTTGTTACTGAAGAACTTATTTTCTAAACAGTTGTTTCAGGCACAGAATTACAATAACATAATATCCACACAGGTTATTTAAAAGCACTAACAGCTGTAACACAAGTACTAAAATTCATAAACTTTTTTTAACTAAAAGAATGTTTTAAGCTATATACCCTGTGCCTGACACAGCAACAACAACTGGAGAAATGAGCAAAAAAAAAAAACAATTCAAAGTAAAAACTGGCTCAGGTTTTTTCTTCTTTTTTTCAGCTTATTTTAAAATCTTTGATATAGTCAAACTGAACACACAGACAAACGGAAAAGGTCTCATCATCGCAGCAAGAATAACCATATTTTTCATTAGTAACTGTTTATTGTATGCTGCCTCCTTTGTTAAAGATTTTCTTTTCTGCAGCCAAACCAAGTTTTCGTCATGTACTTGTTTCAGTTCATGTGTGTGATGCGTTCTGTTTGTGTAAGATGTTTTGAAAGATTTGTGTGTGTGTGTACATGTGTGTGTGTGTGTGTGTGTGTGTGTGTGTGTGTACACGTGTGTGTGTGAGATGCCATGGTTGATAGATAGTGATTTGGTGATGTTGTCATTGATTGATGATGTTTCATAGAAATGCATGCTTGCTTCACTTGGTTGTGTGTGTGTGCATGCGTGTGTGTGTGTGTGTGTGTGTGTGTGTGTGTGTGTGTGTGTGTGTGTGTGTGCAAGCATGTATGTGTGTGTGTGATACAGCCATCAGTTCGCAAGATTCACCAGATCAGATATGTTTTTTCAGTGTGACATATGTGCGTGCGTTTACAAGTGTGTGAACACTGTAATACAGCCATCAGTTAACAAGATTCTTTTTAGCTCGCCAGATAATTTTTTACAGTGTGACATTGTCATTACAATGAGTTTACTAAGTCTCGGACTGTCCATCAGTGTTAATTGCTGTAAGCAGTTGCTTGGCAGAGGCGTTTTCCCTGGTGGAGTGTGCAGTCATGAAATATGGGCTGGTGGTACGCCCATAGGAACACTACTGTGGAAGTTCTGTCATGTCACGTCCAGTGGCCATTACACAATGGCATCTGCTAGGGACGATTATGTCCCTTGACATCTTAATGGCATGCCCTATGTGTGCCTGCTCCCTATGTGAACACAGTTCAGGCTTGCAAAGGTGGAGCAGGATTGCTTCCAGCTGGTTGGTTCAGCAGTTGAGGACGTACTTCTGTGGGTCCGACTCGCATGTACAGGTGTTTCATTTTCTTCTACAATAGTTTTTAATACTAAATGATTTCACGTGAAGTATGATTTCATTTTCTGTGACTATCGGTTGTTTTTGATGATTTAATTCTTGCTGTCTTTCTTTTTGTTGGTTTTGTTGTTGTTGTTAATTTATTTTGTGCAGGTAACATGTTCAGCAGATCAGATCTTTAGCTGACTTACTTAATATGTCATCAGTGTCTATCATTCACTGATGCCAGTTTGCATTGGCTGCACTGTGTGTCAGGTGGCGTACCCCAAAGAGTTCGTGCTGCGGACTCCTCCCTGCTTCAACTTCCAGCACAAGGTGATGGTGCTGCCCGACATGAGGCCCAAGGAGGGGTCGATCATGGAGGACCACTACAAGAAAACCCCGCTCAAGGTCTGCCCCAGTGTGTGCTCTGGAGGAAACTCGGCACTTAGTCAGTCAGACCCATGCACCCATACACTTTTGATATCTATAGATACTGGACAGATAAGTAGCGGAGGAAGTGGAGGGGGAGCAAGTACGGGCCGAACAATTCCTCCCTTGTTAAGATTGTGTGCTCTGGATGATTGAAACGCTACAGTGAAGCCGACCTATGCACCCAGATATTTTTCATATTTATATCTATGCTGGACAGGTAAGTAGGTGAGGGGGAGGAGAGCAAGTGCAGACAACTCTTCCCTCAGGTTTTAAGAAGAATTCTTAGTGAGCCCGCAAAGAAACAAGGACAAACAAGTTACATTTGTTCCTCCATGTTTTTGGCAGACTCACAAAGAATGGTTCTGTAAAGTGACCAGTGGTGATTCTTAAAATGTGTTTCAATTTCCGTCTGCAGTCACCTCACCTTGAAACTAATTCTTCCCGCGTTGAGATGATGACCTAGCAAACATCTGTCATCCAAAAAAATTGGGGATGGGGGGGGGGAGCAAAAGAGCTTGAAAAAGAGGACTTTCAAGTGTTGTATTAAATCCCTAGGGACATGGGGAGAGGAGGAAAAGAGCTTGAAAAAGAGGATTTTCGAGTGTTATATTAAATCCTTACCTGGGGGCATGGGGGAGGAATAGGGCTGTAATAAGAGAACTTTAACCCTTTCACTGCCAAACATTCTATTTTGCATAAATCCCCATCGCCAGCCATTTTTAAAAAAAAAAAAAGCTCTTATTTTATACCAGCATATGTGAAACGCGGATATCTTATGGAACACCAATTCTTATGCTATTTTTTGTAAAATGGAGGAGATACACTGTACTTTTGTTATGTCATAACATGTTAGTAATGGTAAGTCAACAACAATTTCAAAATTTTAGTAATTTCAGGTGCGACAAAAAATGCAAAATAAAAGAAAGAATGTTATGTTTCTTCTAAAGGTAAAAAAAATGAAGAAAGAATGCCAACAAACTCTCACAAGGGAGGAAAAATACTCCACTCACGCTTGAAGATCAGGAAGTATGGTATTTTCAACAGAAAAGTGGAAGAAACAGCCACAAATGAAACTACTCCTATAGCAGGGAACACACACACACACACACACACACACACACACACACACACACACACACACACACACACACACACATTCTTATGCCTAACTGGTACACATGTAAGAAAGAGAAAGGGAACACACACACATGCATGCACACACACACACACACACACACACACACACACACACACACACACACACACACACACACACGTCCTTTCACTCAACAGTAATATTTTTTATGAACACAAAGTCATTCATGTGCCTGTTGGTCTCTGAACCCTTGAGAGCCATTCAGCTGATCATATTTGGTCTCTGAACTCTTGAGAGCCATCCAGCTGCTCACATAACTCACTCAAACACGTCTCTGCTGTTCGCCTCTCACGTGTCAGTCGACCATGCCCCCTACAACCTCAACCAGCAAGAGTCAGCCCACAGCATGTGTGTGAAGTTCATTGCCTAAGGTCTTAGTTCGCTCCCTCACATAGAGTTAGTGAAAAGTCAGTCAGTGCTGGCTGGCTCAACGCAAAAACACTGGGGCACACGGGGTAGGGTAGTAAGTGGGCGTCTAGCCTTATCTCTCGTCAGCCTCTCACAACCATTTGGCCACGGTCCAATGCCTCACGTTGCAATAATTCGGTCAAGCCCTCACTATCGTTGTTTACTTGTGACTATCTGGGTCTTCTTCATCTGTATTAGGAACAACTGACCGTCTATTCAATATTCCCAGCACTTGATCTGTGGTAAATGTATGGCAAGGTCGAGTACGTAAAGTGCTTGGTGGTGACGTCATAGTGAATGGAAAAACAATCGGAATAAAGTCGATAAAACACTGAACTGAACAGTGTTGTGACAAAGCAAATGGCTGTGAGCACGGGCCAGACCATCCCCCAACTGTGACGTTTATTGCAGGCTTTTTATCTCATGAACTAGGATCGTGAGAGTATCGGGAGTTAGGTCACCCTACTTTGTCGCTAAATGGCGACTTTGTACTCAGCCCTGTCGTCGCCAAAAGGCGACTTTGGCGGTGTAAGGGTTAAAGCGTAATATTAAATCCTTCGGTGGCAGCAGATCATTGACAATGCTGTGCTGAGAACAGTCCACCATTTGTTCCACCTGTCCACAGTAGATTTTCACCTCCCTGGTGACCCTCATCAGTAGAACTGAGCTGGAGTTGGTCCTGTGAGACCACCATCATCACATTTCACTGTGTTGTGGTTTTGAAAAAGAAATGTTATTGGTTCGGCAAGACAATGTGAACAAACGGATTACAGGACAAAACACAGTGCATTTCCACCTCTTTGGTCATCTTCAGGTAAAACAAACAACATTCAGGACAATGAAAATGAAGAAAGAGCTGACGCGATGTGGAATACAAACCATCAAAGGGTAGCAGTCAGTATGAATCGAAGTTACAGTATACAACAGGAGGTGACTGAAGGCAGAAATCAATTCAAACAATTTTTTCTTTTTATATGTTATTGGTTTTGCAAGACAATCTTGACAAACAGATTACAGGACAAAACATGATGCACTTTGACCTCTTAGGTCTTCAGGAAATCAAACAACATTCAGGACAATGAAAATGATTTGTTGTTGTGTTTAAGATAGTCTTGTGGACTGATGTCATGATCTAATCATCTTGTCTGGTGACTTTGCAGGGAGGGGGGTATGCCGGAAACCTGACAACGTACGGCCAGGAACAGATGTACAACCTGGGTCTCAAACTTCGGCGTATCTATGTCGACGTCCACAACCTCCTGTCAGATGGCTATCAGCCTGAGGATGTCTAGTGAGTGTGGATCTTTCGTATACATGTGTGTGTGTGTGTGTGTGTGTGTGTGTGTGTGTGTGTGTGTGTGTGTGTGTTTAATAAAGTTCCAGGTAAACCAGCTAAATGAAGTGCAACCTAGCATAACCTTCATTCTGTCTAGATTCCTCTCCACACCAATGGCCATTACAAGTTTGTGTTGAAGCAAACTCTTTGGTGACTGCAGGTTTCATAGGGAGTGTTGCTGGGTGCAAGTAGGAGTGTTGTCCAACATGGGAGGCTCATGTAGGCTAGCTAAATGACCACACAATTAGCAATCTGAGTTGATGATGTCATGCATACTTAGGATCAGAACGACACCGGCTGAACATCACCAAGGTGACTCAGCACAGTGCAGTGTCTCCTCTAGTGGGTGATCTGAGGACAAGCTGATTTTGTTAGAATGCTGAAAGGCTGAGCTTTGCTGCTGCTGTGTACAGGGAAGGTAGAATGATTGATGCTGAGCTTTGCTGCTGCTGTGTACAGGGAAGGTAGAATGATTGATGCTGTGTACAGGGAAGGTAGAATGATTGATGCTGTGTACAGGGAAGGTAGAATGATTGATGCTGTGTACAGGGAAGGTAGAAGGATTGATGCTGTGTACAGGGAAGGTAGAATGATTGATGCTGTGTACAGGGAAGATAGAATGATTGATGCTGAGCTGTGCTGCTGCTGTGTACAGGGAAGGTAGAATGATTGATGCTGTGTACAGGGAAGGTAGAATGATTGATGCTGTGTACAGGGAAGGTAGAATGATTGATGCTGTGTACAGGGAAGGTAGAATGATTGAGGCTGGGGGGAAGGAACTGAGGGGAGATGAAAAACGAGACTGCGATTAAAAAAAGAAGAAGAAAAAAAGAAATAAAAATTTTGGTGACTTTTTGTGTCTTTGTGTTCCTTTGGCAAAATATGCCGATGTTCTCCATTAGGTATGTGAATGTGCATTGCAAGACTTTTTTCGTTGTTTGTTTTTTGCTTTCTAGGCAAGTTCTGTCAGTGTTTTGGGGCAAGTTATGTTCACATGCTTTTGCGTGGCTCATCAGAGTTTTTGTTGGTGAGACAGGTGAGTGTCTTTTCCACAGTCCATCGAACAGCGACATATGAGAACTGGACATTATGCATGGAAAAAAAAAACGGAAAGGAAAAAGAAGTGGAGTTGGTCATCTTTTTCTGTCATGGAGGATCGGATGCGGTCCATGTGGCATATGTGAGTTGATTTTAACGTGGTGACAGCCCTGATATGGCCCTTCGCGGTCGGCTGGGCTATAAGCAACATTACCTTACCTTACCTCTGTGTGGCATGAAATCATAAGGCCCGCACGTGTAGCAGCTTGAGAGGGGGTCATTCCAGTTTACCAGGTCCAGCCCTCTGAAATATCTTAACCATGTCTGATTGAGAGCAATGCCTTGAAAGATCAGATCTGTAGACGGTTTGAGTTCATTCCAGTCTTACTATGTTCAACCCTCTGAAATGTCTCAAACATGTGTGATTGAGAGCAATAAGAACTGTCAACTGTTTGAGTTATGTACTCATGATGCTGGATAGAGGTGGCTTCACTTCGGCTCCTCGGCAAAACGGGGGTTTCGTTCAGCTGATGCCAGTTCAGTCAGGAACTCCATCTCACAGAGTTTGTTCAGAGTTCGTTCACAACACGCCAGTGGCCACTGAGCATAATGAACCATTGATGTGTGACCTTCACTGAAATGATTCAACTACACAGCATCAAAGGTGTGGTTAATTGGTGGTAGAAGATGGCGTCGTGTCTGTGCGCAGCTGTGACAGTGTGTTGATTGAGGCAGCTGGCCCATACCGTGTGTAGGATGTGGGTCTGCTGCCTGATACTGTTAGGGTTGATACTGACAGGGGTACTAATGAGTGTGATAGGTGTACGAGTGAGTATCTCTGAGTGGAACATGGCCATGAAGAATACTTCATGTCCCTCGTCTCCAGGTGGAAAGTTGACCGATTTTTGTTGTTGTTTTTTTGTGTGTGTGTTTTGGGCTTTTTTGTTTGTTTGAAGAGGAGGGGGGGGGGGGGGGGTGAGAGGAGGATTGATGGGATGTGTTTTTGTTTTTTGTGAGGGGAGGTTGAGGGGGTAGAGGGGAGGGAGGAGGGAATGGAGGGACATTTGCCAGAAATGAAAACAGCCCACTGAAAAGGTAAAGAGCAGACCAAGGGAAATTCGTTTCCTACATAGTTGGGTATGAATGGGGAGAGCATGTGTTGTTGTGGTGTGCTATGAATGGGGAGAGCATGTTGTTGTGGTATGGTATGAATGGGGAGAGCACATTGTTGTGGTGTGGTATGAATGGGGAGAGCACATTGTTGTGGTGTGGTATGAATGGGGAGAGCACATTGTTGTGGTGTGCTATGAATGGGGAGAGCATGTTGTTGTGGTATGGTATGAATGGGGAGAGCACATTGTTGTGGTGTGCTATGAATGGGGAGAACACATTGTTGTGGTGTGGTATGAATGGGGAGAGCACATTGTTCTGGTGTGCTATGAATGGGGAGAGCACATTGTTGTGGTGTGCTATGAATGGGGAGAGCACATTGTTGTGGTGTGTATGAATGGGGGAGAGACACATTGCGTGTGTGGTGTGGTATGAATGGGGAGACACATTGTTGTGGTGTGGTATGAATGGGGAGAGCACATTGTTGTGGTGTGGTATGAATGGGGAGAGCACATTGTTGTGGTGTGGTATGAATGGGGAGAGCACATTGTTGTGGTGTGGTATGAATGGGGGAGAACACATTGCTGTGGTGTGGTGTGGTATGAATGGGGAGAACACATTGTTGTGGTGTGGTATGAATGGGGAGACACATGTGTGGTGTGGTGTGGTATGAATGGGGAGAACACATTGTTGTGGTGTGTATGAATGGGAGAGCACATTGTTGTGTGTGGTATGAATGGGGAGACACATTGTTGTGGTGTGGTATGAATGGGGAGAACACATTGTGTTGTGGTGTGGTATGAATGGGGAGAACACATTGTTGTGGTGTGGTATGAATGGGGAGAACACATTGCTTGTGGTGGTGGGGGTGGTATGAATGGGGAGAACACATTGTTGTGGTATGATATGAATGGGGAGAACACATTGCTGTGGTGTGGTGTGGTATGAATGGGGGAGAGCACACATTGCTGTGGTGTGGTGTGGTATGAATGGGGAGAACACATTGTTGTGGTGTGGTATGGTATGAATGGGGAGAACACATTGCTGTGGTATGGTGTGTATGAATGGGGAGAACACATTGCTGTGGTGGTGTGGTATGAATGGGGAGAACACATTGTGTGTGGTGTGGTATGAATGGGGAGAACACATTGTTTGTGGTGTGGTATGAATGGGGAGAACACATTGCTGTGGTGTGGTGTGGTATGAATGGGGAGAAACACATTGCTGTGGTATGGTATGAATGGGGAGAACACATTGCTGTGGTGTGGTATGGTATGAATGGGGAGAACACATTGCTGTGGTTAGTGTGGTATGAATGGGGAGAACACATTGCTGTGGTGTGGTATGAATGGGAAGAACACATTGTTGTGGTGTGGTATGAATGGGGAGAGCACATTGCTGTGGTGTGGTATGGTATGAATGGGGAGAACACATTGCTGTGGTATGGTAGGTATGAATGGGGAGAAACATTTTGTTGTGGTGTGGTATGAATGGGGAGAACACATTGTTGTGGTGTGGTATGAATGGGGAGAACACATTGTTGTGGTGTGGTGTGGTAGTATGAATGGGGAGAACACATTGTTGTGGTGTGGTATGAATGGGGAGAACACATTGTTGTGGTGTGGTGTGGTATGAATGGGGAGAACACATTGTTGTGGTGTGGTATGAATGGGGAGAACACATTGTTGTGGGTTGTGGTGTGGTATGAATGGGGAGAACACATTGTTGTGGTGTGGTATGAATGGGGAGAAGGGAAAAACACATTGTTGTGGTGTGGTATGGTATGAATGGGGAGAACACATTGTTGTGGTGTGGTATGAATGGGGAGAACACATTGTTGTGGTGTGGTATGAATGGGGAGAACACATTGTTGTGGTGTGGTATGGTATGAATGGGGAGAACACATTGTTGTGGTGTGGTATGGTATGAATGGGGAGAACACATTGTTGTGGTGTGGTATTTGAATGGGGAGAACACATTGTTGTGGTGTGGTATGGTATGAATGGGAGAGAACACATTGTTGTGGTGTGGTATGGTATGAATGGGGAGAACACATTGTTGTGGTGTGGTATGGTATGAATGGGGAGAAACACATTGTTGTGGTGTGGTATGAATGGGGAGAACACATTGTTGTGGTGTGGTGTGGTATGAATGGGGAGAACACATTGTTGTGGTGTGGTATGGTATGAATGGGGAGAACACATTGTTGTGGTGTGGTATGAATGGGGAGAACACATTGTTGTGGTGTGGTGTGGTATGAATGGGGAGAACACATTGTTGTGGTGTGGTATGAATGGGGAGAGCACATTGTTGTGGTGTGGTATGGTATGAATGGGGAGAACACATTGTTGTGGTGTGGTATGAATGGGGAGAACACATTGTTGTGGTGTGGTATGGTATGAATGGGGAGAACACATTGTTGTGGTGTGGTATGAATGGGGAGAACACATTGCTGTGGTATGGTGTGAATGGGAGAACACATTGTTGTGGTGTGGTATGGTATGAATGGGGAGAACACATTGCTGTGGTATGGTATGAATGGGGAGAACACATTGCTGTGGTATGGTATGAATGGGGGAGAACACATTGCTGTGGTATGGTATGAATGGGGAGAGCACATTGTTGTGGTGTGGTATGAATGGGGAGAGCACATTGTTGTGGTGTGGTATGAATGGGGGAGAACACATTGTTGTGGTATGGTATGAATGGGGAGAACACATTGCTGTGGTGTGGTGTGGTATGAATGGGGAGAACACATTGTTGTGGTGTGGTATGAATGGGGGAGAACACATTGTTGTGGTGTGGTATGAATGGGGAGAGCACATTGCTGTGGTATGGTATGAATGGGAGAACACATTGCTGTGGTGTGGTATGAATGGGGAGAAACACATTGCTGTGGTATGGTATGAATGGGGAGAACACATTGCTGTGGTGTGGTATGAATGGGGAGAACACATTGCTGTGGTATGGGAGAACACATTGCTGTGGTATGGTATGAATGGGGAGAACACATTGCTGTGGTGTGGTGTGGTGTGAATGGGGAGAACACACTGTTGTGGTGTGGTATGGTATGAATGGGGGAAACACATTGTTGTGGTGTGGTATGAATGGGGAGAAACACATTGCTGTGGTGTGCTATGAATGGGGAGAACACATTGCTGTGGTGTGGTATGAATGGGGAGAGCACATTGTTGTGGTGTGGTATGAATGGGGAGAGCACATTGTTGTGGTATGATATGAATGGGGAGAAACACATTGCTGTGGTGTGGTATGAATGGGAGAACACATTGCTGTGGTGTGGTATGAATGGGGAGAACACATTGCTGTGGTATGATATGAATGGGGAGAACACATTGTTGTGGTGTGGTATGAATGGGAGAATACATTGTTGTGGTATGGTATGAATGGGGAGAGCACATTGCTTTGGTGTGGTATGAATGGGGAGAACACATTGCTGTGGTGTGGTGTGGTATGAATGGGAGAGAACACATTGTTGTGGTGTGGTGTGGTATGAATGGGGAGAACACATTGTTGTGGTGTGGTGTGGTATGAATGTGGAGAACACATTGCTGTGGTATGGTATGAATGGGGAGAACACATTGCTGTGGTATGGTATGAATGGGGAGAACACATTGCTGTGGCATGGTATGAATGGGGAGAACACATTGCTGTGGTGTGGTATGAATGGGGAGAACACATTGTTGTGGTGTGGTATAAATGGGGAGAACACGTTGCTGTGGTATGGTATGAATGGGGAGAACACATTGCTGTGGCATGGTATGAATGGGGAGCACACATTGCTGTGGCATGGTATGAATGGGGAGAACACATTGTTGTGGTGTGGTATGAATGGGGAGAACACATTGCTGTGGTGTGGTATGAATGGGGAGAACACATTGCTGTGGTGTGGTGTGGTATGAATGGGGAGAACACATTGCTGTGGTGTGGTATGAATGGGGAG
The DNA here is from genome assembly GCA_018398815.1 of Conus ventricosus. Taxonomy (NCBI): domain Eukaryota; kingdom Metazoa; phylum Mollusca; class Gastropoda; order Neogastropoda; family Conidae; genus Conus; species Conus ventricosus. The sequence goes on along the minus strand of CM031624.1, from coordinate 26,069,435 downwards.
AACACATTGTTGTGGTGTGGTATGAATGGGGAGAAACACATTGCTGTGGTGTGGTATGAATGGGGAGAACACATTGCTGTGGTGTGGTATGAATGGGGAGAACACATTGCTGTGGTGTGGTATGAATGGGGAGAACACATTGCTGTGGTGTGGCATGAATGGGGAGAACACATTGCTGTGGTGTGATGTGAATGGGGAGAGCACATTGTTGTGGTGTGGTATGAATGGGGAGAACACATTGCTGTGGTATGATATGAATGGGGAGAGCACATTGCTGTGGTGTGGTGTGGTATGAATGGGGAGAACACATTGCTGTGGTGTGGTATGAATGGGGAGAACACATTGCTGTGGTATGATATGAATGGGGAGAACACATTGCTGTGGTGTGGTATGAATGGGGAGAACACATTGCTGTGGTATGGTATGAATGGGGAGAACACATTGCTGTGGTATGATATGAGTGGGGAGAACACATTGCTGTTGTATGATATGAATGGAAGAACACATTGCTGTGGTATGATATGAATGGGGGAGAAGGTTATCTTTTTATATTTTCTACTTTTCACAAGAAAATGTAGCTTGTTTTGCTCTTTCATGATTTTCTTTTGCTTCTTAGGTGGCACCTTTGGTTGGTTTTTTGAAAACTCAACAAACATACTACGATATTGCACACCAGCCTTTTTCTGGGATAGCATTCTTCTTAAAACCGAAAAGGCAGAGGAGTCAAATTACCACTTTCCGCGGTCACTGAGGAGAAACAATCAGGTTCGAAATATCGGTATCTGACCAGGAGTTATATGTTAGTGAGTTTCCTCCCCATTGGAGATTGTCTCCCTCCCTGAGACTATAAGCTTGCTGAAGGCTCATTTTGAGAAGCATATATTTTATTTTTCCCCATTCACCCACTCAAGCACATACTGTTAGTTAGGCAGAATTATCTACCACTGCAGATATGAATGCTTATCTCCCCATATAATGGCATATTTCTTCAATCTAAGACATAAGAGCAAGATAAGATAAGATAAGATAATGTTGCTTATAGTCCAGCTGACCGCAAAGGGCCACATCAGGGCTGTCACCACGTTAAAATCAACTCACCAGTCACATAAGAGCAAGCTTTGTTTATAATTGAATATATATAAATATATATGTATATATGCCAGAGGAATTAGGATCAAGTTCTTCAAGAGATAGGGTAAAAAAAGAAGATGAAAAGTATATATGCCAGAAGAATTGGGATCAAGTTCTTCAAGAGGTAGGTTAAAAAAAGATGAAAGATATATATGCCAGAGGAATTAGGATCAAGTTCTTCAAGAGATAGGTTAAAAAAAAATGAAAGATATATATGCCAGAGGAATTGGGATCAAGTTCTTCAAGAGGTAGGTTAAAAAAGAAGAAAGATATTGGGATCAAGTTCTTCAAGATGTAGGGTTTTAAAAAAAAAAAAAAAAAGATATATATGCCAGAGGAATTGGGATCAAGTTCTTCAAGAGGTAGGGTAAAAAAAGATGAAAGATATATATGCCAGAGGAATTGGGATCAAGTTCTTCAAGAGGTAGTTTAAACAAAGATGAAAGATATGCCAGAAGAATTGGGATCCAGTTCTTCAAGAGGTAGGGTGAAAAAAAAGATGAAAGATGTATATGCCAGAAGAATTGGGATCCAGTTCTTCAAGAGGTAGGTTAAACAAAGATGAAAGATATATATGCCAGAAGAATTGGGATCAAGTTCTTCAAGAGGTAGGTTAACAAAGATGAAAGATATATATGCCAGAAGAATTGGGATCAAGTTCTTCAAGATGTAGGGTGAAAAAAAAGATGAAAGATAGATATGCCAGAAGAATTGGGATCAAGGTCTTCAAGAGGTAAGGTAAAAAAAAAAAAATGAAAGAGAGGAGCTTGAAGGTGATGATTCAGACCTCAGTGTAGGTGGTCAAAGAGAGGATCCAGAAATAATGTGTTGCTTTACACGCCGCTCACCTCATCACAGCCTGCAACACCCCTGGTCACTGTGACCAGCGTTCTTCAGCTAACTGGTCCGACGTGCTCACAGCCAGACAGCCTGCAGCTACACACTGGGGTGTTTTGTTGTTGTTGTTGTTGTTGTTGATTTTCATTTTCCGTCATGTTTTTTTTACCCCACACAATGAAACATGTTCTTTTAGAGTGTTGGAACATGCATGATGTGAGACATTATAAACACTTTACAGCAGATTCCATGAAGGTTAGCCTTGTTCGGAGATGTCCCACCTGGTGTGATCTTTGAATTTCTGAAAGAGATTAACATTTTTCATCTGATCAAAGACTTTACAGAAGAAAGATTTTTAATGAAATTTTCATTCTGTTTTTAGGTATATTTTGAAGGGTTGTATGGTTGAGTTTTGTTGTTGTTTTGAATGACTTGAGTTGATTTCAGTGCGGTGACAGCCATGATAAGGCCCTTTGCAGTCAGCCGGGCAGTAACCAACATTGTATCTCTCTGTCTCACCTCCGGCTGATGAAGCCAACAGGAATACTCAACCGAAATAAGCTGTGAATGACGTACCTGACCCCCTTTGACATACTTGTGATTTTTGTGGTGACTTGTCTGACGTTTCTGAATATGTACAAGCTAGTGCTCATATCAGAAACGTCTCTGCTTCCGTCTGACATTAACAACATGCATCCACATGGTGTCGCTACAGGTGTGCATGTTGTAATGTTATTGTCACCATGAAATGTGGGTCAGGTGACAGTCACATGACCCTTAACCCTAGGACTGGTAAAATAGAGCATACAGTTACAGTATACGGCATATGGTACTTCCCCACCAGATTATGTTATCCTGAAGGTTTATTTCCATCTATAGTATGCTATGAATCAAACAAACCCACTATGAGAGTAAAACTACAAATTGAATATGAAGCGTTGAAAGGTGTTTCCCTTAGAGGGTTGATAAAAAGAAGTACTTCAATTCTGTTTTCTGAATTTTGTACAAGATTTTAGGTGTACATTACATTGAAAATTTTGATTCGAGTAAAATTTCTTCCATAGTCGAACTCCCTTGTTCTGACCTTCCCAGTTACAACTCCTGCTTCATGAGACCAGAGTGAATGTGAACGACCTACTCCAGTGTAAAACATTATCTGTTTTTATGACTTCATTCTCGTCCCAACTACAACTGACAATCTCATTCAAAAAGATAACTTTGGCACAAAATATTGGCCAACAAACAATCGAAAATGCCGCAAAAAAAAACCCAACCCAAAAACCATCATGAAGTTCAGCCAAGTGGCTGGTGTTTGACCTCCAATGTAAACACCATTCAGAGTTACTTCCCCTGCAGTTTTTAAAAAATTTTAACTGTAAAAAGACAGACATGCATCATGCAAAATTTATTGTCGCGAAAAAGAAAGCCTCTGAACTTGGAAGGGTGAATCAGAATAATCCAAACCGGTATAAAAGATAACAGCATGATTTCAAACACAAACTCAATGGAGGTAGGACACACACAGTTAAAAAAAATATCACTGAAGAAAAGAAGCTGGCTTCAGCCAGAGAGAGTGGAATTAGTTGTCCTGAATTCAACAAAACAGCTTTAGAGTCATTTGAAACACACACACACACACACACATACACACACACACACATACACACACACACACACACACACACACACACACACACACACACACACACACACACACACACACTTTGCATCAGCCTCATTGAGTAGAGCTCCACCAGCCATTCTCTTTGTTGAGCGCTTTAACGAGATGAAGACATGGGGGTTCCTGAGCTGGGACTCTGTCTGACCTTTAAGTCTATACTTAACAGACAAGCTCTGCTCTTCTTCGATAGACATGGGGGTGGGGGGGGGGGGGGGGGGGGGGGGTCTTGAGCTGGGACTCTGTCTGACCTTTAAGTCTATACTTAACAGACAAGCTCTGCTCTTCTTCGGATAGACATTGGGGGGGGGGGGGGGGGGGGGGGGGGGGGGGGGGGGGGGTCTTGAGCTGGGACTGTCTGACCTCCTGCTCTTGTTCTGATAGGTACCTCATCCCAGAACTAAGATCTACAGACAAAGATTGTTTCTTTCCAACCCAGACAACATGGGACAGACTCCCTGACACCCCGGCCTCTTTTGAATCTGACCTTAAAACTGACCTCTTTGCTTGGCTGTAGGTTTGGTTGTGGTATATGTGTCATTTCAGTACTTCTGCATATGTGCATGTTTGATTAGTGTACATGTTATCTAGTTATGCTCTAGTTATGTGTTTTTGTGTGTATATATATATAATTGACAACAGTGTGTTAGGTAGTACTGTCTGTACTGTGTAAATAGATTTACCTCTCTTGGGTCATGCTCAACATGGCACACTTGTTTTCTTTTCCTCAAATCTCCAAAGAATTTTTTTAAAAATAGAAAATAAAAATCAACCACACCCTGTGTCAGACTCATAAATAGAGGAACGACCAGAACTATACTGCTTGTCTGCGGTGACCGAAGAGGCTTCCTCAAAGACGGATGTGTTCAGTCATTGGGTGACGTGAATGTCGACTGTGTTGCAGCGTGCAGTCGACGAACATCGACCGAACAATAGCGTCGGCACGCTGCGTCATGGCTGGACTGTTTGGGAAAGAGGAGCTGAATAAGAATGGTGAGAAGAAGAGAGACACAAAGCCCGAAGTCCTGTTTCAGGGTCAGGTTGATGTCTCTGGCTGGATGTTTATGCAGTTAATGATATGCTTACACATGCCATAAGGATGCATGAGCATGTATGCACACACGTTGATGTGCGCACGTACACACACACAGACACACATGTAAACGCTCACTCAGTCACAAGCGTAACCTACAGATTTGTTCTTACACACACACACGCACACATTCTCTCTCTCTCCTCTCTCCTCTCTCTCTCTCTCTCCTCTCTCTCTCTCTCTCTCTCTCTCTCTCTCTCCCTCTCTCTCTTTTCTCTCTCTCTTTTCTCTCTCTCTCTGTCTCTCTCTCTCTATCTATCTCTCTCTTTTCTTGCTCTTACATTCACACTCTCTCTCCTTCTCTCTCTTTTTCTCTCTTTCTCTGTCTCTCTCTTCCCTCTCATTTTCTGTTCTCCCCCCCCCCCCCCCCCCCCCCCCCCCCCCCCCCCCCCCCCCCCCCCCCCCCCCTCTCTGTGCTTAATGAGTATTTATCTATCTATGTTTATTGTCAGGCCAGTGTTTATGATGTAGGGCAACGTATAAGTATCTTGTACTCTGTAATTAAGCGTGCTTCTCTCTGTCTGTCTGTCTTGTAAAAATTACCATTGGAAGGACAGAGTGTGCGATCAAGTTGTGAAAGTTACCATTGGAAGGACAGAGTGTGTGATCAAGTTGTGAAAGTTACCATTGGAAGGACAGAGTGTGTGATTGAGTTGTGAAAGTTACCATTGGAAGGACAGAGTGTGTGATCATTGGAAGGACAGAGTGTGTAATCATTGGAAGGACAGAGTGTGTGATCATTGGAAGGACAGAGTGTGCCATCATTGGAAGGACAGAGTGTGTGATCATTGGAAGGACAGGGTGTGTGATCATTGGAAGGACAGAGTGTGCCATCATTGGAAGGACAGAGTGTGTGATCATTGGAAGGACAGAGTGTGCCATCATTGGAAGGACAGAGTGTGCCATCATTGGAAGGACAGAGTGTGCCATCATTGGAAGGACAGAGTGTGTGATCATTGGAAGGACAGAGTGTGTGATCATTGGAAGGACAGAGTGTGCCATCATTGGAAGGACAGAGTGTGCCATCATTGGAAGGACAGAGTGTGTGATCATTGGAAGGACAGAGTGTGCCATCATTGGAAGGACAGAGTGTGTGATCATTGGAAGGACAGAGTGTGTGATCATTGGAAGGACAGAGTGTGTGATCATTGGAAGGACAGAGTGTGCCATCATTGGAAGGACAGAGTGTGCCATCATTGGAAGGACAGAGTGTGCCATCATTGGAAGGACAGAGTGTGCCATCATTGGAAGGACAGAGTGTGCCATCATTGGAAGGACAGAGTGTGCCATCATTGGAAGGACAGAGTGTGTGATCATTGGAAGGACAGAGTGTGTGATCATTGGAAGGACAGAGTGTGCCATCATTGGAAGGACAGAGTGTGCCATCATTGGAAGGACAGAGTGTGCCATCATTGGAAGGACAGAGTGTGCCATCATTGGAAGGACAGAGTGTGTGCCATCATTGGAAGGACAGAGTGTGCCATCATTGGAAGGACAGAGTGTGCCATCATTGGAAGGACAGAGTGTGCCATCATTGGAAGGACAGAGTGTGTGATCATTGGAAGGACAGAGTGTGCCATCATTGGAAGGACAGGGTGTGCGATCATTGGAAGGACAGAGTGTGTGATCATTGGAAGGACAGAGTGTGCCATCATTGGAAGGACAGAGTGTGCCATCATTGGAAGGACAGAGTGTGTGATCATTGGAAGGACAGAGTGTGATCATTGGAAGGACAGGGTGTGCCATCATTGGAAGGACAGGGTGTGCCATCATTGGAAGGACAGGGTGTGCCATCATTGGAAGGACAGAGTGTGCCATCATTGGAAGGACAGAGTGTGTGATCATTGGAAGGACAGAGTGTGCCATCATTGGAAGGACATAGTGTGCCATCATTGGAAGGACAGAGTGTGCCATCATTGGAAGGACAGAGTGTGCCATCATTGGAAGGACAGAGTGTGTGATCATTGGAAGGACAGGGTGTGCCATCATTGGAAGGACAGGGTGTGCCATCATTGGAAGGAACAGGGTGTGTGACCATTGGAAGGACAGAGTGTGCCATCATTGGAAGGACAGAGTGTGCCATCATTGGAAGGACAGAGTGTGTGATCATTGGAAGGACAGAGTGTGCCATCATTGGAAGGACAGAGTGTGCCATCATTGGAACAACAGAGTGTGCCATCATTGGAAGGACAGAGTGTGCCATCATTGGAAGGACAGCGTGTGTGATCATTGGAAGGACAGGGTGTGTGATCATTGGAAGGACAGGGTGTGCCATCATTGGAAGGACAGAGTGTGTGATCATTGGAAGGACAGAGTGTGCCATCATTGGAAGGACAGGGTGTGCCATCATTGGAAGGACAGAGTGTGCCATCATTGGAAGGACAGAGTGTGTGATCATTGGAAGGACAGAGTGTGTGATCATTGGAAGGACAGGGTGTGCCATCATTGGAAGGACAGTGTGTGATTATTGGAAGGACAGAGTGTGCCATCATTGGAAGGACAGAGTTTGTGATCAAGTTGTGAAAATCCAAATGTCAGAAATGATTCTAATGCACAAAAGTCAATTCCGCAGCCAAACACTCAACCCATCTGATAACAGACCGTGCTTTTTGTATGCAAAAAGTGTAGATGCCTGTGGGTCATTTCAGCGTACAGTTTCTGGAAATAGTATACGTACATACTGTACAATGATGTGTGCTGTTAGTTTTAGTTTAGCAAAGGAATTGTCAGGATGGATGACTGAAAAAATAACCCAAATATAGACAGAAATGAACTTGACTAAGTGACCACAAAAGGTTTAATCTGTGAATATGAAGCAAAGCGAGTTATATTTGGTAAGTAATACTGATTTCATCATTTGGTGGGGGGGGGGTGGGGTGGGGGGGGGGGGAGCAGCCTGGTTCATTTGAATGTCTATCGCATGGTTTTTGTGTGTGTGTGTATGTGTGTGTTTGTGTGTGTGTGTTGTGTGTGTGTGTGTGTGGTAAATTGGTATGCTCCAGGCTTTGATTAATAGAAATGAAAAAAAAATGCTTTTTTTTCTCCATTTCAGGAAGAAGACGGTGAAATCAGAATTATTGTTAGATAACATATCACACATTTCCATCTCTTTACTCGGGACAAGGTTATGATGCAATCTGTCACATTTCATGTACAAGAAGTTCAAGAGGCAGCAAACATTTTTTGGTACCGTGTCACATCTCTAATGCTCCGTAGTTTCAAGATAATTGCTGGAAAGTCTTTACTAACCTTGTCTGAATTATGTTTTCTGAGTTATGTATTATCATTCACATCTTTAATGGTCTATAGTTTCAAGAGGGATGCTGGAAAGTCTTTACTGATAGACCTTGCTGTCAGTTTTCTGAGTTATGTTTCATCATTTACTTCCCTTATTATTAAGTGTCGTGTTCATTTGCACCGCATGTTCCTTCAACACTTCTCCTGCCAGTGTGACAGTTTCTCCACCAGGTAGACTGTGTTGCAGGTCCTGTCTCTATCCCTGTGCCGATGTGACAGTTTCTCCTCCAGGTAGACTGTGTTGCAGGTCCTGTCTCTATCCCTGTGCCGATGTGACAGTTTCTCCTCCAGGTAGACTGTGTTGCAGGTCCTGTCTCTATCCCTGTGTCCAGGCTGCAGGAAGACGCGCTGTTGCCCAACAGGTACAGGTGTGAAGTGTTACAAAAGGCCCGTCACTCCAACTGACAGGACTCCATGCACCATCCGCAGCCTGAAGCGTGACGCGGACACCATGAAACACGTGTTGGGTAAAGTGGTAGGTGTTGGGGGGGAGGCGAGGGGATCAGCCAGAGGTGGCTGATGGGGGTGCTTTCCCTTTGCAGGACCGGTTGTCATCCCGGTGTCGGTGACCCGCGACGAGGTTCTTTTCCCCAACTCCCACATCTGTGGCGTGGTGAAGAAGGCCAACCATGCCGCCATGGTTCACTTTGACAACATCCCCGGCATCAAGGAGGAGAGGCTGATAATTGAGAGAGCACTAGGTATAGCTGTCTGTGTCTCGCTCTCTGCTTGTCACGTGAGAGGCTGATGATTGAGAGAGTCCTAGGTATGGCTGTCTGTGTCTCGCTCTCTGCTTGTCACGTGAGAGGCTGATGATTGAGAGAGTCCTAGGTATGGCTGTCTGTGTCTCGCTCTCTGCTTGTCACGTGAGAGGCTGATGATTGAGAGAGTCCTAGATATGGCTGTCTGTGTCTCGCTCTCTGCTTGTCACGCCACCCTGGTCCCTTCTGTCTGTGTGTGTGTGTGCATGTGTCGTATCTTGCCTGCCCACTGGAGGTTCTTTGGTGTTGCTTGTTTTTTGTTTGGGGAAGAGGGCGGTCATTGGTAAGGTGAAATGTTGCTCTTTCTCCATCTTCTACAAAAAGCATGTTGCTATGGCTACCCTTGCCAGTGCCCCTCCCCCCTCCCCAGCCCCTCACCCCCACCCACCTGACACATGACCTGGGGTTGCTTCCCTTTCTTTCTGCTGACACTGGACTGCATGTACAGATTTTCCAAGGAGCAGTCGATCTCAGGTCGTCAAGAGGCAACCCAAGGAAGGAGACACTGCATTGCTGCTGAGTCACTTCAGTGATGTTTAGTGGTGCCTGTTCTGATCCAGCATGTGCTGGACACCTACCAAGTCCCCTACTGACAAAACCATTGCAGCATGAATGAGTTCTTCCTCCAGAGGGTGCCATCAACGACAGATTCCTTGAATTTGTCGACACTGGTGACCACGACAGAACCAAAGCAAGGCCACAGACATGGAGAGGACATTGACACTGGGGTCCCCATGAGAGCAGGGCAAGAAGGGCCACATAATCTGAGACTTTTTTATGCTGATTGTGAGAGTGAGAATTATGAAGATGACGCTATCAATTTCCATTCCGGTGTGAGACCGCATGACAGGGCTGTACTCTACGCTTCCTTTCATGATATATCCCGGCATCAACCAGGCCCAAGAGACACCTGCTGTGTTGGTCAAAAAGTTGAGCAACACTCTCAGAGATGCATCCCTTAAGTGGATGAAAATCGACTGTGTGGTCCCAGTCTTCCCGGTTGAGCCCAAGCAGATTCAGCTCTCGGTAGGAGCCGGTCAGGGAAAAAAAAATCCCATGTGGCTCTGAT
>CM031624.1:26004569-26054569 GCA_018398815.1 Conus ventricosus | reverse complement strand
ACCTTTTAAAGAGTGCAAATTTAAGTGATTTAATCTATCTGTATGAGACATGTTTGTACATTCTTGCAAGATTTTAGTAGCTCTTCTCTGTACTCTTTCGATTGCTATTGACTGTCTTTTCAAGTGTGGGTACCAGATTATATTGCCATATTCAAGATGCGGTCTAACCATAGCTTTATATAACTTTAAAAACGTTTCTTTATTTAGGTAAATAAAAGTTCTTTTTATTAATCCAATCATTTGGTTTGCTTTATTTATACACTTTTGAATGTGAGTATCAAAAAGTAAATCTTTATATATATTTATATACATATATGATCTAGAGCGCACAGCATATGCAAAAGTTTCATAAATGGAATAATGCGACCTAGTATGCGTGAGAGTCGGACGGCCATGTTATGTAACAAATTCTTTGCTCTGTGTGTACATCAGACCACTAAACCAAAAAGAAACGAACAAAGAAACAACAACAACATCAACAACAACATCAACAACAACATCAACAAAACCAATTCCGTTAGAAAAATCTGCCAAGTGGATGAGACTTTATCAGGTGTACAGCTAAATTGGCCAGACTCAACCCATTTTCTGGGTTGGGACAAAAAACACTGTGCAGTGTTAAAGGTAGATATTTTTAGACAAGATTTTATCATGAAGACATTGAAAATATGCTTTTGTCATTGAACATTCAAATAAAAAAAATGAGATACATTAAGTTTTTGACCGCAGACACGGTTTCAGTTTCATCAAGGAGGCGTCACTGCGTGCGGACTAGTCCATATACGCGCGTCACTGCGTGCGGACTAGTCCATATACGCGCGTCACTGCGTGCGGACTAGTCCATATACGCTACACAATATCCGCTAAGTTTTGAGACCACGCTACGCATGACTTGAAGCCGATGGATAAATGAATTAACAACTAAGGTGAGACAACTAAACAAGAGGGTCTCGTGGCTACGACTCAGCGGATGTCTGACCTACGCAGTAGCCCAACGTGCTGGTCAGACCTTGAGCACCATCTACTATGTTTTGGGGTGTTTTTTTTATGTGTGTGTAGTGAATGTACATGTGTGTGTATGATGTGTGGGCATGGGCCCATGTGTGTGTGCGTGGGTGCATGTGTGTGTGTGCGTTTATGTGCTTGTGCGCGGAGGCGTGTGTGCGCGTTTGTGTGTGTGTGCCTGTGTGTGTGTGTACGTGTGTGTATGCCTGCGCGTATGTGCACGTGTGTGTGTGTGTGCCTGCATGTATTAATTAATGGCCATTTTGGAAGCCCCAAAGCAGTTTTAAGTGCTAAAGAATCAATACTAGTTAACTTATGTAAATCTGTCTTGGGTGCAGTAAAAAATACTTCTTGACCATAACTTACAATCGAACAAAATGTCCCTAAGGCAGCATGGATAAGGTTAGATCCATAATTTATTAGAGGGATTCCAGTTAAGACTCGCAGTAACGCAGTTTTCTTTCTTGCCTTTTCCATGAGATAATCTATATGTTTATACCAAAATAATTTTTAGTGAAAAATAACGCTTAGAAATTTTACTTGCTTACTTCAGAAAATAAAAAAATCACCTATTTTTACTTTTACAGCGTCCATACCTTCAAAATTGATAATTTTTTTGTAAATATAATAAAGACCGATTTGTCAGTTGATAAGTTAAAACTGTTTGAATTCAAATAATTAACAAATATACTGACAGCAAATTGAAACTGTTCAACTATTTTATTACATTTGATTTTGTTTTTTGTAAAATTACAATTTACATTTTTCCACATTGCAATATCATCTGCATAAGCAGCTAAAGTTGCCCCTTTTGTGTGTGTGCGCGCACACACACACAACACACACACACACACACACACACACACACACACACACACACACACCACACACACACACACCAATATTAAAGTATTCAACAAGAAACCCAGTGACAGTAATATAACCAAGGTGAACTCTGAAAGTAGATTAAATATATAAGATAAATGACCGAGCACAATCAGATTTATACACTGATCAACTAGAAATGAAAACAATATCTTAAAACGATACTTTTTTTTTTAATCAGAACACGTCAGGTGTGAGCGACGTTGTAACGGTTGTTGTTGTTGTTTCAGCGCCGAGCGGCCCATCGTCACACGTCTGGCAGCTGGTCCTGCGCTCAACTTGATGGTTCAGGGAATGGAGAGAGCGACACGCGGCAACAAGTCAGTATTCTGTGCGACCTATGTGGGCCTCACAACTCATAACCAGTATAATTTCCCCACAGTTCATATGGCGAAAAGACGAAGAGGGGGGTAAGATTAAAGTCCCACTGCTTCATGGCTGTTGGAGCACTGACAGAACACAAAATCATTGTTTCGTGGGCGCACTCTTCGAGAGAAACTCCACAGGCTGTTGATTTGATTTTGAAACTGTACAAAGTTGTTTCCCATAGACCGAAAATCATGTAGTTTTCTCACTGATAATGTTGTCTTGAGCACTGTCAGAAGTTGCTCCTTCCTCAAACAAGGTGATGGGAAGGATGCAGTGTTTATTTTGAGAGGCAGTTGAACCTGTTGTAGGTGAGGAATCCAACGACGCAGAAGTTTACATTATTAAGGGGGACATGACTTAGATGGGCAAATCATTGACTTCTTCCCAGGGCATTTGCTGATAGACGCTACAGAAATTCCATGGTATACACAGGTACTTTTCAAACAGTTTCCAATAAAGCATTTCCTGACATGGTATGGTAAATTGCAGACGTTTTCAAGTGGTATCCATTTGGACTTTGGGTTAAAAAAAAAAAAAAAAAAAAAAAAAAAAAAAAAGCCCCTCAATTTATATCGTGTATAGCCTGTATGTTTAGGAAGTATTGTGTAGGTCTACTGAATTTTCCTAAGCAGGATGTCTTGAGATGATTTTGTGTCCATTTTTGTTCCATTGCCAATGAATTAGCAACCTCCAAGCTCTCATCTTTGCTACACAGACTCTCGGGCATCATCAAGTGCCCCACGTCCAACTGTTTTCATTCTCAGCAGTGAACAAAGGTCAGCTGTGCGATGATACTGTCAGTGACGCACTATTTTCATTGGTGCGCTAGAACACACAAGATTTGCCTGTACTATAATACTGTCAGTGACGGACTATTTTCATTGGTGCTCCAGGACACACAAGATTTGCCTGTACTCGACCCACGATTCCACCACTGTGGCCTTGCTAGAGGCGCTGGGTCTTTTTGATTGGAAGTGGCCTCCCTTTGCGGCGGACATGAGGGTGGAGCTGTACCAGGACGAGGGAGGGGAGCACTGGGTGCGCACTCTCTACCTGGGACAGGTGGGGGTCTTCTGTTGGCAACTTTCCTTCTGATTGCAATGGATGTGTGTGTGTGTGTGTGGGTGTGTGTGTGTGTATGCGTGCGTGTGTGTGTGTGTGTGTGTGTGTGTGTGTATGCGTGCGTGCATGTGTGTGTGTGTGTGTATGCGTGCGTGTGTGTGTGTGTGTGTGTGTGTGTGTGTGTGTGTTGTTTTGCTTTTGTGATGGTGTGATGGGTTTTGTTGCTTTTCCCTTTTCTGTCTGTGTGTGTGTAAATATTTGCAACACTAATGAGTCCTACTGTAGAGGGTTGTCAAAAATAACCGGTTACCCAATGTGCATGATATTGGCAGACAGATAATGACTCGCCTAATAACAATGTCGTGCACATGTTCTTACACATACAGATCAGTCTAACTTACAAACATGTTTACACTCTGTCACACACACTTACACACACACACACATGCGCACGCGCACACATACACACACACATATACACAAGCGCGCAGAACACTCGCATGCACACACACGCACACACACACACACACACAAAGATCAATGATCCGCACTGTGATATAGAAATTCATGCAGTTGTCTCACCATACCCTGTATCACCAGAGATAACGATGTTTTCTTTCTTTCTTTCTTTCTGCGTACGCAGGCTGATACTCCTGCGGACACTCCTGTATAGCCAGGCAGTGGAGTTTTGTGTGTATGACCCTTTTTTATCCTGCCATTAAGGCAGCCATACTCCATCTTCGGGGGAAAACGATGTTTTCAATCCTCTGTGACCCGGAGTCGAGAACGGCCCCTCTGCACCCATCCCCTTCATCCCCTAGCCCATGAGGTTCGACTCCCGAAGGCTGGCAGTGAAGCCTGATCGTGATCGCTGCTTTGCTTCAGGATGATGGCTGACCTGTTTACCCATACGATGTTCCCGTACTTTGTACACATGTTTGGCAAAAATATTACCAGTACAACGAATCAACAAGAAATATGTCGGGGGGAAAAAAAATTCTGGAGATGAAAGATTTTTAAGCGGTAATTGAACTTGGGGGGGGGGGGGGGGGGGGGGGGGATAACTGTGGTGGAGGCTTTGACCAAAGAGCCACAACTCTTGCTGAATTCTGCACGCGAAATCGTGTTTTTGCGATGTCCGTTTTGTTCGACGAAATGCCACTGTAATGTCGAAAAAACAGGCAAGATGCTGAATGAATCGGTAATTTGTGTCAGAAAGAACCTGTTTTTATTGTAGCCAGTCCAAGGTCAGGTGGTGACTGCTGGCAGGAAAAGACTGCATTGTGGTGGCAGGTGAAAACAACATGAAGGACCCTCCTCCACCTGCTGCTTTTTACAGAAATGTGGAATGTTGTACACACTTTTTGCAGAAAATACACTCATTTTCATTGAAAGTACACCGAAAGCAGATTTAAGGTAAACAGGTCTGCGATGGTGTAAAGGTGTATAATCGGAGTAGAGAAAAAAGTCTTTTTTTTTTTTTGTCTTTTTTTTTTTTTTTTTTTGCGTACGCAGGCTGATACTCCTGCAGACACTTCCTGTACAGACAGGCAAGGATTAATCCCATCTACCCCAACAAAGGGAGTGGAGTTTTGTGTGTATGACCGTGTTTTTTTTATCCCGCCATTAAGGCAGCCATACTCGCATCTTTGGGGGGGGGGGGGGGGACCAGTCTGAAAGTGATGCCTTTGAAGGAGGATAGGTGATGGGACTGGGTCATGAGACGGAAGTCACACACAAGTGCAGATGAAGAACAAGAGCCATGTTTGATGTCTCTGCTGTGCGCCCCGTCCTGGGTGGGTTTTCATCAACGTCCATTGTCTGTGTCTAGGAAGCGGCACGCCCTGTCAGCAGTGAGGGAAAGGTTGATTTAGGTGAAAATAGGCCAACTTCAATCAGGCAGTACTGGTGTAATACTGTATCTATAACGATGCTTTTTGATTCTGAATAAACCTTTATTTATCTACTTTTATTCTCATGTATTTTCATTTTTGTCATGAATGCGTGAGAGAGAGAAAATCTAAATGAAAAATACCTCCTGGAAAGAAAAGTCAGCTTCGCCGTCAGCGAAATTGCCGACGTCCGCCGAACCCGAAGTTGGTACGTGTTGGAAAATCTCGACTCGCTTTACACATGCTGGACAGAGTGATCTAAAAATAGTTTCATAATAAAGATCGAAGATTCCTCTTTAAAACAGTACAAGTTTCAAAATAATTTAAGTCCAGTATTAATTTGAGAAAACGAGTTGAAAAATTGGGTAAATTTCAATCTACTTTTCTCCAAGAAATACTGAATAAAGATATATCATCTTAGGGTGCGCTGGAAAGAGGATTTCAAGTCCAACACAGCGGTATGCAAATGAGCTCTTCGTGCCATAGCCACCAATCGCAAGCCGGGAAAAAGCGAGTGTGCGGAACGTCGCGAGGCACAACAATACAATCGGAATGGCGACCTACATGCAAGTGCGTCGGACACGACACATCGTTTCAAATGAATGGGACGTCCGTGTCCAGGATCTCTATGGTAAGTTTTATTTGTGATTATGGCAGATCGATTATTAAGCACATCTTTCAAAGAAATGATCGGTTTGAGAATGACCAGATTATGGTTAGTTTTGAATTAGAAGTGATCAAGTGAAAGTGTTAGGAAAAACATGTTCTGTACTCTTGTGTCTTCCTGTCGAAGTTGATTTATTTTATCGGAGGCTCATTTTACCTAAACATTAACTAAATATAATTTCAAGATTGCACATTGTCGAATCGTATGTTTAATTTTTTATATAATAAAAGTTTGGGGCATATTTTATTAAATTATTTGACAGTATCGATTACCGGAAGTGGAATGACTTTGGTCACAAGTAACAAAACATCTGGTCGTTCTTGCGCGGCCATGTTCGTGCGTTTTTCTTCGATGTGAATGCGCATAGTGATCGTTTATTTTTTTTGTTTTCATGCAATGATCTGTTGATTTCTGTCATTGTATGTGTATTTTGTAATAGTATTGAAGAAGGGGCAGTAGTACTTGTGATTTTTCTCGCGTGTATGAGCCCACCACATCATTCCATTTATTATTCTTCTCTCTCCCTCCCCCTTATACAACACGTCACGAAAAGAACATACATTTTATGAAAAAGACTGCATTTAAAAAAATACATGATCGTTGTGTGTGTGAGTGAATGAGTGTTTTAGTTTGCTTTTCTTGTTGCTATTGTTAAGGTACTTCAGCACTTTGAGCTTTCTAGTATTTATATAAATGTATGGTGAGAAAAGTACTAAAGAAATGTTCCTTGTTAAAATATGCTCACTTAGATTATTTTCCAGTAAATTCATTCACTCATTGTAAAAAGGTTATATTGCAAATGTCTGTGATGTCTTGAAAACACACTCACAATCACATGATATAGGTGTGTGTGCGCGCACACACACACACACACACACACACACACACACACACACACACACACACACACACACACACACACACATTGAAGCTCACAAACACCTCTTCCTCTTCTCCTGCTTTTTCCCCCACACTGACACAGGTGCACGCATCTGAGAAGCATGCAAAAAACAATGGAAGTCAAATGCTTAAAATTTTTCCTTTCTTTCCTTGAGATGACCAGTTTCATCGCATGAAGCAGTACCTCACAGCAGAAGGAAGGGGGAGAAAAGTAGGCTGACCAAGCAGTCAGTTGCCACCAACAAGCTGCTGCTTCAACTGGACTGTTTGAGACGGACCTGTGAGAAGAGCTGGGATGAGATTTCCGCCTTTGTTGACAAAGTGTGTGATGAAAACATTTTTGCACACACTACACTGAAAACAGAGGTCAACCATGCAATCAGAGGTGTTTCAACGTTATCCTGTGATGGTGATCTTCAGAGATTTTTAGAGACGGATGTCAGGTTCGAACTGGAAAGTAGAATATTGGTCACTTCTTGCAGAAAAAAGGAATCAAGCGACACCATCTCCTTTCACCAGATACCTTGACCGTCCAGCTGTGTGAGGTGTCAGTGACAAATGGGTTGCTGATTGATCTGTGATCTTCCAGAAAGAAGAAGGCTGTCTCTACAAAAAGATGTGGTTCCACATGATAGGGTTAAACATTGCAGGGCTCTCAGACAAACAGCTCAACACAAAATTGGCCAAAACCAGGAACCCTATGACAGTCTGTTGAAAAGTGCTTCCAGACCCAGCAGTCAGCAGAAATTGAAAGACTTTCTTTGCAGCCTCCAGAGCTTTTTGTATTAAAAAAGAGTCTGGAACAAAACTTATCCCACTAGAACCCTCTGCCTCTGCAGTACATTGTCAGATCCTCAGGTCCATATGAAGAAAAGACGGATATGGGAATGCGGCTATTAAATTAGCAACACATGGGAGACAGTTAGCTGCTCTTCGCCGGCAACTGGAAGAAACACAGGCAGCACTCAAAACATCAAAATCAGAAGTTGACACTCTGAAAAACGTTTTGCATGAAGAAAACCAACGTTTGATGGCACTAGAAACGGAAATGGCTAAAATGATTGCTGATAAGAAATCATCAGATCAAGAACACTTCTGTTAAGAGACAAGTTTACAGAGAGCGAACAAAAAATTTCAACAATACAACAGTCGAATTATTACAAAAGGCTAAAAAGGAAAGAAAATGATATGAAAAAACAGAGCAACATAATTAAACAACATCAAAGTGGAGGTTGTCAAAGAAAGATAAATGGTCTTAGACAAAAACTGAAGAGCAGCCAAACTACTGCATCAAATTTGAAAACAAAGATAATTACTCTGAAGGAAAAAATGGAAGCAACACTATTGGACCAACAACATGCTGGTGAAGTTCTGCAAGATCCTGAAGAACTGCGCCTCAAAGATGAAAACGGGCACTTCAAACCGGAGGCAAAGATAGCAGTTATGGAGCTTGTGGAGGAGTCTGAAGGTTCCTGCTCACAGGTGTGGTGCTGTCATCAGAACTGCTGCACGCTGTGTGGTGCCAGGATTCCAGAAGGTGATTTGCCCTCACAAAGGTCAGCTTTACGCTTTGCTGACAAAGGGCATGTGGTCAGCAAGTCTCATGTGGCAGAGGTTCCTCAGAAGTCACGAGCACTGGGACTTGCACATTGATGGAACCAGCAGGAGTGGGAAGAGCTACATCAGTCAGCAAGCTACCACTGCCAGTGGCTCCTTCTCCATGGGCTTTCTTCCTGTGACAACAGAGGACACCTCCACCTTGTGGACATTGCCATACAGATGCTGGAGAGCTGTCTGATCTCCATCCAGAAGGGGCAGCCCGGTCTGTCATGATGCTGGACAAGCCAAGGAGAAGATGGTAGAAATTCATGTGGGCCCAGGCAGCCAGAAGAGCTCATTGCTGTCTACTTTGAAGATGACTTCTTCATAGGGCAGTGCACAACATTCTGAAAGAGGATCAAGCGGAGGTGAACTTCATGACCAAGGCGACTGTGGGTAGAGGTGCCAATGCCCGCCATGTGTACCGATGGCCACACACTTGATATGTATCCAATCAACTCCTCAGTGGTGTTTGCCTCCAACCTCACCCTGGCCCCATCTTCTTCATCTGGGAGGTCTTCTGTTGTGGACTGGCCAAATGTTCTACGCCAGAGATACGACGCATTCAAACGTTTCCTGTTTGAAATCGTCTGTGATAGCTTCTTTCAAGAAATGTCTGTTGTAAGTGCCTAAGGTGTTATTGAAAGGTAGGACTTGTGAGAATGTTCTTTTCAGTGAGTTCAGCTATCAGTGAACCTGTTGACATCATTTTCAAAAATAATGATTTTGGGTTTGAGATCTTTACATTAGTATTGTTAGTAGATTATTAAGACAATCTAAATAAGCAAAAGTTTGTCTGTGAAGACTTTCAGTAGTTTAAGTTATGCATACCACCATTTTAGATATCTGGTTAAAATTTGAGAGGGATATGACAAGTGGTTTGGAAACATTGCAATTTTCCTGTTGACGTCTGTGGATTTTAGGTCCCCTAAGCATCATTTTAAAATGGATTATGCAGGTATTTTTTTGCTTGATTTCTGTCATTTAACACTTACAGACAAAAGATACCATTTAGAATACAACCACCAAGTTGAAGTGAAAATCTGTATTAGTTCAGGAATTATGTCCATTTTTTCTAATTTTGTCGATCTACGGACTATTTGCCACTGTACATTTTGGCCTTTCTAAGCATATTTACACCTCATTAGATGGAACGTTTACAGACCCATTGAGCTGAAAAAAATTAGGCTAAGTCTATGCAAACTGGTAACTCAAAAAATCTAAAGAAATCACTATTTGAGGTCATTTTCTAAAATCTGTAGGTCCCCAAACATGGCACCACGTGCCGATTTGACGTTTCCGGAATTGCATGAAGTGCCATTTTTGACCACAAGCAAAAGAGGCAATTTGTTTTGGACAGCCCTGTAAATTTGTGTGCTTAAGAGTATATGGTACACACACTCCAAATGCATAATATCTTATGTCTCACATGCATGGTGTTCTTGCTGGGAGGCTTCAAAGATGCCATTGTCACACTGTTACATGCGAACGTTCGGCAAATGCAATATTAAAATGTCGATATCTCTTAAACTAATAAAGATAGAGCAGTAATTTTTTTTTTACTTTGTTTTGCTTTAAAAGTTCTATCTAAAAATCTTAAACAGAATATGCAATTTGCAATTCAAATTTTGGCTGCCGCTACTACTGTGTCCTATTTGAGAAGACACGTGATTGCTCCTTCTTCCGTCTCCATTGTCCTGAATGTTGTTTGTCTTGCCTGAAGAAGACCAGAATGTCGTTGAAAAGCGTCGTGTTTTTGTCTTGTGATTTGTGTGTCCTTTTTGTCTCCAGCGGAACAGTGATTTTTCTCTGAAGTTTGTTTTGTTGTCGGCTTGCAGTCACCATACTTTTGAAACTGAATAGTTTGGGTGTTTTTAAAACTTGGATGCTTCAATGACAGTGCATATTTTGGGGTGGTTTTTTTTTAATCTTTTGGCATGCTTCAAATGACAGTGGTCATATAGTTTGGGGTGGTTTTTTTATCTTTTGGCATGCTTCAAATGACAGTGGTCATATTAGTTTGGGGTGGTTTTTTTTAAAAATCTTTTGGCATGCTTCAAATGACAGTGGTCATATTAGTTTGGGGTGTTTTTTTTTAAATCTTTTGGCATGCTTCAAATGACAGTGGTCATATTAGTTTGGGGTGGGTTTTTTTTTTAATCTTTTGGCATGCTTCAAATGACAGTGGTCATATTAGTTTGGGGTGGTTTTTTTAAAAATCTTTTGGCATGCTTCAAATGACAGTGGTCATATTAGTTTGGGGTGGTTTTTTTTAATCTTTTGGCATGCTTCAAATGACAGTGGTCATATTAGTTTGGGGTGGGTTTTTTTAATCTTTTGGCATGCTTCAAATGACAGTGGTCATATTAGTTTGGGGTGTTTTTTTTAAAAATCTTTTGGCATGCTTCAAATGACAGTGGTCATATTAGTTTGGGGTGTTTTTTTTTAAATCTTTTGGCATGCTTCAAATGACAGTGGTCATATTAGTTTGGGGTGGGTTTTTTTTTTTAATCTTTTGGCATGCTTCAAATGACAGTGGTCATATTAGTTTGGGGTGGTTTTTTTAAAATCTTTTGGCATGCTTCAAATGACAGTGGTCATATTAGTTTGGGGTGGTTTTTTTTAATCTTTTGGCATGCTTCAAATGACAGTGCTCATCCTGGCAGAAAGACCTCTCCCTAAAAAAACCCAAAACTTTTCAGGCCCAAAAAGGAAAATCAAGTTGAGATTCCTCCCCAAGTCCTTTCGTCTCCTCCCTCCTCATCCTCCTCCATCCCTGGTCCCTGATGTACCCCCTCAGCTCAGAGTGTTGGGACTCGCATGATGTGAGATATAATCATTGTACAGCAGACTTCATTAAAATCTTGTTCAGCTCAGAGTGTTGGGACTTGCACGGTGTGAGACATAAAAACATTGTACAGCAGACTCCATGAAAACCATGTTCAGAGATGTCCCACCAGATGTGATCTTTGAATGTCTGAAAGGAAGTAACATTGTTCATCTGATCTTAAGATTTTTACTGAAGAAAGATTTCTAACAAAATTTCTGGTGTGTTTTCAGAAGTTTTGTTGTAAAGAGTTGCGTGAATGATGGTTTGTTATTGTTGTTGTTTTTTATATATGACTTGTGAGTTGACTTCAACGCCATGACAGCCCTGATGTGGCCCTTTGTGGTCGGCTGGGGTATAAGCCACATTGCTTTCTGACAGCCCTGATGTGGCCCTTTGTGGTCTGCTGGGGTATAAGCCACATTGCTTTCTGACAGCCCTGATGTGGCCCTTTGCAGTCTGCTGGGCTCTAAGCCACATTGCTTTCTGACAGCCCTGATGTGGCCCTTTGTGGTCGGCTGGGCTCTCAGCCACATTGCTTTCTGACAGCCCTGATGTGGCCCTTTGCAGTCTGCTGGGCTCTCAGCCACATTGCTTTCTGACAGCCCTGATGTGGCCCTTTGTGGTCTGCTGGGCTCTAAGCCACATTGCTTTCTGACCGCCCTGATGTGGCCCTTTGTGGTCTGCTGGGGTATAAGCCACATTGCTTTCTGACAGCCCTGATGTGGGGCCTTTGTGGTCTGCTGGGGTATAAGCCACATTGCTTTCTGACAGCCCTGATGTGGCCCTTTGCAGTCTGCTGGGCTCTAAGCCACATTGCTTTCTGACAGCCCTGATGTGGCCCTTTGCAGTCTGCTGGGCTCTCAGCCACATTGCTTTCTGACAGCCCTGATGTGGCCCTTTGCAGTCTGCTGGGGTATAAGCCACATTGCTTTCTGACAACCCTGATGTGGCCCTTTGCAGTCTGCTGGGGTATAAGCCACATTGCTTTCTGACAGCCCTGATGTGGCCCTTTGCAGTCTGCCTCCTTCCAGCCCTCGGTTCCCAATCTCCCTTTTTTGATGAAGAGAGTTGTGCCCCATGTTTTCCTCCTGTACATGTGTTCTAGGAGAAGACGGTGCGAGGGTGCAGTGGTCCCCTGTGTTCCTTCGCCCAGTTCAAGAAAAGCCTACAACCCTACCTCATTGCCAGAGGAGCCGAGTTCGACAAGATTTGTGGCTCACAGATCCTGGAGCAAATTGCAGCATGTACGTATCAACGCCATTTGTATTACACTTACCTGTGCGAATGAGTGTCTTTCCGAATGAGGGCCTTATGATGTATCACACCAATTTTTCTACATTTTCAGATGTTCTCACGCAAAAAAAAATACAAAGTGAACAAACAAACAAAAAAAAGAAAAACAGACAAAAAATTATTTTATACTTACCTTTACAAATGAGTGCCTTATCATGTATTACGCCATTTTTCTTATATTTACTGCTCCAAGTGAGTGCCTCATCTTCATCAGTCAGCTTTAAAAAAAAAGATATAATTCTATTCTGTGGCCCTTCACGCCCTGCTGTCGTGGTGACCTCAGTTTTGAGTGCTTCTCCACATATGCGGCCCTGGTTTGATTCTGTTGGGGTCACTGGTATCAGCCCTGGTTTGATTCTGTTGGGGTCACTAGTATCAGACCTGGTTTGATTCTGTTGGGGTCACTGGTATCAGCCCTGGTTTGATTCTGTTGGGTCACTGGTATCAGCCCTGGTTTGATTCTGTTGGGGTCACTGGTATCAGCCCTGGTTTGATTCTGTTGGGGTCACTGGTATCAGCCCTGCTTTGATTCTGTTGGGGTCACTGGTATCAGCCCTGGTTTGATTCTGCTGGGGTCACTAGTATCAGACCTGGTTTGATTCTGTTGGGGTCACTGGTATCAGCCCTGGTTTGATTCTGTTGGAGTCACTGGTATCAGTCCTGGTTTGATTCTGTTGGGGTCATGGTATCAGCCCTGGTTTGATTCTGTTGGGGTCACTGGTATCAGCCCTGGTTTGATTCTGTTGGGGTCACTGGTATCAGCCCTGGTTTGATTCTGTTGGGGTCACTGGTATCAGCCCTGGTTTGATTCTGTTGGGGTCACTGGTATCAGCCTGGTTTGATTCTGTTGGGGTCACTGGTATCAGCCCTGGTTTGATTCTGTTGGGGTCACTGGTATCAGCCCTGGTTTGATTCTGTTGGGGTCACTGGTATCAGCCCTGGTTTGATTCTGTTGGGGTCACTGGTATCAGCCCTGGTTTGATTCTGTTGGGGTCACTGGTATCAGCCCTGGTTTGATTCTGTTGGGGTCACTGGTATCAGCCCTGGTTTGATTCTGTTGGGGTCACTGGTATCAGCCTGGTTTGATTCTGTTGGGGTCATTGATTCTGTCGGGGTCACTGGTATCAGCCCTGGTTTGATTCTGTTGGGGTCACTGGCATCAGCAAATTAACGGGGACTGTCACTGGACGGCCTTGGCGGCACCCTCCAGAGGGAGAGCTCACTCACCCCGGCTCCGTGACTAAGCAATAATTGTTGTTTGTAGAGGGAATAGTAGGTGGTGTCCTGTGTATGTTGGATCAGAACAGGCGCCACTGAACACCACCGAAGTGACTCGGCAGCAGTGCAGTGTCTCCTCTGGTGGGTTGCCTCATGACGACTTGAAATTGACTGCTCCCTGTGGATTGCCAGTGCCAGGGCTGTGGCTGTGGACGGGGAGTCAGAATGGGCAGTGTGGGTGCAATTTCGCTGTGGTGCCACAGAAGATGGGACTGAAAAAAAAAAAAATTTCAGATTCATGATCCGCAATGCTTGTGTGAAACCATTGTTTGATGAATATTTCATTCGTTATGTTCGGGTGGAGGGTTAAGACTTGTGATATAAGTTATGTTTGGGTGGAGGGTTAAGATTTGTGATGTAAGTTATGTTCGGGTGGAGGGTTAAGATTTGTGATGTAAGTTATGTTTGGGTGGAGGGTTAAGATTTGAGATGTAAGTTATGTTCGGGTGGAGGGTTAAGACTTGTGATGTAAGTTATGTTTGGGTGGAGGGTTAAGATTTGTGATGAAAATCATGTTTGGGTGGAGGGTTAAGATTTCATATATTTGTGATGTAAGTTACGTGGGTGGAGGGTTAAGACTTGTGATTTTAAGTTATGAGTGGGTGGAGGGTTAAGATTTGTGATGTAAGTTATGTGTGGGTGGAGGGTTAAGACTTGTGATATAAGTTATGTTTGGGTGGAGGGTTAAGATTTGTGATGTAAGTTATGTTTGGGTGGAGGGTTAAGATTTGTGTTGTGATGTAAGTTATATTTGGTGGAGGGTTAACATTTGTGATGAAAATTATGTTTGCGTCATGTTATCTTCAGAGTTGTCGTCCTTGATTTCAGCACTGGTTCAACACGACCAAGGCGAAGTAGAAACACCGGAGATCAAAGAGACGTCGGAAATCCCAGCTGGCATGTGAAACAATGGCGGGATAGTGGACCCTTTTCTTCTTTCTCCTTTCCTGTGCGTCATTCTTCCTGTCAACAGGTGACGGCGCTCAGTTGTACTGCTTTGAATCATATAATGTTGAGATGAGATAAAATTTGAATGTAGAAGCATTTAATGTTCGTTAATCACTTTACGAGGAGGACTGCAATAAATGTATTGTTACATATTCATGAAAGTAGATTAAGGCTGTCAACTGGTGGCGCTGCTCGGTTATACTGCTTTGAGTTACATAATAATCATGCCAATGATGTCGAGATGAGATAAAATTTGAATGCAGAGGCATTTCATGTTCGTTAATCACTTTACGAGGAGGTCTGCAATAAATATGTTGCTACACATACATGAAAGTAGATTAAGGATGAATATGATGTTGTTGAAAACGTATAATGAGTACTCATGAAAAAAATCCATGTTTCGTTATAGCAGATGTTATGATTGATAGTGTGTAAATGCCAAGACCTTGAAACTACAAAGCGTAGCTTTTTGACATCTCAGGTGTACCGTACCAAAGACAACTCGAATGGAACTTCATTGAAGCTGTAGTAGGGATCCTTTTTTCGCTGCTTTCTTCTTTGGAACCGCCTGTGTGGCATTCTCTGTGTCTGACAAGTCGGATTCAATGGCTCTTTCAGCTATGCTTTGCTTGGCTCATAACCAGGTTGTAGACTAGAAAAACTGAAATCTTACTAGAAATTATTCTTGACTGCTGATCTTCTTTTTCACAAATAAGAATTTTCTTCGAGGATGTTCTTCAGATTTGCAGTAGAAAAAAAACAAAAAACGGAAATCGCTCACCGTTTTTGTGTGTGTGTGTTGTTGGTTTTTTTTTGTTACTGTTGCAAATCTTTGGAACATCCTCAAAGAAATTACTATTTTTTAAATCTTTCTAGTTATCACGTGGTTGATTTGACCAACATTACATAGAACCAAAAGTGCCAACAACAAATACCAGTGGATAAGGCGGCAAAATTCCGATTGTCTTTAATGATTTTTGTTGTCGTTGATTTTGTGGCTTCTTTACTGAACCTGGCCTTTTTTTTTGTAAAATAAGTCTACAGTGTCAGATCTCAGTTGTTTCGATCCCTTGTGAGCCACTGCTAAGTTTGTGAAGCTTGCTTCGTTTCTTTCCTTTTCAGTTTTGTTGTTGTTGTTGTTGCGCAGAGTGTCATCACATGGTGCAGCATGTAGCACTCTCAATGAAATCCGTGCATGCTACACCAGAAATGTAGGGCTTGGCAGCTTTGATGATGTAATGGTCTCTAATGTTACATGTCAGTGCTAATAATGTATTATATATTACACAGATACTGTATTGTTACGATGGCTCCCATTGGATCAGACTGTTGTTACACAAACACTGTATTGTTACAGTAGCTGTCATTGAATCTAACTGTTGTTACGCAAACACTGTATTGTTACAATGGCTGTCACGGATCAGACGGTTGTTACACAAACACCGCATTGTAACAGTTGGCTCTCATTGGATCAGACTGTTGTTTTACATACAGTGTTGGTACAATGACTGTCATTGCATTAGACTCGTGTTACATAGACTCGTTACAGTGGCTCTCATTGGATCAGACTGTTGTTACATACAGTGTTGTTACAATGACTGTCATTGCATTAGACTCGTGTTACATAGACTCGTTACAGTGGCTCTCATTGGATCAGACTGTTGTTACATACAGTGTTGTTACAATGACTGTCATTGCATTAGACTCGTGTTACATAGACTCGTTACAGTGGCTCTCATTGGATCAGACTGTTGTTACATACAGTGTTGGTACAATGACTATCATTGCATTAGACTCGTGTTACATAGACTCGTTACAGTGGCTCTCATTGGATCAAATTGTTGTTACACAGATACTGTCTCATTACTGTAATAGCTTCCAGGGTCCCAGCTGTTGATGTGCAAGCCAGAGTACAAATCAATGCACAAAAACAATGTGTGAAGTAATGCTTACTCAATACACGGTTCGACAGACTTGGAAGATTCCCAAGCAGTACTCTGTAACGGCAGTCTGCATGAGAATGACAAGGTATGGAAGACAAGCACTGTTGTTTGCAGCATTTGATGAAGACTTCTTTGTTGAACATTTATGTTTCTTTTGCTGTTGTGTATTGAATAAGTGTTGTTTTACAGTTTGTTTCTCTGTGTGTTTATTGATGTTTTGTGGAATGCTGCAGTCTGTCGTTGCACACGCATGTTCTCATGATGACAATCATTGGGTGAGAGTGTTGTGATGCTCACTGTTCTGTTATGTTGATTGTCATTGGGTGAAACTGTTGATGCACATAATGTCATGGGATCAAAGGTGGATTCTCGTCATGTGATCTCGGCTGTCATAGGAACACATTTATACACACAGACACACAAATAGAACTTTTTGTTATTCAAAGAGAAATTGTCCTTGTAAAGGTATATCTTTTTTCAGATTTTTTTTTTTAGTATGTTTTTGTTATTGACTTTTTGCTGACATTACCACAAGGCTTTGGTAATTGGATTTTAATTTTTGCTGGTATGAATATGCATTTTTGATAAATTTGTTCATCATTGCAGTTCCTGTGTTCATTGAGGTGATGTAACTGTCATAGTCGGTCATTTGCATGTGTTTGGTGTTTACTTCCCTTTCCCTCCCTTCTCTCCCTACGAGTCCAGCATCTCAGGATGGTAACACAGGTCCACATTACCTTACGTCTTCTAAGTTTCAGGGCTTCCACTTCTCCGTGAAACGTGGATTTCAGCAGAAACGGAAACTTAAAATCAGAGAAAGAATTTTTTTTTAGGGAAAACAGATCTGTTCAGAATGCTTGCAAACGACTTTGGTATGCTAGCAGACAATACTGGAGTGACGAGATCTTGTGACGAGAGCGGACATCACCATAGTTTTCATCTGCTCACTTTTATCATTATTATTGTTTTTAAAAGTATTTATATAGCACTTGTTCTCAGCTACAGACCAAACTCTAGGTGTTTTGCAATCCACATTCCCATGTACACAACAGGCTGCGTACTGGGGTAGAGCCAGCTGAAGAGCTGCCTGCTGGTAACTTTGTAGGCGCTGGAATTGTCAAGACTGGATGTTGTGCATCAGCTCACTTTTATTATTATTGTTGTTATTAAAAGTACTTATGTAGCCCCTATCCTTGATTAGAGACTAAGCTGTAAGCGCTTGACAGTCCACGCTCTCATTCACGCAACAGGCCGCCTACCCGGGTAAAGCCGACTGAAGAGCTGCCTGCTGGCAACTTTGTAGGCAATGGAGATATCGAGGTTTGACATCTGACATTTCATTTATGCCATTTGTTCATGACCTTGGCTTCTATCTCGACTCTGATCTCACCCTGAAACACCACATAGCCAAAATCTGCCAAGCATCCTTTCTCAAACTCCGTCGCATCAGCTCTGTCAGACCTTTCCTTACAGAACAGGCCACGAAGACATTGGCGTCTTCCTGCATTCTGTCAAGACTAGATTATTGTAATGTTCTTCTCCTTGGTGTACCCGCAGCCTTACTCCAGCCACTACAACACGTTCAAAATTCATCCGCTCGCCTTATCTTCAAGGTGCCCAAACAGCACCATACTTCTGACCTCTTGAAGAAATTACACTGGCTCAAAATCGAGCACAGAATTCAGTATAAGTCGGCCTGTCTGTGTTATAAGGTTATCACAGGTGAAGCGCCTACCTATCTCTCTGATTGCTTTGAAATATATTTTTCCTACACGTCCCCTCCGTTCTTCCTCTGATGACCAAATTTTTCGAATTCCTCTCATATAACCGAAAGCAGCACGGTTCTAGAGCATTCTCATTTTCTGCAGCAATACTCTGGAATTCACTACTTTTCCATCTGCATCACGCCCCCTCCTTCCCGACTTCAAGTCTGCACTTAAAACGTATCTGTTCAAACGCCAGTTGCAGGATACCACCTGAAATATTATTGAATTACTACATGTCACTTGCACACTTTGCTCGTGTACAAATGAGCTGTTCACTGGTCGTATAGTGTGTTTATGTATGCAACATTATGTTCCAGTGTGTATGTGTGTGCGTGTGCGTGTGCGCGCGAGTGTGCTGAGTGTGTGCATGCGCGCGTGTGTGTGTATGTTTATGACTCGTTAACGTAGAATTGTGTGTGTGAGTATGTGGGTGTGTGTGTTTCTGATTATATTCTTTAGATGTTGAATCATTAAAACTTAAAGAGCGCCCTGTAGCCTACGTTGTTAGGATGGGCGCTATAGAAAATTGTCCTCATTATTATTATCATTATTGTGTATCAACAAGACGCAGCCAAAGTAAAAGAGATGGACAAAGGCTGTAGGAACAAAACGAATGGTCCCCGTCGCGGCTGGACATGACAGAACGATTTGATGAAGGACGCACGGTGTTGCAAGCTTAAGGAAGCTGGGAAGGCTTGCAGTTTGTTGGCTTTGTCCTGTTGAAGGAAGACACAATAAAGGAGGTTTGTGGGTGTTACTGGGCCATTATTAAGGCTGAGAAACACAGAGGGAGATTGGAGACGCGGGGTGGAGGAGGTGGGGGGGGGGGGGGCGCAACAGAAGGAAACTTCAGCATACGTTTATTTGCCAGAGCATTTAATGTAGTAGCAG
Organism: Conus ventricosus; assembly: GCA_018398815.1. Taxonomy (NCBI): domain Eukaryota; kingdom Metazoa; phylum Mollusca; class Gastropoda; order Neogastropoda; family Conidae; genus Conus; species Conus ventricosus. The sequence continues at coordinate 26,035,241 of CM031624.1, read as the reverse complement.
TTGGTGGTGTGTTGTTTTTGTTTTGTTGTTTGGGGGTGTTTTTGTTGTTTCTTTTGTGTGTGGGAGGGGTGTGTCTGTGTTTTTGTTTGTTTGTTTGTTTTTGTCTTTGATGGAGACGATGTCATTTAATGAGATGTGTGAAAGTTTTTTTTGTTTTTTTTTTTTTTAATGACTGGTGAGTTGATTTTAACGTGGTGACAGCCCGGATGTGGCCCTTTGCGTCGGCTGGGCTATAAGCAACATTATCTTATCTTATCTTGTCTTTGATGGGGGAAAGGGGAAGGATGTGAGTGTGCATGTGACGTGGATTGAGGGGAAGGGGAGGGGCTGGAATAAGGATAGGGGACCCCTTGACTCTCACCTACAATTTCAGGGATTCTCACTTTTCCTCAGTGGAAAACCTGACATTTGCTTTCATTCTTTTTTTTTTTCTTCTTTTTTTTTCATTTTTTCCCCTCCTGTTGACTCCTGTTCGTTCCCCTGGGCCTTTACCAGGAACGTGTTGGTGCCAGTCGTTGTCATGGAAACCACCAGGGCCGTGGAGGGGCCGCAGTGATGAGCGCAGCGTCGGCGTCCTGTATCTCTGACAGTTTGTTGGCGGGGCGGTCAGGGTTGCGGCGAAAGCTCTTCCCTGTCCCGCTGTGCAGTGCTGTCTGTCCACATCGTTGCCCAGTGTCTCCTGTTTCTCGCCGCTGTTCCGTGGCTTTGGGAGAGTGTGCGGGATCTAGTCTCACTTCCACTCTGCTTAGAGTTCCTGTTCTTGTTGCAAAGTGAGGCACCTGCAGGCGGAAATCTGAACAAGTTTGAAAAATTATTCATAAGGCTCCACCTGTCTTGCGCGCCAAATTAGATGAAGATAAGTGATTGCTCGTTTATTTTTTTGTTTCGAGTGTTGTGTATCTTGCATGAAGAAGACCTGGGAGGTCGAAACGCGTCGTGTTTTGTCTTGGGATTCGTTTGTCTACGTTTTTCAGCGGAGTCTTATGAATCATTTTTCGAATTCTTGTTTTTGGTTTGGGGGTCTCTCAGTGGGTTTTCTTCTGTTGTTGTTGTTTTGTTGTTGTTGATTTGTTTACTTAATGTCTTCTGTTTCCTCTCAAGCCGCTCATTCTGGCTCCGCTAGGCACTCTAGCTCTACCAGGCTATTCAACTTGTTTTTTCTGTTGTTGTTTTTTTTGTTTGGTTGTTGTTGTTGTTTTTCAATAATGCCTTGATTGCGTGCAGGTCATGGAGCACCCTTCTTTCTTATTTTTTGATTTTTTTTTTTTTTAAGTGTTTCACATGCTTCTCTTCTTTGGCATTTTCCTTAATTTTTTTTCTTCCTTTTTTCTTTTTTGTTTTGTTTTTGTTTTTCTTTCTTATTTATTTTTCTTTTCGCCTTTGTTTTCCCACCTTCTTTCAGTTGAGTGGCACATCACACTTATCATTCTGAACATTTCAACGAGTGTCTGGGTTTTTATGTTTGCTCTGGTGTCTATGAGTGGAGTACTTGCGAGTGCTTACAGAGTATCTGGCTTTCTGTATGCTCTGATAGTGGTGAGAGGATACCTTCGTCTGCGGTTTTTTGTTTTATTTCTTTTTTAAATTACCTAATGACACTCTTCAGCTTTCTTCTCCTCACTGGTCAGTTGCGACGAAGATGTTCAGTACTGTTTTAAGTATCTCGTCTCTCCATGCCTTTCTGCTGTCAATGGTTCGCACATACTGTTTAGTGGCTCAAAAACACATTTCTCTCACTGTTGAAATTCTTGTGTAGCTATCTTTTTCGACTTTTGTAGTTCTGTGTAGCAATCTTCCATCCCTGTCCTGGCTCTGTGTAGCAATTTCAGCTCTGGGTAGCATTTGTCTGTTACTGTAAATACTTCTGTGTAGCAATCTTGAAGTGCCGCAGAAGACTGAGGATTTGAGTGAGCAAGAGTTTATTGGTTTTCCCTTACGCGACTGGCATGAAGATTCAAGGTTTTTTTCTCCTGAGAATGCCTCCTTTTTCTGGTACTTCTGGCCTTCATCTGTCAGCTGAGTGCCACGTCCCCATTTTTGCATTGTTCCAAGTCAGCTAGTGCATAGTAGGCATGTGATTCATATGTCTTTTTTTATTTCCTGGAGTGTATCTACCTTTTTTGTCAACTCATTTAGTGTATTTACTGGCTTTTTCTGCTGAATGTGAAGCCATGGACCCACTCACTCTGTGCAAGAGTGTTGTGATACACCCGAAAAAAACTGGACATTTTTTTCACCCTCAGGCACAAGAAATCATATGAAAGTGGGAAGATTTATTTTTTTGTATTCTATTAACACAGTTTATGAATAACACTTTCTGAAAATTTCATTGAGTTATCTCTTGCTTTGTGTATTTTTGGTGATTTTTTTTTTACTAACCATAACAAATGTCCCGTCCACAAGGGAAAAACAAGAGACAGAACTGTCCGTCCCAAGTGAGTTAATCTTGTTACAGTGTACAACATGCCAGTTATTTGGTTGGAGTCTGGCAATTATGTAGAGTGAGTACATACTGCCCATTGCGCAGTATCTGTTTGTCCATGTTGCTTTTTTTTAGTTTGTGTGTTTGTAAGGTTTGAATACTTTCTATCATTTTTGTAGTAATTTTTTTTAGCTCGGGGTAAAACGCTTCAGGGAATGCCCGACACATGGGGATTGGGGGAGTAGTTGGCCCTTTTTGGTGTTGTTACTGTACTTTGGCGAGACTTTGTTTTACAGTCCGATTCTGTTACCATGGCAAAGCTGCCAACTGCTGCGGAATGTCGGTAGTTTTCTGCTGGGTTCATGGCAGACCTGAGGCCGAGTGAAGAGGAGACGGAAATAGAACTCGTCACCGCCTTCACCTGAACATGGCTAGGAGCCCACTCAGTCAAGTTGCCAACAGGCTACGCATGTTGCTGACCCAGAAGCAAGTACCGCTGGGTCAAATCAATGTTGTCTTCATTTTGTACACCAGTCTTTGAACTCTCCGGTCATATTATGCATGCAACAGCAATTTCAGAATGAACATACGTTGGTAAGGGAGAAGAAGAACCCTTTCCAAAGAAGGTAACAAACCATTAGTTCCAACAGAATGCCAGAGGACGCATCTGTGTGTCACAGCTTTGACAATCAGCAATTCCGAGGCACTGTTAAGCCTTGCTTTGATGATTTATCTAGGAAATATGGCAGTCTAAAAGGTATGTATTGACACTGTGAATGATTTTGCACAAGATTTCATAACTTACTTTTGGTGCCAGTATGTTCACAGACCAAACTGCAGTTCAAGCAGAAATACTTTTCCCCCAGTTTTATGAAGGCACACATTTCAGTGAAACAGCAAAAGGTCTTTCAAGACTTTCAGTGTGTTTGGTGTGTTCCATTTCTGTGGTACTACTGAAATGGTTCAGGAAACCTCTGAAGTAAGCGGTAGCTGCTGCTGCTGATTTTGCTTAAAGGTGAGTTGGCAGCTTTGTTCGTGGCCAGTTTCCTGCAGGGAGGTAGTGTGCTTGGAATATGACGGCTTCATGAAGGGTGTACGTGTGTGTGTCTTTCTGAAAAGTTAGTGCATGGTGGATATAATTTTTTTTAACAATAACATTGTCAAGACAGTTGGTATTTCCAAGAAATACTAGGATGGTTTTACAAATGGAAAGTCGTTTTATACACGGGATATTCATGGCTGTATTGTTGGACCATCTTCATTTGATAAGCAGTTTTCTTGATCTTCTAGTGAACGATGACTGGTTTTGTAAATGTGGCCAGCATGCAGTGTTTGCACATAGGCAGTCTGTGATTGTGAGTTGACAGAATGCTTGATGATTTACCAATTGCTGGTCAAAGGTTGTTGGTGGACATCACTTTTCTTTTTCTTTTGTATCTGCCAGTGTATGCAAATTGAAACCAGATCTCTTTTCCTAGGAGTAATATATACCTAACAATTTAACACTATTCAGACCTGTTTATCTGTACAATTTTACTGTATTTTGTACAAATGTTTGGGACAAATATGATGATCTGGGGGTAAAAAGCCAAAAAAAACCCGCTTGAGACGAACTTCTTGAGTGTTAGTTGCATTTGCGGTGTGTAACCATTGTTTCTGTGCACTATGACCAAAGGGCACCAACTCATGTAGGGAACTACAGGCTCTGAAATATCGAAAGAACACAAAAACTGGCGAGAGAGCTTAAATTTGGCAATTTTATGCTGATGAATCCAAAGTGCTTTGCATTGGGGGACTTCTTTGTTAGGGAATGTAAGATCATGAATCTCTCCATTGTCAACCCTCCGTCATGTGCTGCCTTAGATAACCAACCCCCCCCCCCCCCCCCCCCCCCCCCCCGCTTTTACACCAACAAAAATTGAAAGGTACGTACGCACATTTTGTAGAAGGTATGCTCTTTTACATGGAAAAGTGCTCCCACAGCATTTTAGGGTAACAGGCCTAATTGTTTCTTTTACCACCCCAAGTGCACTTCTGAGCAGCGATCTTTGGGCACCATGGACATGAAATAAAGGGATTCCTTGATCGGACTTTATGGCTTAACTGCTGCATGACACTGATGCGAGTTACTGGTTTTGCATGTTTGTTTTTTCGGACTGCGTTTTTCTCCTCAGAGGCAAGTCACAGCAGGAGCACAACAACTGGCGCTGTCAGTATGGCTTAGTGTCGACCGCTGTGAAGGATAGTTACAACTGGCGCTGTCAGTATGGCTTAGTGTCGACCGCTGTGAAGGATGGTTTCCAAGTGAAGGGGCTGCAGGTGAAAATGACACAAACTGTTCAAGAGAAATTATGATTCATCTGCCCGACGAAAGGGACAAACAAACTACAAAACAAAACACGTGTTTTTCACCCCTTTGTTCTTCTTCAAGCAAGATAAACGGAATTCAGGACAATGAAAACAAAGAACGAGCAGTTTATCTTCTCAAACTGGGTGCAAGATGAACGTTGAATGAAAACGAGACCATTGGGAAGGAGACAATGCCATAATGGTAATGATGGCATTGATAATTATTACCACCATCATCATCTCCATCATAATCGCCACTAGCACTGTTGACACGACAACCATGCTGTTCAACGGTCCTCTAACCCTTCTCTTTTCTCCTCTCCTGTGTGTATAGCCACTACATATACTACAACTACTGTTTGTATGATCATTATTACTATTTCAACTACTACGTGTTGCAAATGAGACGGGACTGTGGTCACAACAGGTGTAGTCTTTTCTCAGTTCTGCCTTAGCGATGTCACTAGTAAAGATACCATATTACTGATCGGTTTTGTCATTTCTTTCTTCTTCAGGACGAAACTTTTTAATCATAGTGTGTCCTCATATCCCACAACAGTGGCTGGACCATAATGATAAAAACTGTCAAACTAATGACGACATCTGACCCATCTTATTTACTGTTACTATATCAGACACACATCATCCCACTTTCCCCAAAGACAGAATTTACGAAGTATTTTCTTGTACCACCAATGAGTTCAAGGGCAGTCACCCTCAGTCGTTGGATTCCTGCGACAGTGTTGAAGCATTCCTTCCCTTTGGCCATTTCGACTCATTTGTTGGGGCACAATACAACATAGGAAAATTGTGCTTGGGTCATCGACAGTTTGGTGAAATTTGGGTGGTTTTCGTTTGGATGGTTTTCACTATTTAGACTCCACCCTCTTCATGTTTCAACACTGTACTGCACACCTCTTGTGATAATGACATGTACTTGCTTGAAAGAACACCGTAAGCTTTGTGGCCTAGTCGCTTTGAAGAAAACGGTGAAAACAACGGTCCGAAAACTCCCAACGTTCTCAACAGTACTGAATTCTCTTAAATGTGAAATGAAAATCAGCAGGGTATTTGGATATTTTGTGGATTTCGCATCTTTTTGTTTCATTTAAAAATAATCAGTAGTTCTTTGGAGCATAACCTCGTTTTCATTGACAAATCTGAAGCATCTACCAGTCTGCTCTTCCCCTCATGAACCTTTCATTGGCACTTTTCTTTTGTCTCTGTAAAGAGCTAATGAGCACCGGAGTAGCACCTATGTGAAGTGACTGGACAATGAGCAGTGGAGTAGCACCTATGTGAAATGATTGGACAATGAGCACTAGAGTGGCGCGTATGTGAAATGAGTGGACAGATGAGCACTAGAGTGGCACGCATGTGAATTGAGTGGACAGATGAGCACTAGAGTGGCACGTATGTGAATTGAGTGGACAGATGAGCACTAGAGTGGCACATATGTGAAATGACTGGCCAGATGAGCACTAGAGTGGCACGTATGTGAAATGACTGGACAAATGAGAAAGCCATCCATTCGAAAGTCTGTAGCTGTGGAAACAAAGTAAAGAAAACGATACAAACGCCAGATGAAAGATAAAATCTTACATACAAAGCACATGCACAAACTGCCTCAAGGATTCTCAAATTTATTTGCACCATATTTCCTCACCCAGTATCACACACATTCACATCATCCTGTACAGAAACTGGAACACTGTGTCTCCCACCAACAAAAAAGCCCCAAAGAAAATTAGGCAACAACAGCTTCAACACAAACACTAACAGAATTTCCAGACAACAAGGCAATGCTTTTTTCCTTCAGTTCTGACCAAGGTGTTTTGTATTTGAGGGTTTCCTGTGTGTGGTTAACTCGGCTTTGGTACTTTCCAGCGTTGTTCAACTTATACACATGACCCTGTCTTTTTTTCAGTGGATCATCCACATCCCTTCACAATGCTCTCCTTCTTTCAGTGGATGCAGTTTGTGGATCATCCACAACATCCCTTCACAATGCTCTCTTTCTTTCAGTGGATGCAGTTTGTGGATCATCCACAACATCCCTTCACAATGCTCTCTTTCTTTCAGTGGATGCAGTTTGTGGATCATCCACAACATCCCTTCACAACGCTGTCTTTCTTTCAGTGGATGCAGTTTGTGGATCATCCACAACATCCCTTCACAATGCTATTTCTTTCAGTGGATGCAGTTTGTGGATCATCCACAACATCCCTTCACAATGCTCTCTTTCTTTCAGTGGATGCAGTTTGTGGATCATCCACAACATCCCTTCACAATGCTCTCTTTCTGAGGAAGGGTTACCGCTAAGAAAGTGGGGTGAGGGTGTTGTTTTTTTTTGCCCAGCACAAACGTCGGACCCTCCCCACCGTGGGAACGGGTGGCTGTGTACCTCTCCCACTTGCCTCCCAGCAGTGGAAGCAACAGCACCCCCACCACCACCCTGACACATACCAAATTACATCCCGATTCTTCACTTCCTTCTTTCATGGAAAGTCAATCTTGTTAGAATGTGTACATTCTCTTGACAAAAAGATTACAAAAGACAAACAAAATTTCTCATCTTATTTGGCCCATGAAGAAGTAAAGCAAACAGGAAAAAAGGAGAAAGCAAATCAGAAACTGCATGCATCTGTGGCAACAGTAACAACGACGACGACAACAACAACAATATGGGGAAGCTCATGCTGCCAATTCTGAGTTTTGATTGGAAACTATTCTGCAATCAGAGGTCGACATGGCAGTGACTATTTTGGCCAAACTAAGAAGCTGAAAACTGCTATTGGAGAATGCCACACAATCATTTTGAAACTAAAAACCATTTAATTATTTTCATTCACAAAGTTCAAAATAAAATTGGGCATGTTTTCAAGCAGGTTTCATACAAGTCCAAGTAAAAATCTGTGCAAGTCCTTGTTCCAAGAAAATAGTTTAAAACCCTTGAAATTTGGACTTTCACACTTATAAATACCTCGGAGTACTTCAAAGGGCTTTAAAAGTGAAGGTTTGACAGAGGAATGTATGAATGAGAAAAGAGCTAAATTGTGCACAGACTCGATTCCTTTTCATCTGCTGAATGGGCCCACTTCCCTGTCGTATGCCTCTAACAGATTCTGCTGAAGTGACCACATGAAACCACTAAAGTACATTATAAAGGCTGATCTTTTCGGTATTACAGTCCTTGAATTCGATGTCAAAAGTTCTCAAGTCGAGTTGAAAAAGTCCTTGAATTCTTTGTCTGGAAGCCGTAGGCACCCTGTCAGGTTCCGTCACTCCAAATTGAAAACAGTGTTTGCCACATCAAACGAGCATTTAAAAACTTTTTTGTTTCTGAAATGTACAACAGAGCTAAAACGTGACAGGTTCCCCTGCAGAGAAGTGTTTGGCCATAGAAGAAAAGAAAGCTCATAAACCTCCACCATGTAGACCACAAGCATAAGACAGCCGCACAGGTCTTTATACCCACAAAACCGACCTAACGCAACCAGCAGACTGGTCGTATTTTTCAACAATTTTTGAGGAGGTACAAACTTTACGCTAACGAGAAGATCTGACATATCTGCGTCAGGAAGACTGGAATTGCCAGGCCTTCTTCACAGAATCTCTCTCTCGTGTGCATTGGGTCTCATGCTACCATCTGGAGCATGACATATCATACATCAAAATCAGTTGTAAGCACACCGTAAGATAAAAGCACTAACAAAAGCGAAACACATACATAATAGGGGCATGCACGTCCACACACTGTACTGCACACATTCATCAAAGTGAACACTGTATGGATATCAATCCTTCAGAAAACGCCGAGTGAAAGATTCATCCTCAAGGCCCCATACCCCACACGTTACTGTCGCAGGCATACACCATGTCCTCAACCATTCACGTTTATCAACACACCATCCACCGTCCGCATCAATGAACCCTGACCCTAAAAAAATCTATCATTTTCAAAATAGCGACAAACCAATGAAAAATGATTACTCAAAAAAAAAACAAAAAAAAACGAACAGATGGCAGTGACAGTTGTCATGACGATGAAACAGCGCCCCCTGCAGGGAGCCTGACACACTCTCACTCCCGATGAACCAGAACGAAGATTCCTAGGCACACCAGGACGGCATACTGAAACAAAAGTGGAGAGTGCTGTTACCTCAAGCGTGAGAACATGCACAACACAGCCACTCGTCAATCATCTCCACAAACCCTACTGCTTTTTATTTTGTCAGTGTGGATGCTTATGTGGATACACATTGACAAGTGCAAAAACAATGACACTTAACTTCTTTGAAAAGCACTGACAAAAGGCAACTACCATGACAGGGCTTTAAACCTTGACAAATGGCCATTACAATGATAATTTAAACACCAACAAACGCCAAAAGCAATGGTTATGTTCTGAATATAGATAAATGACAGTTCCAACAACACTGCTATTATTAAACATTGGCAAAGGACAATAGCAGTAATACTAAGTACAATGACAACGGACAGTTATAATGCTTTCCATACAAATGGCGATTAAAATATTAACACTTCAAACACTGAAAAATCCCCCCCCCCCCCCCCCCCCCTTTTTTTTTTTTCTTCCTGTCATAAAAATCTAAATGAAGCTTGTTATCTGGGAGTGATTTTGTGTAGAATGGGGAAAACCCTGAACATCTGGGAAGGGTCAGCAGTAATGATCCAGGGGCAGACTCACCTTGAACTTGGGTAGTCGTTCATGAGGATGGTCACTATGCCCACGTACGGCACAAACCTGAAACACACCATCATCCAGTCATGCATTCCTCCCTCCTCTTCTATCACACACACGTCGCTATGAACATTTTTCTCTTTCTCTTGTTTTGTTATAGAGGTGCCAAGGTCAAGAGGTCAGAACCTGTGGAACCTACACCTGGGAGTGTGGGGTTCCAGTCCCAGAAGACTCCAGAGGGTGCTGTATGGAGCATGATTTTCCCCGTCTCCCTGGGCGACATGCGTGCTGACCTACTAATGACTTAACCCCCCCTCATGCCTATAAATAGATGACATGTGAGTCATCCTTATCAGCCTTCCATGAGTACAAAAACACAAAACCACTCAGCATGCACAGTCACCCATTCTTTCACAGTTCTGCAGGAATGCTTCCATGTTTTAGAGACAAGGGAATTCCATCGTATTTCTCACTAGATTAAATCCCTAAAATTGATTAGCATGATGACAAGGCCGTGGTGGCTGTACTGTGCACAGTGCCCGTACACAAGAAAGACTAGTACACAAAGGGAAAGAGCAGAAGTCATCTTCTAAGTCTTTGATACAAACAGGATAAATGTTGATGAAATGAAACACAAATGGGGAAAAAATTGCATCAGAGGCTAGGTTACTTAGACTATGTTCCTGTCAAATTCATGCATTAATAGAAGAAAAAAAAAAAAAAAAACGCACACTATGCGAACTGTGCAGAAACATGAACCAACATATACAAATTTCAAAGGGTTTTTAAAGGAACTCCACAGGTTTAACATGGACAAACCAATTTAACAGACAAAACACATGTCCATGTTAACAGTTGGATTTCTGCCTGCAGTCACCTCCCTTTGAAGCCAAATATGCATGCAAGAGAAGTTCATTTGCTTTACAATATGTGCAAGCACTCAGTTCGGCTACATTCTGGTATCACCATCCGTGGAGAGTAGGGGGGGGGGGGGGCACTTAGTAACACCACACTGTGCCACCAGAATGACAACACTCTTAAATGAAAACGGCTCTTCTGAGGTCAGGTGTGACCATGATTAAAACTGGCGTCACTGGACTGCAGACAAAGCACGCTACTACTGACCAAGCCACAATGATGCGTGCACCCTCTCGCACGCCCCACGACGTCCTTCTTGTCCAGCCACAGCTGTCCCGGAGCAAACCCCCCCCCCACCCTCCACACACTCCCCCTCCCCTCCCTAAATACACACTTCCCTAACGTCTGCTGGCGTTGAGGTTCCTCACCCTCTGGCGCGCCCCACGACGTCCTTCTTGTCCAGCCACAGCTGTCCCGGTGCGTACAGGCCCCGGTCATCCACCGAGTTGTTGTCCCCCTTGGTCAGGAACTTCACCGTGCCGTCCTCCCTGCACAGCACAGTATACGGAGCAACCATGACCATGCCACAGCCATCTGTGGCTGAACCACAATTTGTTTTATTCTTGTATTCTCTACAGCCATGAGCGTGTAACATTCACTGCTGTTGCAGTGAGCTGCTGCACATGAGAAATGATCCTGCAGACACTCTGTGGATTTGTTTTGACATAACCCTCAACATCTACACCCCAACCCTACAAGCGGTCGCAGTGGTCTCTGCATTTCCAGAAAAACTTGTTTCCAGAACTTTGTAAAATTCAGTCCCTTGCTGTCTCCACAACTGACAGCTCACTATCTGTGAGCAGTTTTCTGTGCACAACATTTTCAATCTTTGAGTTCCTAATGTTCATAAACCATACTTCAATAAGTACCCCTCCCTTCAAGTTACCACCATTCTGTTCATGATTTGACATCCCTTCTTTTTTCTGTGCACCGATGCACAAAATATACTATTACTAAACACAGTCTCTCTATCTCATATTCTGACAATTTTTTTAAAATTGTGATTCTACCACAAAAATAACCTACATATTGTTCAGCAATTTTTTTAAAATAGTGATTCTACCACAAAAATAACTTTTCCTCTACTGGATCACTTTCACACAGACTTACCTACATATGTCTGTTGTCTCTTGGCTTTACAGTCAGGGCCCATCACTCTCACACAGACACACCTACATATGATGTCTGTTGTCTCTTGGCTTTACAGTCAGGACACATCACTCACACAGACACAGTCTACATATGATGTCTGTTGTCTCTTGGCTTTACAGTCAGGACCCATCACTCACACAGACACACCTACATATGATGTCTGTTGTCTCCTGGCTTTACAGTCAGGACCCATCACTCTCACACAGACACACCTACATATGATCAGGCATGAAAGTGACCAGCAGGAAAAAAGGCTGAAAAATCGGCGGGGTCTGGGGCTGAAGCTTTTTAATGAAATAAAAGGCCTAAAACTGCAAATAAACCCCTATTTCAGCGCTGTTAAGAAGGGCAAATAAGCCACATTTTCATTAATGAAAATACTTCAAAAGATCATATAATAATATACTTTTATATGTGCATACTGACTCATTCACTCGCATTATTTTGTGTTATTTTATTTTTACTTTTTAACATGCGCGCTGGTGACCTACTCGTTTTTGAGTGAACCAGTATTTTAGGAAGAAGAAGAAAACAATGAGGCAGCCTTCATCACAACATTGATTCAGTCGGTCAATCTTTCCACATGGAACACAAAATGCAGCGCCTTTTTCGTCTAATTTGCTAAACACATCGCCAACTCGAACATCGTCCACTTAATGGTCTAGCCAGTCCCACCTCCAATCGTTTCTCATCCCTTTTTTTTTGGCGTGAAATCGCGACGCGCTTGACAAACTTCAGCAATTTAACGATGTCCGACGTTCGACAGGCGCGAAAAGACCGGATGTTGATTGACGGCGGAAGTGACCGGTTGACTCTTTTGAGAATAACAAATTGTCCAAATGGGAATAGCATCGAACGAAAGTTTATTTCAGGATTTTTCTTTTTTCTTTTTTTTTTTTGGCGGCACATTTTGGGGGGGGGGGCGGCGCAGATGAAAAAAATGGGCGGAAAATCCGCCTTAGGCGGACGAATTTCATGCCTGATGATGTCTGTTGTCTCCTGGCTTTACAGTCAGAACACATCACTCTCACACAAACACACCTACATATTATGTCTGTTGTCTCCTGGCTTTACAGTCAGGACACATCACTCTCACACAGACACAGTCTACATATGTCTGTTGTCTCCTGGCTTTACAGTCAGGACACATCACTCTCACACAGACACACCTACATATCATGTCTGTTGTCTCCTGGCTTTACAGTCAGAACACATCACTCTCACACAGACACACCTACATATTACGTCTGTTGTCTCCTGGCTTTACAGTCAGAACACATCACTCTCACACAAACACACCTACATATTATGTCTGTTGTCTCCTGGCTGTACAGTCAGAACACAGCAGCTGGTCCAACCATTCCCAACGTCGCCATGGCAAACACAGTTTACAATTTCAAATTGATCATCATGTTTTGCGTCCATCACTGTGGTAGTGTCTGTCAAGAACTGTGGGTTCAGAGACCCAAAGTTCAAATCCAGTCAGATGCATACGATTTGTGGGATCCATCAGTCCCAGCCTCTTCCTGATCCAGGCTGAGGAGTGTATTAGTGTCAGGGACTCCAGATGACTATTCTTAAACCATCAAGTTTCATCCAGTTAGAGGACTCTCTCTCACAGTGCAGCTCAAAGTTCCTGACCAACACTGAAATGTCTGGTGGACATGGTGGTTCCCTCTCTAAGACGGCCATTCATACACGTCGGCTAAATCACTAAGAAATCACTGCTGCCGGTGTGAGGTTTAGTATGTAAGTTGTCCTGCTCATGCTGGATAAGAACAGGCACCACTGAACACCACTGAAGTGACTTGGCAACAATGCAGCCCTTCCCCTCGTAGGTGGCCTCCTGGAAACTTGAAATGAAATGCTCCTAGTGGACTGCCAAACTTCAGATAGCAGCAGGATGGTCGGGGCGAAGTGTACATATAGGAAGCCAGAATAACTGGTATACAAGTAAAGGCACTGAGATTGTGAAAGGCCACAGAGAATGTTACTACAACTGCCAGTTTCAGTTTCATCAAGGAGGCGTCACCGTGTGCTGACTAGTCCATATACCCTACACTACATCTGCTAAGTTTTGACACCACACTGCGCATGATTTTAAAGCTGATGAATAAATGAATTAATGACTAAGATGAGAGAATTTAAGAAGAGGATCTCGTGGCTACAAATCAGCAAATGTGTGACCTATGCGTTAGCCCACCGTGCTGGTCAGACCTTGAGTACCTACCTAACATTTGTTGTGCCGTTATTATCATTGTAAATGTGTGTGGCGAGTGTCAGAACTACCACAAAGAAAAAAAGATTCGGTAGCCAATTCCAGTTGTTGTTGTTGTTGTTGTTGTCGTACCCTGGCTAAAAGACTCCAGGGATCATCCAAACAGCCGAAGTACTTGAACACTATGGTACAAATGCATCAGCTGGGGATGAGAACATTACGTGTGTGACCGTTTTTGATTACCCCGCCACATGGGCAGCCACACTCCGACTTCGGGGGATTTTAGAGACTGATAATGTTATGCTAGGAGCTTGTCACAACTGAAGACAATCCCCGCATAACTATGCAGAGCATAACAACATTTTGATGTAGCCTTGGTGTTCTAGCCTATGTCAATTAGCCTGACACAGCCTTAAGCCAAGGCAGCCAATTCCAGTGAATTCCTAGCATCCCACAGGGCTGGTGGTGTGAGTCACTTACCTTTCGTGGACTTTGAGCACTCGGTGCACGATGGGGATGTCCCGGCCCTCCACCTTGAACACTACGATCTCCCCCACACGGATGGGCTCCTCCCGGTAGTTGGTCAGAAACAGCAGGTCCCCACGATGGAACGCCGGCTCCATGCTGCCACTGCAACATCCCCACCAAGACAATGTCAGTAACGTCGCTGCGCTGTGGTGTGTGTGTGTGTGTGTGTGTGTGCGCTGGAGGGGAGGGGGGTCGTTGGCATGTGTGGTGTTTGTATATGGCCTTGTGTACAGCATGTGTGTATGACTGTGTGAAGTGGGCACAGGGGTATGTGTGTGTGCGCGCGAGTTTTCAACTTGAATACTACTGTGTGTGTGGGCGTTTGTGTGTGCATGTGTATCAAGTCAAAATTTTATTTTGAGATGATACATAGAATAAGCAGAAACTCCTTTTTCTCTGTGTGTGGGTGTGGGTGTGGATGTATGCGCGCACATATGCGTGTGTGTGTGTGTGTGTATGCAAACGTGTATGTGTACTATGACATATATATTAACATGTCTTAAAAACTGTGTCAGTATGCATGCTTATGTGTAAGCACATACTGTGCTTGCATTCTGCCGTGTGAACTGTGTGTGTATGTATCAAAACTGACGATTTTTGCATGCTGCAAGGGTGTTTTGTCAGTATATCGTATGCAAGTATGTCTCTTGTGTGGGTGTTGTTAGTTCTTTACTTTAACTATATGTGCATGTGATCATGTGCATATGAGTATGTGCAAATATAAAATGAGTGTGTATACCCCCAGCCTTCTACCTGTGTGTGCGTGTGTGTGTGTGGTGTGGTGTGTGTGGTGTGTTGTGAGTGTGTGTGTGTATGTGTGTGCGTGTGGTGTGTGTGTGTTGTGCATGTGTGTGTGTGTGTGTGTGTGCGTGTATGTGCATGTATGTGTGTGATGTGCATACAGCGTGCGAGTGTGTGTGTGAGTGAGTGTGGTGGGGGGGGGGGGGGGTGGTGGGGGGGGGGGGGGGGGGGGGGGGGGGAGGGGGGGGGGGGGGGGGGGGGGGGGGGGGGGGGGGAGGGGGGGGGAGGGGGGGGGGGGGGGAGGGTGAGGAGCTGGGGGATGGTGGAGGTGTGAAAGTGAGAACTGGAAGACACCAGTGTGACCGATTCATACTGCAGCTGGCTGCTCGGTCACTTGTTCAGTGACCAGTCAAAATTCCACGACCCAAGGGACAAGAGACCAGAGCACTGTCCACCTGAAAGCTTAGTTGTTTCCCACCACCAGACAAGCAGGCCGTTCAGGCCATGCTTTTGCTGGTGTCACTTTCAAACCTTCATCACTCTCAGTCTCATGGGCAAGTTTGAGTCATTCTCTCGCCATCTTTGCACTGCTGAAAACCTCAGGAGGGAGATAAACAAGACTTATTAAGTGCCAAGCACACTACACCTGTGTCAGTAACTGCCAGTCTCACCTTCAAATATATCAAGGCAGCTCTGGTATCACAAATCACTGACACAAAATTCATTTCAATCACTGGAGGGTCATAGTTTTCAATGCATTGCCATAGTTCCATATAATTTTCATATGAATTATCGTAAACTAGAAGAAAAAAAAGGGTAGGCAGGATTGTATAAAGTATGAAGGATGGAAATATCTTCAGCGTATCAGAAAGAAATGACGACAGCTTGGTCTCCACTATACCTGAGCACCACCACAATAGGTGATTCACTGCCTGTTACCACCATTAGTCCTTTCCATATCATCAATGCTGAGGACACGATCATCCCAAAGTTCAGCACCTGGTAGTACAACTGGAACATAAAATAACATTTCACAATTAAAAAAAAATTTTTTTTCATAACTTCTCTTTCATCTTGCTGTGATCAGTTGAAAGGCATTCAGATAAAAGCATACCATTTTCTCTGTGTGTGTGTGTGTGTGTGTGTGTGTGTGTTTGTGCGCGCGCGCGCGTGCGCGCATGTGCATGTTTGCATGTGTGTGTGTGTGTGTGTGTGTGTGTGTGTGTGTGTGTGTGTGTGTGTGTGTGTGAGTGAGTGAGTGAGCGAGTGTGAGTGAGTGTGTGTGTGTGTGTGTGTGTGTGTGTGTGTGTGTGTGTGTGTGTGTGTGTGTGTGTGTGCATGCAGAGAAGTGTGTGTGTGTGTGTGTGTGTGTGTGTGTGTGTGTGTAGGTGTGTGTGTGTGTGTGTGTGCGCGCACATATGTGCGTGCATAGAGAGGTGTGTGAGTGTGTATCAAAATTTACAATAAATTTTAAATTTCTGATCCATTTTAGCTCTAATAATTCAATCATAGGCATCTGCATACTGGTGTACATTCATAATGCATGATAAAGTAAAAACATGACTGCATTCCTTGAATTCAGCTCTGGGTATCTTTATCAGAGCTGAACTAGCTAACTCAGGAGACAGACCTCTGAGCATTTCTAAATCAACTTAAAACAGACTTTAAACATGAAACAGAAAGCTGTAGGCAGATTCCCAATTCAATCTCATCTGCACTCTCACAAACAGAAGCTGGCAAAGTCTTGTTTAGTACTAACAGAAGCTCCCCCTTCTTCTCCTCCCCCACTCCTCCTCCTTCTTGCCGCCCCCCCCCCCCCCCCCCCCCCCCCCCCCCCCCCTGAATGAAAACAATATGTCTCGCATGCCCTGGCAGGTTGTGACAGCTGGCAGATCTATGATCAAATATCAAAATTTGCCATGTAGTAGAGCAAAAACTCCAAAAAAAAGTGACACCAACCACAAACAAATAGTAATTCATACTTGTGTTCATGTGTTCTGCTTTCTGTTGGTGCCAATGACCAATCTTGTGGCATCGTTTTCAGAAAAAGCTGCCTCTTGTGGAAGGTTTGGAAAGCAACCAGTACTGGTCTCTAGACCAGGGGAAATAAGTCTTCGCCTTTCACAAGGGTTCCCTGGCCCAGTAGGCATTCACCTCTTCCGGTTGATCCCACTGGTTCTTTCCTTGCTTTATCCAAAGAAGTTAAGTACAGGCAGAGGTTCCAGTAGTTTTTACTTTCATCCAGCAATAACTCACACCATGCTGAAAATGTTCTGGCACGTAAGATTTTTACTAGTCACTAGTCCAAAATTCTTACACAGTTCTGTGTGCGTGGCTACCAAACACCACTGTGCTTGCCCAACACAGCAAAGGACAACATGAACACCGGTCAGTCTAGTACTGTGATTGTGAAGAATTTTTAGATATCTAGTAAAAATACTCAGCCACCAAACACTATGGAACAAACAAGTTACAAAATTTGTTAGACAAACTTATAGCGTGCGAAGGAGCCACATGATTTGAATGAAGGATCATGACGCGTTTCTGCTTTTCTTTCACTACAACATGGTGGATTTACTCTTGACAAATCATAGGAACCTTACTGATTCAGTAGAATGCAGCATACGCCCTCTTTATATCAATGACATTTCCAGAGATGTTCATCACCATTGGGTCTGATCTAGATATCTCTGTCAATATATCTGTCATAGCCTCCAGGTTCCTACCTTGACACACAATGGCAGCACCTGATCTTGCTTCTCCCCTTTCCCTCATTCTCTCTTTCTCTGTGCACTCCTTCTTTCTTTGTCCCTCTCATTATAAAAGACTAGCGGTAGCATCAAAATGGACAGCCTTGGTAATTTTTCTGTCAAGCTTATCTTTTATTCTTTAAATTCAGAGAATTTTTCAGTTTTCTTGATCTGTGAGAGGGACAGAAACAGTGTCTTCATCTTTAGTTTAACAAGTAGGAGTTCCACTGCGCATTGTAAAGGCATTCACCGCTTCCTTTTGGTTTGGTGCCGTGTCTGCATTCAGTTTTGTGGCTAGCTGGCTCTTCACCACACTTCACTGATCTACAGGGCTTCTGATAACGCAAAAAAATGCAGACAGTACGCATTAAAACGGGCGAGGACCCATATGCGTGTCAAAGGCGTTCCTGGGGACCCCTTGACACCCAGGGACCCCTTGACATTTTGGGGAAGAACAGATAAGAACACGGGGAACAAAAGCATCCAACATTGTAGCCTCTGACTGTTGTCGTTTGCTACAATGCAAGAGTAGCTTCCCTTCCTGTTCTTTCCCACAACCCAATTCACTCTCACCAGAAAGAGACCCTTTGGCCTGATTCAAAAATGTCTTTTGACAGCCTGGTTAAAATCACCGTCCGAAAAACAAAAAACAAAAACAAAAAAAGGGGAGCAGCGGAGCGAGATAATGAAGATCGTGAACCCACACCATCGAGTACATCTACATGTGATGACAACACTCCCCAAAAGAAAAAAGTTAGAGCCTACAATTCTGGGTGGGAGAAAGACTTTTCCTGGCTTGAGTTTGACGAATTGTCTCAGGGAATGAAGTGTTCATTGTGTGTGAAGACTGGTCAGAAAAATACTTTCGTCAGTGGTTGCACGAACTTTCAAAGAAATGCTCTGGTAAGACACGAGTTGACTGCCGACCACAGAACTGTCATTGCAGCTAATAAAAGGCAAGCTGACATGACCAAATCTGTCAAAAAAGCCTATGAGAATACTTCTCACGTGCTGTTTGCTCAGATGGGAGCAGCCCTGATCCTTGCAATAGATGACTTGCCTGATTTGTTTAACATGGAGTAGGGACCCCTTGAAGGAAACCTGGGACCCCTCGGAAATCTGAAAAAGGGGTCCCTGGGACCCAAACAAATTTTATCTTAGCAGAAGCCCTGTATCTATTGACAGTGTCAAATTGTCCAGACTTGAGCACACACAAGCCACAAGGCAAAGCCCATGTGAAGTTGTTGGCCAACCTCATTGAATAATGGATAAGATAATGTTGCTTATAGCCCAGCCGACCGCAAAGGGCCACATCAGGGCTGTCACCACGTTAAAATCAACTCACCAGTCTGAATAACGGATGAGAAGCTGGCACACATGGTTACCTGAAAAGGCTGTCCCACCAGCTGACCAGTTCTCTTGCTTGGAGGCCCCTCCTCACTCTCTTTGTGTCAATCTCATTGATTCACACTCTTACAAAGAAAGGCCAACAAAATTTTCATCTTGAGGCCCTGCCCCACCCCCTTCCTCTTTGGCTCCTTGTTAAGGGTGCAATCAATAATACCCATACAAATTGGGCCCTCTGAGCTAGGACTTTCCTTAAAAGTTATTCTGTCTGTGACACTGTGAAAGTGATGAGGGGTGGGTGGGCCTCTAAACTAGGACTTTGCCAACAAGGAGCACCCATCAATGACGTCAACACTGTTGGGGGAGGTGGAGGGGGTGGGGATGAGGTGGAAGGTTCTAAACTAGAACTTTTCCTACAAAAGTTATAGAAAGCCCCTCTTAGTGTCGATTTCACTGACTGGCATTCCAAACAACTATTTTGTCTCACCGTCGCTGCCCATGGTCTTATAATATTTAGCATTAGTCGTTTAGACCTTCTCTTTCAAGTCCAGGCTGGCCTCACACCAAACTTCAAGTCCTCTCTGTCCCCCCCCCCCCCCCCCCCCCCCTTCTCCACCAACTCCCACCCGACCATCCAGTTACTGCCTCCTATTCAAATACACCTCCCCCCCCCCCCCCTCCATATTTTACCGACTCCTTCACTACTGCGCTACAAATGCAACCTCCCTTAGTGCGACATGATCATCGACATAACGATGTTGGCCGCCTAACGGAAGAAGAAGTAGTAGTAGTAGTAGTAGTAGTAGGGACTGGCTTCATTAGCCTAGACCTCACGGTCTATCATGTGTCCCCTCTAAATTTCTTCACTTTTTGGGTCATATGGCATGCTACAATTAATATCTTCATTGCAATCCATCATAGTCATGAAACAATTCTCTAAATTTTGAATCATTGTCTAGAAAATTCTTGAAAGTATTAATATCAGGTGCAAATTTAATGATAGTAGGTATTTCATTCCAGTGGTTAGCAACTCTATAAGAAAATGAAAATTTACGTTGATTAGTGTTACAGTGCTTTATAAAAATCTTTCCTTCAGAGTTTCTAGTACTCGAAGTTTGTGCAACAGAAAAGAATGTCTCAATGTCAATATCATCATAGCCATTAAAGATCTTATAAACTTGAATTAGGTCACCTCTGATCCTTCTTCCCCTCAGCGAGTGCAGATTCAAATATTTCAATCTTTCATTATATGATAAGTTTTTGCAATGCTTCAGCAATTTGGTAGCTCGTCTTTGAACCTTTTCTAACATTATTGATTGACGCTTTAAAAAAGGGCTCCAAATCACATTAGCATACTCCAAATGTGGCCTGACAAAAGCTTTGTATAATTTCAAAAAGTATCTTTATCTAAATAAGTAAAACTCCTTTTTATGATACCTAACATCTGGTTAGCTTTATTTACCACTCTCTGTAAGTGAGGGTCAAATGACAACCTGCTATCGAAGGTAACACCCAAGTCTTTTTCTTCAGTAAGAGCCACTACTTGGTGATAAACATCATTCTCCATCATTTTATATTCATTATTTTGATTATTATTCCTGACGTGCAATACACCACACTTGGTCATGTTGAAATACAGATTCCACGACTCAGACCACTCTTGCAGTTTGTAGATATCGTTTTGAAGAAGAGAAGAGAGAAGAGACCTTCTCAAGATAATTTCAGTTTTAACAGAAAATGAGCTGTAAGAAGCTTGAATTACAAAGGCAGCACACACAAGAGGCTCGACATCTGTTTAAAGATCCGCGCTGTGTGTTAACATATGGAGAGCGGTTCATGTTCATCAGCTAGTGTCGACTGTCATGATCATCCGCCTTTCCTCCTCTGCCGGCGTGCGTTTATTGTCTCAGTACCCACTACAAGTGCACAAATAAAAAGGAAAACAAAATACTAAATAAGCAACAAGATCAACTATTTTTATCTACCTGTCGTCTATTCATGCGACGGACATCGTCCAAAAAATCGAAATTCAACAATCCACTCATGTTGCTGATCACGGTGTCTGCTACAACTCCGAAAGATGACTCGTATTCTCGTCTATCAATCTCGCGAGAAAATACGTTTCAGAGTCGTCTTTTTACTGAATCAAGGCCAATTTCATTGAGAGGAGGCGATAGGTCGATCGGATCTGGATCTGGATCTTGATGCATACGTCGCTGAAACCAACTTGATTATATTGCGACGGAAAACCGGGAGAGCGCAAAAAAAAAAAATCCCTTTCTCTCTTTTTCCCTTCTTCGTTTCTCTTTCCTTCTCGTTTTCTCTTAAAGATAGCTAGGTGTGGAGCTGCCGGATCGCTACTTCTTTTCGCTTTGCACATACAGGCAAGCCTGTGCATTACTGACCCTGACCCTACAGAATGCAGGGCCAAGCCCCCGAAAAAGGGGAGGGGGGGGGGGCGACCCCCACCCTTTCCCCACCTAACTAACCTAACTAACTAATGTACAGCATGGGTTTAGTGGAGGGCTGCAGAACTGCCCACCGCCGCTGTGAATGCGGACTGTTGTTTCTTCCAGGTGGTTCCAGTCCTCGATGGTCTTTACTAAAAAGGAGCATCTGTACTGCTCTGAAGTGCCATCTGGAATCTTGTAGCCCATGGTGTTACTGACAGCATGGCGAGTAACGATGTTTGTGGTCTCGCAGTTCTTAAGTGCTGTGGGGCGGATCTTCCTTCTAGTTCTGTTTGCAGGGGTCAGGAATTTCTCTGGCGGCATTGCCTTGATGAGCCCATGGCTGATTTTGTAGAGAGTGGTGAGCCGTTGTTGTTTCCTGCGTTCTTGTAGGGGTGGAAGGCCCAGCTCATGGAGCATCTTGTCGACACAGCCCTCTTCTCTAGACCTGTAGTCTTTTTTGATGAAGCGCGCTGCTTCCGTTGCACTCGCTCCAGCCGATCAACATCTTTCTTTAGGTACGGGTCCCAAACTATTGCGCCGTATTCCAGTGTTGATCGGACAAGAGTGATGTAGGCCAGTCGGCGACACTTCTTTGGGCAGTTCCTAGGTTACGTCTCAGGAATCCAAGCACCGACCCAGCTCTCTTACATATGTTGTTGATGTGGGTTGACCATTTCAGATCTGAGGAGATGAGGACGCCAAGGTATGAGTTGTGGTTTACATGCTTCAGAACCTCTCCACAGAGCATGTAAAAGTAGGAATACGAGGCCTTGATTGGGAGGACGTAGCAATTTTGTGCGTTAAACCTCGTGCCCCAGTCGTTGGCCCACACTTCTAGTCTGTGGAGGTCTGCTTGGAGGATGAGGTGGTCTTGGAAGGAGCGTATTTCTCGGTAGAGCAGGCAGTCGTCTGCGAACAGGCGTACTTTTGATGTCACAGTAGCAGGGAGGTCGTTAATGTGGCACAGGAACAGCAATGGGCCTAAGACTGTACCTTAGGGCACTCCCGACGCCACTGCAGCCTCCTTAGAGGATTCCCCCTCCAGGACCACCCTCATAGTTCTAACTTCTTTTGGTCAAGAAGCTTGTTATCCACTGATGAACAGGTCCTCGAATACCGTAGTGCTGCAACTTGTTGAGGAGTTTGGTGTGGGGCACTGTATCGAAGGCCTTGTTGAAATCCAAGATCATGACGTCAGTCTTTATCCCTACTTCGGAGGATTCAAACAAGTCTCGCGTTGTAGTGAGCCGTTGGGTCTCGCAGGAATAACCACATCTGAAGCCATGGTTCTTGTCAGTCAGGATACTGTACTTCTCCAGGTGTTCGTGCAGGTGGTGACAGATAATATGTTCCAACAGTTTGCAGGCTACAGACGTTAATGATATGGGTCTGCAGTTCGCTTTATTTATGTCCCCTTTTTTTTTTCTTTTTTTTTTTTTGGTACACAAAAAGGAGGTGGTCGAGGTTAGGAATGTAGAGGGTAGGGAAAGCCCACTAGAATTGTAGAAACAGGATTGTAAACCGTAATATGGGTCACCAAAAGCAACTGAAAAAAAAAATGTCTTACCTCTAGAGGCTGTGACAGTTTCAGTTTCCCCAAGGAGGGGTCACTGCATGCAAACTAGTAATATACGCCACACCACATCTGTTAAGTTTCGAGATCACACTGCGCACGATTCACGGTTGATGGCTGAATAAATTAATGACTAAGATGAAACGATTTAAGACGAGAATCTCATGGTTACGATTTTGCACATATCTGACCTGCGTATTCGCCCAACGCGCTGGTCAGACTTTGAGATTTGACAGCTGGCACCGTGATAATCAAATATCTACATTTGCACAGGAGAGCAAAAGATCAAATGATTACACCAACCTCAAATAAACATTAATTTACCATCGTGTAAATAATGACCACAGGTGTGTGACATCCTTTCGGGCT
Source organism: Conus ventricosus (assembly GCA_018398815.1). Taxonomy (NCBI): domain Eukaryota; kingdom Metazoa; phylum Mollusca; class Gastropoda; order Neogastropoda; family Conidae; genus Conus; species Conus ventricosus. The sequence goes on along the minus strand of CM031624.1, from coordinate 26,011,716 downwards.
TAGTTTCAAAGGGAGGTACTGAAGACGGAAACTCAAACACGTCTTAAAGAAAAATTATTGAATTATTGTTTATTCCGCCGGACAACAGGCACAAACAAATTACAAGAAAAAACACGACGCTTTTCGACCTCTTGGTCTTGTTCAGGCAAAGTAAACGACATTCAGGATATGAACACGAAGAATAAGAGATATCTTGAGCAGCTGCTGGATGTCACTCATGACCATACGGAAAAATCAGTAACAGACAAACGAGAGAGAGAGAGAGAGAGAGAGAGAGGAGAGAGAGAGGAGAGAGAGAGAGAGAGAGAGAGAGAGGCCTTCTTGTTTACAGATACATTGATTCTTAAAACAAGGGTAAACATAGCAACGGGATAAAGACAGTTAAGATCAAACAAGTTAAATAAAACGCAAATTGTCAACAAACAGTACACTGATTTGCGCTAACATTCTTCATTTCGATATTACATAATATCCACACACTGTCAACAAGAGAGAGAGAGAGAGAGAGAGAGAGAGAGAGAGAGAGAGAGAGAGAGAGAGAGAGAGAACTGGAGTGGTAGCATGGTCCTATTCTTCTTCTTCTTCTGCGTTCCAGAATCATGACTCATATTTCCAGACCAATTTGTTGGATAAAGGCTGCTGTTGTCTTCAGATCCTCCACTGTGCCGCAAAGCTTTGCTGCAAGCGTGGCTGCGTGTGGCCAGCGCTGTGTCCATGCATCCTGGTAAAGGGGGCAGGACTGAAGAAGGTGCTCGGGGGGTTGTGGGCCTGTCTCACAAGGGCAGTCAGGTGTGTGCGATAGCGTAATACGATGGAAATGGGTTCGCAGACGGCAGTGACCAGTTCGTAGTCTGAAGACTGTGGTCTGTTGGTGTCGCTGTAGTTGGGGAAGCTGATCATCAGGCGGGTGTCTGTGTTCTTCTTCCCAGAGTCTTTTGTAATGGCTTTTGATGACAGTTTTGGCCTCCCAATAGGAGATGGGCGGGTCTGTCTGCTTGATCCTGCTGCCACATTTGGCAAGTCTGTCTGCCTTCTCATTTCCTGCCAGGCCGCAGTGGGCAGGGATCCACTGGACAGTCACCTGCGCTCTTTGTGACAGGTCTTTAAGCTGTTGTGCTGTCTCTCTTTCCAGCTTCTCACTGGGCGACTGTGAATTCTAGATAGCGGATTTACAGTCTGTCAGAAAAACAATGTGTGAAGGCGGGTGTTCTTCTGCACTAATGAGTCTGGCAACGTCTCTTAGAGCAGTAAGTTCAGCCCTGTAGTTTGTTGATCTTCGTCCAGCAGGCAGAGACCTTGCCAGGGTTCGTCCATCTGGAAGGGAATCCCCTGTCAGTCTAAAAATAGACGGCCGGGTAACTAACCGACGACAGACCGCGGCTCATGAATAGGAATGCGTTCAAACCAGCGGGTCCTGATTAACCACTAGTTCCGTACCCGCCGGAGGTAAAACTAACCGGAGGTCAACAGCAGGTTGTCCATGAATACCAGCCCAGGGCGGCAGATGAGGATCCCACTTCCTCCATTTTTTTTTTTACAGCTGCGTCGACGGATCCATTGGTGTAGATGTGGGTCCACACAGAGGCGTTGTATTCTGAATGCAGCATGTCCAGTGTCAGGGGCCTGAGGATGTAGTCAGGTTGGTCTCCTTTCCTGGTCACTCCTGGAATGTCTGTAACGAGGGTAACATGGTCTGTGGTGCTCCACTCTTCTGCCTCACGGAGCATCTCTCGTTCTTCAGGAGTACTTGGTAGGATGTCACTGTGGGTCTCCATCAGTTCCTTTGCCCGATGATTGAAGCTGCTTCTTTTCAGTCTGGTGTGTGTGTGTGTGTGTGTGTGTGTGTGTGTGTGTGTGTGTGTGTGTGTGTGTGTGTGTGCTCCTGCATGAGTTGGTGGACCGCGTGAGAGGGCAGTCTTTGCAGCTTTTCATGCTGGGTGAGGACCTTCTCTTCTCGTCTGATGTCAAGTGAGGGGAGTCCTGTTGTGGATTCGAGGGTGTTGATAGGTGTTGTTTTTAGCCCTTCAGTGATGAGTCGCAAGCCAGCATTCTGAACTTTGGCCTGTTTGCTGGTGTTGCTCTTGGCAGCTGTGGCCCATGCTGCTGATCCGTACTCCATCACTGGTCGGATGTTGCCTGTGTACACCTGTCTGAGGATGCGACTGCTGGCTCCCCATTTGGTGCCAGCCAGTTCCTTCATGATGGATAGTCGTCTTGGGGCTCTTTTCTCCATCTCTTTGATGTGGGGATTCCATATGATCCTCTTGTCCAGTTTGATTCCCAGGTAAGTGGGAGTGTCATCTTGTGGAATCTGTTGGTTGTTGACAGTCAGACTGAATTTCTCTTGGGTGTTGGAGACAGAGAAGCAGGTGGCCACTATCTTCAGACTGTTGATGGTGGCACACCAGTCTTTCGCTCATTTGGAGGTGTTGTTGAGGGAATCTTGCATCCTAACTGTTGCAGTTGCAATGGACTCTGAGGCGTTCCACACTGCAAAATCGTCAGTATGCAGGGCTCCGGAGATGCGTCTGGTGAGGCCTTGAGTGATGTCGTTTATGAAAACAACAAAGAGAGTGGGAGAGATGACACCTCCCTGTGGGACCCCCTCTCTGATCTTTACTCTGCTGCTCAGGTTGCCGTCGAGCTTTACTCTTGCGGATCTGTGGCACAGGAAGCTCTTGATCCAGCTGAACATGCATCCAGCAATTCCTGACTTCAGTAGTTTCAGGAGGAGGCCTTCTTTCCATACCTTGTCAAAAGCTTTTGACAGGTCAAGAAAGGTTGCGATGACCTTCTTTTTCTCCTGAAAGGCATTTTCTATGGACTGTGCCAGGTGAATGAGCTGGTCTTCAGTATTCCTGTTTTTTTCTGAAGGCTGTCTGTTCTATGGTGATCAGATTGTTGGTTTCCAAATGCCACATTAATTGTTTGTTGACCATGCGCTCGAGAGTCTTGCCAAGGCAGCTGAGCAGGCTGATTGGCCTGTAGCTGGATTTCTTTTTCGGATCTTTTCCTTTCTTGAGGACTGGGATGATGACAGCTTCCTTCCAAGCCAATGGGAAGATGCCCGACTTCCATGACAGGTTGAAGAGCTCAAGCAGTTTCTTTTTGGCAGAGAGCCCAAGGTGCTTGATCATTTCGTTGTAGACTCCATCTTTGCCTGGGGATTTCTTGTTTTTGAGTTTTCTGATAGCATCGTTGAGGTCTGCCATGGTGAAATCTGGTGTCAAAGGTGCAGTGAAGTTTGATTCTGCCAAGTTTTCTCTTGAAGTTGCTGTTTTACTTCTTTTCTTCTTTGGGTGGGTGCCCTTATTTTGCTTTCCTCCTCAAAGACACTTGCAAGGTTTGCAGCTCTTTTCCCCGCACGGAACCCATCATCCTCTACCAGTCTGGTGGCTCCGCTGGTACTTGTGACATCATCGTTCAATGCCTTGGTCAGTTTCCAAAGCTTCCCAGTGCTGTTTTCCAGGCTGAGTGCTGAAGTTGTTTCATGCCAGCACTGTTGGATTTCTTTTGTCTTGGTACTGTTGAATTCTTCTTTCAATTCATTGTGCCTTGCTGTTGTTTGTGCACAAGGGTTTTGCTCCATTGCTTCTCTGGCTTCTGATAGCTGTTGGTGGACGGAGGCCAGGGTTTGGGACCAGTGTGGCTTGTAGTCCTTTCTAGAGCCACGTGGGATGGACCCTTTGCCGCCTCTAGAATGGCTGCTGTCATCAACTTTACATTTCTGTTTATGTCTCCTGTGAGGGTGATGTTGGAAAGGTCTTCTGCAAGGAGATGGAATTTGTTCCAGTTTGCTTTTTTGAAGTTCCAGCTTGCCCTTTCCTGCAGTATTCTTTAGAGGTTGTTGTGTCAGCAACAAGTAGGGTGATGGGCAGATGGTCACTTCCACCTAGTTGGTTGTTGACAACTCTAGTGGTCCGCTTCTGAATGTCCTCTGTAGCTAGGGCAAGGTCTGGAGTGGATGTTGTCCTCCAGACTCGGGAGTAGTATGGTGGTCGGTCTTCAGGTTTGTTGATCAGCACTAGGCGGTTGTCCATCATCCAGTCCTGGATCTCCTCCCCTCTGGTATCAGTGGAGTCGTATCCCCATGCAGTCGAGTGACCGTTGAAGTCACCAACGATGAGGTGTTTCTCTTTTGATAGCTGGAAGGTATGGAGCTTCAGCTTGCGTTTTGGAGAGCTGTAGCAGTTTGTGATGAGTAGGTCTTCACCTTAGAGGAGAATCTTGATGGAGATAAATTCAAGATCTTCATCTGTTGACTGGGCCACCAGGGCCGTTGGGATGCCAAGCCTGACGAGGGTTAGAATACCTCCTTTGAATCCTGTCTGTCTGTCTGTGCAGTAAATCTCATATCGTCTGACGAAGACCCGGTGGTTTTCTGTTAGCTGGGTTTTCTGGATGCAGATTACATCGATTTCGTTGGTTTTGAGGAAAATCTGCAGCTCTGGTTTTTTCTGCCGGATGCCTTCAGCGTTCCGCTGCACTACCCTTAAAAGGGCTGTAGCAGGGAGAGAGGTGTGACCAGCCGCTCTACTCTGCCTTCCCCTGAGGCGGGCCCCTTTGAGGCTGAAGGCCCGGCACCTTCCCCGCCTGGCACTGATCCTCGGGGACGACGCCACATCGTTAGATTATTCTGGGTTAAAGTCATGATAATTTATGGGTACGTGTGTGCCCGTTTACCAGATACTGGTTCCCCACACTGTGCTGCAAGCGCACAGTCTGCATCACTCCGGTTTCGTTGGGTGGCCAGCAGTCGAAATCCACGGGCTATGGTGTGGCTGGGCCCCGGCCATGTCCTGGATGGCCGTCGCATCTGTTGCATCCACGTGACGCTCTGCACTGTCCAACCCCTGTTGTTCTTCGATGCCGGGTTGTGGGCATATCTGCCCTTCCGCCATTCCGGCATGTAACCCCTTGGGAAGTTTGGATGAGAGCCCTGGGGGCCATTTGACCCATAGCTGGGGATGTCATTCAGTATGGACCTTCCCCCCCGCCCTGTCCGCAGGGTTTTGAACCTGCCTGGTAGAGCTTGGGGTCATCAGGCCACACAAGCCCAATCCACCACAACAAGGCGACATCTTTGGATGGGCATGGTCTATATCCCCTAGAGTCAGTTCATGGAAACGAGAACTCTTTGGCCCTTGAGCTATGAAATTTAAAAATATAGAAGCTTGTGCAGCATATTACGTCATCTTAAATTTGATGAGGTACTGTTACCGGTTTTGATTTCGGGGATTATCAAAGGAACCCTTGTGTTCTGTGGCATAGGACCGTTAACTTTTTTTTTTTTTTTTTTTTTTTTTTCATTTTTTAATCACTTTGAATGAAATTAATAACAATTTACATGCTTTACATAAAGACACAAATACATATATACGCACAATGGGTAATTATATCAATACATCATTGGAGAGTAAAAACACATCACATTACATCAAATGTATGTATCATACGCATGTACCCATACACTTATATTTACCCACACATATACATAAACAAACATAACGGCACAGACATTAGGAAAGATCAAACCTTAGAGAGAGAGAGAGAGAGAGAGAGGAAGATAGAGAGAGGAGAGAGAGAGAGAGAGAGAGAGGGTGGATATCGGTTCGTTTGACTATTTACATTTGGATTCACGGTTTTACTTTTTTTTTTTTTTGTTTTTTCCCCTTCCTTCCCTTTTTCCTTTTTTTCTCCATTTTTTCCTTTTTTTCTTTCCCTTTTTAAATTTTTTTAAAGACCTGCTGTTTACTGTTTTAAATGCGTATTTCTGAATAGCAATTCATATGGCACCAATTTTATTAAAATCAATCCGTTTTCCATGATAATCTGGCAAATTTTGTTGTTCTATTCTATGTCTTGAAGAAAAGTATCTTTCAAAGGTTTTATGTTAGGTATGGACTTTTCAATTTTCTTTTATAAATATACATTTACCCAGAAGTATCAATAAAATCAAAAACATAGTCCGAACTATATTATTTTCTATGCCAAATAATACTATTTTCGAGTTATACTGATGTTTGTACATGTTGTTACATTTTGATTTTAATAAATGTTCAAGGTTTCTCCAGAAACGATTTGAGATGTTGCATGTCCAGAATATATGTTCAATACTGTCTTTGAATTCTCTACAGAAATCACAATTATAACTGTTTGGGAATATTCATTTCTTTTAGTACAACATTTGTCCCGAGAATTCTATGTACAATACGCATCTGTAGCCATTTCAATTTGACATCTTGTATTTTATGCACTTTTTTAAATACCCCTTTCCACGAATATTATCCCTAACTTCTCAGTCCACTTTTGACAGGAATTGGGAGGTTTGTTATCATTGATTAAGATGTCATAGAACAACCCCGTACCTTAGATATGGAATTTATTAGTTTCAATGCCCGGGGATATCATGTGCGCAATTGTTTATTTTTATTTATCTTTGTTAATTTTATATATTTCTTAATGGACATTTTTCAGCCATTAAAAGCCAGAAAATGTATATTCATTCCAAATTTTTCATTAAATTCAGTATGTGTAAGGAAATTTCCGTTGTTGTCAAGAAATGTGCAACACAGTTGACAAACCCCTTTGGATCCAATTTTTATGCTTAATCATATTGCCTCCAATTTTAAATTTTCATTATAAAATACTGGTTCTGAAAGTAATTCTGTTTGTGTTTTTTGGTTTTACTAGATTGCAAAAATGACTGTATGCCACATAAATATGTTTCCAAAAGATGTTGTTATGATTTTATAAAAAACCGTAGCTTGGGCCATATTTTTCGATTTCAGTAAGAAATGGATATATTCCAATGCAACATTTTTCCATTATGTTTCGTAGTTTCAACTTTGACCAACTGAGTTTCAGTGCAGCAATATATGCTCTGATATCCGGTACATTTAAGCCACCATATTTTACATCTTTCGTTACCGTATTTCTGCTAATTTTATCTCGTTTACCGTTCCAAATAAAACGAAAAAAACCCTTTTCGGAGATTATTCACAAAAACATCTGGTGGGTTGGGAAGCAGGATCCAGAGGTGTATTAATTTTGATAGTATTAAGGATTTTAATACAGACTCTTAGAGGATTAATTTTTTTATCAAATATTTAAAAGCTTTTATTCTGAATTTTTGGGATAATAGGTT
>CM031624.1:25974810-26004469 GCA_018398815.1 Conus ventricosus | reverse complement strand
AAGTTGCCGTTTTCCTGTCTTCTGCTGGCTCTTCCCCTTCTTTTTGTACTTCTGTTGTTTTTCTTTTTGTACTTCTGTTGCCTGTCCTTCTTTTTGTACTTTCTGTTGCCTGTTCTTTTCTTGTACTTCTGTTGCCTGTTCTTCTTGTACTTCTGTTGCCTGTTTTCTTCTTGTACTTCTGTTGCCTGTTCTCTTTTTGTACTTCTGTTGCCTGTTCCCTTTTTCTTTTACTTTCTGTTGCCTGTTCTTCTTGTACTTCTGTTGCCTGTTCTTCTTCTTGTACTTCTGTTGCCTGTTTTTTCTTCTTGTACTCTGTTGCCTGTTCTTCTTGACTTCTGCTGGTGTTCTTCTTCTTCTTGTACTTCTGTGCCCGTTCTTCTTGTAACTTCTGTTGCCTGTTCTTCTTCTTGTGCTTCTGTTGCCTGTTCTTCTTCTTGACTTCTGTGCCTGGTTTTTTCTGTACTTCTGCTGGCTGTTTTTTCTTCTTGTACTTCTGTTGCCTGTTCTTCTTTTTGTACTTCTGTTTCCTGTTCTTCTTTTTACTTCTGCTGGCTGTTCTTCTTCTTCTTGTACTTTTTGTTGCCCGTTCTTCTTCTTGTACTTCTGTTGCCTGTTCTTCTTCTTGTACTTCTCCCGTTCTTTCTTTTTTTTCTTGTTACTTTTGTTGTCTCTTCTTCTACTTCTTGCATTTCTGTTGTCTCTCCTCCTCCTCCTCCTCCTTCTTCTTCTTCTTCTCTTTTCTTCTTCTTCTTCTTCTTTTTTCTTCTTCTTCTTCTTCTCCTTCGGTTGTTGTTTCTTTTTTCTTTGTGTATTTTGTTGTCCCATCTTCCTCTTGCATTATTCTCTCCTCTGATGTCTCTTCTTCTTGTACTTTGTTGTCTCTTCTTTTGTGCTTTTGCTGTCTCTTTCTTCTTCTTCTTCTTCTCTTCTTCTTCTTCTTCTTCTTCTTCTTCTTCTTCTTCTTTTTCTTCCTCCTCTCCTCCTCTTCTGTTTCTCTACTTCTTCTTCTTTTCTTCTTCTTCTTCTTCTTCTTCTTCTTCTCTTTTTCTTCTTTTTCTTTCTTTTCTTCTTCTCTTCTTTTCTTTCGTTGTTGTTTCTTCTTCCTCTTGTATTTTTGTCGTCTCATCTGTTTTCTCTTCTTCTTGTACTTTTATCTCTTCTACTTGTACTTCTGTTGTCTCTTCTTCTTGTACGTATGTTGTCTCTTCTCCTTGTACTTCTGTTGTCTCTTCTGCTTGCACTTCTGTTGTCTCTTCTTCTTGTACGTATGTTGTCTCTTCTTCTGGTACGTATGTTGTCTCTTCTTCTTGTTTCTTCTGTTGTCTCTCCTCTTGGGACTTTTGTCTCTTCTTCTTGTACGTCTGTTGTCTCTTCTTCTTTTACTTCTGTTGTCTCTTCTTCTTGTTCTTCTGTTTTCTCTTTTTCTTGTACGTCTGTTGTCTCTTCTTCTTGTACTTTTGTCTCTTTTTTCTTGTACTTTTGTCTCTTCTTCTTGTACTTTTGTCTTTTTTCTTTTACTTTTGTCTCTTCTTTTTGTTTCGTCTGTTGTCTCTTCTTCTTTTACTTCTGTTGTGTCTTCTTCTCGTACGTTTGTCTCTTCTTCTTCTTGTACGTATGTTGTCTCTTCTTTTGTACGTATGTTGTCTCTTCTTCTTTTTACGTCTGTTGGTCTCTTCTTCTTGTACTTCTGTTGTCTCTTCTTTTGTTCTTCTGTTGTTTTCTTCTTCTTGTACGTCTGTTGTCTCTTCTTCTTGTACTTTTGTCTCTTCTTCTTGTACTTTTGTCTGTTCTTCTTGTACTTTTGTCTCTTCTTCTTGTACTTCTGTTGTCTCTTCTTCTTGTACTTCTGTTGTCTCTTCTTCTTGTACTTCTGTTGTCTCTTCTTCTTGTACTTTTGTCTTTCTTCTTGTACTTTTGTCTCTTCTTTTTGTACGTCTGTTGTCTCTTCTTCTTGTACTTCTGTTGTCCCCTTCTTCTTGTACGTTTGTCTCTTCTTCTTGTACTTTTGTCTCTTCTTCTTGTACTTTTGTCTCTTCTTCTTGTACTTTTGTCTCTTCTTCTTGTACTTTTGTCTCTTCTCTTGTACGTCTGTTGTTTCTTCTTCTTGTTCTTCTGTTGTCTCTTCTTCTTGTACGTCTGTTGCTCTTCTTCTTGTACTTTTGTCTCTTCTTCTTGTACTTTTTTCTCTTCTTCTTCTTGTACGTATGTTGTCTCTTCTTCTTGTACGTATGTTGTCTCTTCTTCTTGTACGTTTTTCTCTTCTTCTTCTTGTAGTATGTTGTCTCTTCTTCTTGTACGTATGTTGTCTCTTCTTCTTGTACTCTGTTGTCTCTTCTTTTTGTACTTCTGTTGTCTCTTCTTGTTGTACGTCTGTTGTCTCTTCTTGTTGTACTTCTGTTGTCTCTTCTTCTTGTACGTCTGTTGTCTCTTCTTGTTGTACTTCTGTTGTCTCTTCTTCTGTACGTCTGTTGTCTCTTCTTGTACTTCTATCATCTCGTCTCCTTCCTTACGTCTGTTGCCTCTTCTTCTGGTGTTGTTTCTTCTTCTTTTTGTACGTCTGTTGCCTCTTCTTGTAATATTTCGGTGTGTCTGTTCTTGTTGTACTTCTCTTGTTTCTTCTTCTTGTACTTCTGTTGTCTCCTCTTGTTGTACTTTGGTTGTATCTTCTTCTTGTACTTCGGTTGTCTTCTCTTGATGCACTTCTTTTGTCTTCTCTTGTTCTTCTTTTGTCTTCTCTTGTTGTACTTCTGTTGTCTTCTCTTGTTGTACTTCTGTGGTCTCTTCGTGTTGTGCTGTATTATCTTTTCGTCTTCCTCTTTTTCTTCTTCTTCTTTTTCTTCTCTTCTTCTTCTTCTTCTTCTTCTTCTTCTTTCTTCTTGTACCTGCTTTGTCTTTTCTTGCTCTTGTTCCACGTCTTTTGTCTGTTCTCTCCCTTGCATGTCTGTTTTCCTTTCACCTTGGGTGATTCTCTTCTGTAGAGCCATCCTCACAGTACTTTTCCGCTGACGAGAAAGCTGTTCCCAGAACTGCAGAGTCAGTGGGGAGTGAGGGGAGCGAAGGCTGTCCGTCCCCTCCCCCTCACTGACCCGAACAGACTCGTCACCGTCGTGGGCAAGGTCAGACTCTTCCCTGGACAGCTGGTCGTCTGTGCAGAGCTGGATCTCTGTGGGTTCTTCTGTGTCTGCTGTCACCTGTACTTCCTGATCTTGCATCTGGTGTTCTTCCAGCACTTCGTGTGCATTCGACAGCAGAACATTTGGCTCGTTCGGTGAGCAGTGACTCGTGTGTTAAATCGTATTGGTCTGATGAAGCAGTTCTTTTTTCGTCTCTTGCTTTGCGTTCATCCGCACTCTGACTCATTCAGCTGATGTCTTTAGTTCCAGTTGCTCCGTTTCCGTTGTGCATTGTTCTCTTAGAACTGGGTCCTTGTGAACTGTCTGTGTCAATTCAGGTTCTACTAGGTTCTTCAAGAAGAGTTTCAGCTTCAGCTTGTTGACAGAGATCAGTTTTGGTTGCTAAAGACTCGCTTACACTCATGTCGTCAGGTGTATCATGTGTATATATCAGCATTCCTGAACTGGACACTTCAAGGTCCGGCTCCTCTGATTTCTGTTCATGGGAATGTTCATAATCTTGATCAGATGGAGCTCGACTACCCCAATCTTCTTGGTATTGCTTGTCTAAACTTGAAAGTTCTTTCTCATGAGAATATGACTTCTCTGTGATGGAATCCCCGAAAGTAGCATGACTTGACTCAAAGACCGGATCTGTAAGGCTGGTTCTTCCCAAGATGGTCGTGTGGACGTTTGAACCAGCAGTTCCTCAGGAAGTCTTGGAGTTGTCGTTTGGTGCCACGACTCCTCACAGACCAGCTCTACAGCGGCTGGTTCCTCCATGAATATTTCGTTAGAGTCTTCCATGATGGGGTCTGCAGTAGATTCAGTAGTTGGTTCTCTAACAGTTGTGTCACGCGATTCCTGGGTCACGTGCAGTTTAGACATGATGATAGAAGACGGTAACTTCTTCAGTGATGTTTCAGCTTCCTGCTGGTAGATGGCATCATCTTCGAGGCTGGTCCCCCTGGCGGACTGTCCTTGATGCTTTCTTCTTCACGTGCTGAATGATGGGAGACAATCCCAGGCTGCCTGTTGCCCTTGTGTCTTGTGCAGCTTCCATGGTTTCACACAGATCCCGGAAATCTCGTGTCTCCACTTCCAGAATCCATCGCTCCTTTGTTGGCCGTGCATCAGAGCCTTCACCTGACAGGGCACACCCATCCGTGACCTGCATCTCTTCTTCTGTCAGTCTGGACGTCATCGCAACCATCCCCTCTGACTTCAGACGAGTCTTTTCATGACCGTCGCCCTGTGGTCCACGCTTGGCATGGGACTGTCGATGCTACTGCCTCCTGCTGGCCGACTCTTTTCTTGTCTGAGTTCGGTCAGGACATTCATCGCCTTCTGCTGACTCGACCCCTGTGTCTGGTCGTGTCTCTAGGATGACGTAGCGGTATGGGGGAGGCTCTTCCCCTTTCTCAATGAAGTACAGCGTGTCCAACCTGAGAGGAGGGACGATTCAGGATCCTCAGCACAGCTTTGAAAAAGCGATGTCACATGCCTCGCTTCCGTCGCTCTTTGTTGGGCGCTTGTGACATCATATCCGGTGACGAGTTCATTCCCTGACGTCATCGAGGACTCGACGGGAGTCTGTCTCAGGGGAAGTAACTGAATTCTTTCTTGTTGCCGTAAGGACTCCAAGCTTGTCCCATTGCAATCTGAAACCCTGCACTCTTCTGCTAACGTGTGATGATATGGTGGTGATCACGTGAGAACGAGAGGTGACGAAACTCGAAACAGAAGAGTGACAGGGAGGGCATCCTGGTCGGAGACACATACATCATCTTCAGTCTGTGACGGGAAGCTGTGGGCACTAGCATCACCACATTCCCCAGGAACTGTTCCTGAGTCTCTGTGTTCACGAGAAGACGATTCGTGTATGTTTTTCTGCGCCAATGTTTCCAATGCCAGACAACACAGGTATTGTAGGGATGGCATCGCTCGGATGTTGGCACAGGCTATGTCGGCTTCCTCATCTGTAAGGACGTCAGTCTGTGCTGTGACGTCATCAGTTATCGTGGAGTCTTTACCAGCTTCTGCTAGCTCCCTCATTTCACCAGGTCCAGTTTTAACGCTTTCTTCACTTGCTCCAGGTTCGACGGCGAGTTCACGACTTTCTTCAGATTCCACGGCGAGTTCACGACTTTTTCCAGGTTCTATGGCAAGATCACTACTACTTCCAGGTTCTACGGCGAGTTCAGGACTTGCTCCCCGTTCTACAGCGAGTTCACGACTTTGTCCAGGTTCTACAGTGAGCTCACGACTTTCTCCAGGTTCTACAGTGAGTTCAACGACTTTCTCCAGGTTCTACAGCGAGTTCACGAGTTGTTCCATGTTCTACGGCGAGTTCACGACTTGCTCCAGGTTCCGGCGGCGAGTTCACGACTTTCTCCAGGTTTTACTGCGAGTTCACGACTTTCTCCAGTTTTACTGCGAGTTCACCACTTTCTTCAGGTTTTTATGGCGATTCACGACTTGCTCCAGGTTCTACGGCGAGTTCACAACTTTCTCCAGGTTCTACGGTGAGTTCTCGACTTTCTCCAGGTTCTACGGTGAGTTCTCGACTTTCTCCAGGTTCTACGGTGAGTTCTCGACTTTCTCCAGGTTCTATAGCGAGTTCACGACTTCCTTCCGTTGCTGCCATGAGGACAACCATTGTTTCTGGTTCCTCTTCCCAGGCCGTCACTTTGTGACGATCTACCTTCTGTTCCGTTGAGTCTGTGAAGATCTCTGTTTTTCCTGATGTACCCTCTCTGGATATCGTCCAAGCCAGTCCACTCTTTCGTCGGTTTCTGGACATGATACAAGTCTTTGGCTTTCTCTGGGTTTTGTGATGTCTATCCAGATTCCTGCACAATGTGATCCATCTTCTTCGTCTCTTTCTTCTGTGATGAACTCTTCTTCGGGTTTGTGACCTCTGCGACTTCGCTGGATTCAAATTCCTGGCGACGTTTTGCGTCACGTTGAATGTTAGGTCTGGTCCAAGACTGAAGAGTGAATCTTCCGAAATGTCTACAGCATCGGGCAATGATTTCAATTCTTCATCGCCCAAAAGCGCTGGTTGTTCCTCTTCATCATGTACTTTCAATGATTCAGCATGTGCCAACTCCGCTTCTTTGTAGGAAAAGGTTCTGAAACATTGGCAGGAGCAGACGGACCTGGTTCGTGCGATCACCCCCATCTGCCCGTAGAGGGGGCATTTCATCCGAAGCACCTCCTGATCAGGTTTGGGACGGCCGACAATGACGTCACTTTCCTCGTCCACGTGGCGCGACCCGTTTCCGGGGACATGCCAGAAGGGACGGTACGGCCCGGACCACTGAAGTCGCCCCCTTGATCTCAATTTTTCCCCGGGTTAAAACCATCGTCGGGCATGGTGACGGGGGGCGGACGTCACCCCCGGGTCGGGAGACGAGGACGAGGACTCGGGGGATGTGGGGATCTCCTCCAGCCCCGCTCGTTGGCACTCCGTCTCCCCCCCGGCCCTCGTGACGCACCCAGGGGGAGTGGGGGGAGAGGAAGGGGAGAGGGTCCTTGGGTCCCGGGGGAAGAATAAAAAAGATTTTAAAGGAGAAGGACACAGACTTTGGGTTTCCCAGGTTCTTTTACGGGTGTGGGGGGTGGGAGGTTCTCTCTCTCTCCTCTCTTCTCTTTCTCCTCTCCCTCTCTTCCTCTCCTCTTCCTCTCTCTCTCTCTCTCTCACTCTCTCTCTCTCTCCTCTCTCTCTCTCTCTTCTCTCTCTCTTTTCTTTCTTCTTTTTTCTTTTTCTTCTTTTTCTTCTTCTCTCTTGCACACACAATATATACCACATAAACAACTGGCGTGTCGTCTAAACTACACGCACACGCCGCGCATGCGCACACCACACACAACACACACACACACACACACCACACACACACACACACACAACACACACAATGCACACCACACTTCACACACACATCACACGCCGCACGCACGCACCCACCACGCACGCCGCACACCCACCACACACACACACTAACTAACAACAACTAAAACTAACAACTAACTAACTAAAATTTTAAACAATGCCCAAACTCCGGGGATTTCTAGGGAGAAAAGCACCACAAAAATATCAAAAATCACGGTGATGAAATAATTCTCTTTTTCGTCTCCCCCTACCTCTTTCCGTGAGTCATGGCTCCCCCCTGCACAACAGAGAATGTAAAATGCAACAGAAAAACTCCCAACGGAGGGGTTTACAGACAGGAAGTAAAATGCACCAGAATAATACCAATCAGAGGGTTTGTACACACAGAAATGAAAAATTGCACACAAAAATAACAAAACCACAGAGGGGTTGCACAGACAGAAAAATATAAAATGCACAGAAAATAGCACAATCAAGGGGGTTTTACAAAAGAATGAAAAAGCACACAGAATAACTACCAATCAGATGAAGGGGCAGATTAAAAAAAATGACACAGAATAACTACCAGTTAAACGTGGTTATATGTATGGTCCCCTAAAACAAAATGATGGCGACAAAACAAAATTAGTTTGTTGGTGTGCAGATAAAGCAAAACACGGACGAGAAGAACAAACTTAAGAAGCAATTGTTGCCTGTTTTCCCGCCTCTTAATCTCGTTATTAAACCAGTCATTGATTTTCGATGTGACTGGCTAAACTCTGTGAAGTTTTTTCCGATTTGTTCAATGAAAAATGGTTTAGGGATACACCAGGAAGAGGAGAAACAGTGAGCTGATGAAGCGTGCTTATCATTCAGACGGTCACGTACTCATCTGTTTTTTCCAAAATGCTTCCATTAAACATGATTCATGTATAAGCCCAATAAAAATAACAATGGGGGTAATCATGCTTGGTGGATTAAAACGCATAGTTATTTCATGGCGTTGTTATAAAGTTTAAAAAAAAAAAGAAAACTATGAATTTTAAATTTAGATATTTTTTTGGGGAAAGCGGCAGGGTGGAAAGCCCCATCTTTTAACCCCACACACCCCCAGAACGACAAGGTACGTGTTAAGGCGGTCAGCCAAATGATGGGTAAAGGAAAAGGAGAAGGAGGATTTAACTCACAACTTTCTGAAAGTGGCTCTGTTAGCTTGACAGTCCACAAAGGGCGCCGTAAGGCTCCCACACTGGGTAGGATAGTGAAGGTCCACGTTATGTGTCACGTGAGTTGTGACGTCACTTAGACCACCGTCTTGCTGTCCAGTGAAAAGCCGGTGGGTGACAACCACCAAAACCATTTTCGCCCAGTCCTTCAGTTCCAGGCTTCATCCGTTTGGAACTTTAATTTCGGCATTTCAAACTATACATCGGTTTCTGTTTAGCTTGCTGGCAGCCTCACATTTTCAAGTAGCAGAAAATTGTATCTCGACGGAAGAAATTTTCTGAGAAAGCTCCTTCCGAGTGCATCTTCTCTTCTCTAAAGGGGGAAAATGTCAATATCC
The DNA here is from genome assembly GCA_018398815.1 of Conus ventricosus. Lineage (NCBI taxonomy): Eukaryota > Metazoa > Mollusca > Gastropoda > Neogastropoda > Conidae > Conus > Conus ventricosus. The sequence continues at coordinate 25,995,915 of CM031624.1, read as the reverse complement.
CAAACATGCTTGCACCCCTCAGAGAGAAGAGAGAGAGAGAAAAGAGAGAGAGAGAGAGAGAGGGGAGAGAGAGAGAGAGAGAGAGAGAGAGACAGACAGAGACAGAGAGACAGAGACGAGACAGAGAGAGGAAAACACGCGGGAGCAAGCAAACACCACCTACCCCTCTTGGGCCGCCATCAGAACGTTGCAGATGGTGACGATCTTGTCCATCAGATGGTCAATGGCCTGGAGGGGGTCATCAGGGCTGTCCACGCCACACCCAGCCGACCGGACAGGCTGGCCACCAGCTCTCGTACAGTGGCCAGCTGCTTTTCGTAGTCTTCTCGGGACTCCTCGCGCTCTCTATGTGCATACAGAGGAGAGGGGGCCGTGGAGAAATTGTGTGTGTGTGTCCTGGCTCTGTCTGTCTGTCTCTCCCCCCCCTCCACCTCCCTGTGTGCCCTGTCTGTCTTTCCTTTCTCTCGCTTCTCTGCTTGTCTTTCTCCCTCTGTCTCTGTCTCTGTCTGTCTGTCTGTCTGTCTGTCTGTCTGTCTGTCTGTCTCCTCTCTCCCTCTCTCTCTCCCCTCTCTCTCTTCCTCTGCTTGTCTTTCTGTCTCCGCCTCTCCTCTCCTCTCTCTCTCCCCTCTCTCTCTCTCTCTCTCTCTCTCGGTCCTTCCCCCTCTCTCTCCCTGTCTGTCTGTCTTTCTTTCTGTTTGCGAGTCTCCTTTTCCCTCCCTCCCTCCACCTCCCTCTCTCTAACTCTGTCCTCTCCATCTGTTTGTCTGTCATTCTGTCTGCCCTCTCCTCTCTCTGCGTCTCTGTTTTTTCTGTCTGCGTCTCTCTCTCTCCTCTCTCCTTCTCTCCTCTCTCTCTTCTCTCTCTCCCTCTCTCTCTCCTCTCTCTCCCCTTTTGTCTGCCTCCATCTCTCTCTTTTCTCTCTGTCTGTATCCCTGTCTGTGCTGTCTGTCTGTCTGCTGTCTGTCTGTCTGTCTTCTCTCTCTCTCTCTCCTCTCTCTCTCTCTCCTCTCTCTCTCTCCTCTCCTCTCTCTCCCCTTTTGGCACTTCTGACATCTCTGTTCATTATTTCGCTATAGACAGTCAACGAATCGTCATCTTTGTGCCCTTTATTGGCGCGTCAAAAGAAAACGAATATCATTTTGTGCTTATTTGCCCACAATTTCGTGATTTCAAGAACAGTTTATTCCTCATAAATATTAAAAACAACCATGCTTATTCAACTTGTTGTGTTTTCATCAAGAAATGAGAGTATTGTTAAACAACTCGTGCAATATTTGAACAAAGCATTTGACAAAGAAGTTTGTGTTAAACTTAATAACACTATTCATGAGCGTGTATATATTTTTTCATGTACACCCCCCATTCTAAGGGGCTATGGCCTTTACGAATAAAATATCGATGTCTATGTCTCTCTCTCTCTCTCTCTCGCTCTCTCTCTCTCTCTCCCCACCACTCCAACACCACCCCCCCCCCCCCCCCCCCATCCCTTCACCTTCCTTTCTTTTTGGGTTTTCGCTTGTTATTTTTTGTTTTGTTTTGTTTTTTTGTTGTTTTTCCAGAACAAGTATATCATTATGGTCTACTCATGGACACTAGGATGTGTGAACACTCATTTATTTTCTGCTTGTGTTTGTGCTCAGAAACATCGATTTGTTTTATTGTGCTAACTTTCCGATCTCTCGTTTTGTGGACTGAGAAGAAACTTTAACAGCCTCTGACATTGGGACCAGGACTACTTTCTCACCGCCAAAAACTGTTCGTAAATCACAGATATTTAAAAAAAAAACAACCTTTTTTTTTCTTTTTTTCTTTTTTTTTTTTTTTTTTTCTTCTTTTCCTTTTTGGCTTTGTTTTGTTGTTGTTTGTTTGTTTAATTGTTTGTTTTTTTTTTTGTCTTTTTTTGGTGCTTTGTTTGCCTTTTCTTCATCTACACTCTTAAACCTTGCTCTAAAGTGGATTGTGCTCATAGCACTCATCGCATCCTCTTATTTGCACCGCTGTAAACTTTTTCTTTTCTTTTTTTTTTTTTTTTTGGGTGTGTGTTTTACGTCATTCATTGCTTTAAGCCTGATACTTTGTTTTTTTTCCCTTTCTATTTGTTCGACATTGTGTTTCAACCATTGTTCTTTTTTTGTTTGTTGTTTTTACTGACTAATTGAATTTTCTAAAGTTTACATCCTGTTATCTGTTTTAGGCATAATAGTTAACCTTTAAATCTCTTGTGTGCGCTTGTCATCATTGTGCGTTATCCACAAACGTTACTTTTCTCCCCCTGTATTCGGTTGTTGTTGTTGTTGTTGTTGTTGTTGTTTTTTAACCTATAATTCCTGTGTCTTTTTTGTGAAAACGTCTTCCTCGTCGATTTGTGCCTCTGTTCCCTTACACCCATGCCTTCTCATAATCCACTGTCCCAGGACTTCAAGTTGGACACTCAATGTTTTATCATTTATTTAAATAAGGTCCATAAAACCCATCACTCTTAAAACAGTCACCCCATCCAGTACAAGTATTTGGCATAAGTGAAAAAAGGGTTTAGACTCTCGCAAACAGATAACCTTATTAGCATTCCTGAATACAACATAGAACGACGCGACAGTGATCAACCCCAACATACTGGCCTGCCGTTTTACATTCATCAATCAATTGCCAACATTACCCGACCCCAGAACTGATCTTGAAACTAATTACTGTCGAATGTAATCGGATTGAAATAAAAAACTCCAAATCACCGCCATTAATAATCGACTTTTAATAGACAACCCATCTTCCACATACGAATGGTATGACAACTTTGTACAAATGATGGATTGGATCTGTCACAACAATTCAAATATACTACTGTTAGGGGACTTCAATATTGATAGTTAAAACAACAACCAGCTTGGAAAAAGTACACTATCATTTCATGCACTCCATCAGTTAGTAAAAACCCCCCAACGAGAAATAACTAAAACAACTGCGACCCCTTATTGATCATGTAACACTAACAAAAAATTCCGCAATACTAGATGTTTCAGTGGTACATTCTGGTATTAGTGATCACTGTCCAGTCTTCTGCACGTGTCCTTAAAGCTCCCAAAACCACCACCCAAAGGTCACACGACCATCCAATACCGCTCTTTCAAAAAGTTTAAATGAAGCAGCATACCTCTATGACTTAAACATTTCCCCATTTCACTTAACTTATAATTACTCAGACGCGATGATGCACTGTCCTTCTGGTACCAAACATTCCTCACCATCATAAATAAAACAACCGCCGTTACATCAAAAAAGAGTTAGGCATCCGCAATGAACCCGTGGTTAACTCCAGAATTGCTGCAAGAAATGTACTACGTGACCAACCAAGGCAGCAAATTTGTTTAACGAATACAAAGAGCAGAGAAATTTTGTTTCAAACGAAGTTGAAAAAGCCAAACGAGATCCCTTTCAGTCAAATGATAACGGATGCAAAATCCACAGCCCCAAATGTGGAGGGCAATAAACACTATTGTACGCAACAAGCGTACAAATTCACAAACTTCAAGCAACCCAACATCACCCCGGACAAATTTAATACCCATTTTCCCTGTCATTATCAGATACCCTTACTCAAGCTTCACAGACAATAAGAGCACCAAATGAATATACATCCCCGACTTCCCTAATACATTTTGCAAACAAAAACTTGGATCCAGTAACTCAATTAAAATTCCCCTTCTTGCTGTACATGAAGTAGGTATGCACATAGCGCAATTAAAGAATAAAAAATCCATGGGTCCTGATAACATACCCACATTTCTTCTCAAAACTCGCTCAAACCTTACATTGTTGAGTCTCTTACTACAATATATAATCTATCCATTGAAACTAATGTTTTCCCTCAGGCGTTCAAAAACGCCAAAGTAACCCCCCTTTCCCAAAATCAAATGATTTGTCGGACCCAAAATAATTTCAAAACCTATACCCTTTATATCGATTCTATCCAAACCCCTTGAAAGACACATACCACACACGTATCTCAGTTCATGGAGAAAAACAACTATTTTACCCACTCCAATCTGGATTCCGATCAAATTCATTCCTGCCACACAGCATTATCACGAATGTGTGACTCATGGCTTTCAAATATAACCAATCACAAATGACAGGGGTTGTCTTTCTTGACTTCAAAAAGGGTTTGACTTGTTGATCATCCATTCTTCTAAAGAAACATCTGTCCTACTTGAACCTACCCCGACAATCTCATTATTCCAATAAATACTTGAACGATAGGACTCATATGTGGCGCTTAATGGGAAAACCTCCACTTCAGACTTTGTCAGACATGGAGTCCCACAGGCTCTGTACTAGGCCCCCTACTATTCTGCATCTTCATCAATGTTTTACCATTGTCCGTATCAGATGAAAAGGTCACGACAGATTTATTTGCTGATGACTCGTCGCTCCAAACGAATGGTAGTGATCTACAGAAAATAGAAATTCTCTCCAGGAAAGTCTAAACGACGTGTCAGACTGGTGTCATTCAAACTCAATGGTCATAACACCCAGCCAAAACCAAATCTATGATTAAGCTACCCGCCAAAACACCAGTTGACTCTCTTTGCCTAAAACTTCAGTTGAATGGCACTTCTATCGACCCAGGTAAAATGAGCATCGTGTTTTAGGGTTTTAAAGATAGATAAAGAATTGAAATGGCAATCTCCCTCTAAATAACGTATGCAAGGTAGTCCTCAAAAACACCTTTTTCCTTTATCTCAATTAAAGCGCTACGTCAACAGTAATGTGCTTAAACTTTTCTTCAATGCGCACATAATGTCACGTATAAATTACGCCTCAACAGTGTGGGACGGCAGTAGTGACGTCCACAAAAAAGGCTGAATTCTCTCCATAGACGTGCAGCAAAGCTACTCCATCCAGCTGTATCTCTAACAACAGACGAAAAACTAAAAGCGCTGAACATACTTCCCTGAATAGGCAATTTTGGGAAATTTAACAAGGCATCATTTATGTTTACAATCTTTACAGATACTATGCCATGTTATAAACAATGCCCTTTTACAAGATTTGAACAGCTTTTCTGGCCGACGAAATTCCTTCTTCCCTACCCACGCATTGATCATACAAAACAAGCCTAGCTTTCTCTGGACCATATGTCCGGAACTACTTCCACCGAATCTACAAAACCCTGAATAAATTTAAAACCTTTCAAGGGAAAATTTGCATAAACATTTTATGTCTCAGTAGTTAATTATTCGATTACAATGATTAGTGTCCATTCGCTACGTCTTCTGTGAACATACTTTGGATAAATCGCCTCAACATAAAACCTACTCCGTTAAAATCGCTCATCCCCACTCCCACTCTGCTAAACCCTCCCCTTTTTTCCTCCCCCTACCTACCATTCTCTCTTCCCCACCCTCCTCTGACCTCTCTCTCTCTGTAGTTTTTTTGTTGTTTGTTTGCTTGTAAGTTCCTTTTGTTTTTACCATCCCCCATCTCATTAGTGCTTTATGAGCAGTTGCTTATCATTGTAGAATTAGATTTTCATGTTGCTATGTTGAATTGTCTGTATGAATGATATGTGCTGAAATAATGTATGCATGACAAGGACAGATTGTAAGACTAGGCTTTGGCCTAAATCTTCATCCTTGGGGATTAAAGATCAATCAATCATCAATCAATCAATCTCTCTCTCTCTATTCTTCTTCTTCTTCTTCTTCTTTTTCTTCTCTTTTCCCTTTTTCTTCTTCTTCTCTTTCTCCGTCTTCTTCTTCTTCTTCTTCTTCTTTTTTCTTCTTCTTCTTCCCTTTTTCTTTCTTCTTCTTTCTCCGTCTTCTTTTTCTTCTTTCTCTCCGTCTTCTTCTTCTTCTTCTTCTTCTTTCTCCGTTTTTCTTCTCTCTTCTTCTTCTTCTTCTCTTCTTCTTCTTCTTCTTCTTCTTTTTCTTCTTCTTTTTCTTCTTTCTTCTTCTTCTTCTTCTCTTCTTCTTTTCTTTCCTCTTCTTCTCTTCTTCTTCTTTTTCTTCTCTTCTTCTTCTTTTTCTTCTTCTTTTTTTCTTTTCTCTCTTCTTCTTCTTTTTTCTCTCTTCTTTTCTTCTTCTTCTTCTTCTTCTCTTCTTCTTTCTTTTTTTCTCCATCTTCTTTTTCTTCTTCTTCTTCTCTTCCCTTCTTCTTTTCTCTTCTTCTTCTTCTTTCTCCTCGTCTTCTTCTTCTTCTTTTTCTTCTTTTTCTTTTCTTTTTCTTCTTCTCTTCTTCTTCTTCTTCTTCTTCTTCTACTGCTCTTGCTCCTCCTCTTCACTTTCTTTTTTTCTTTTTCTTTCCTGCCTCCTGCCTTTACCTCCTCCCCTCCTCCTCCCCTTCTACTTATTTTTTTTCTTTGTGGAGATAGGAAGACATGTTTAGAGGTGGGTGGGGTATCATTTCGATTCGTTGATCAGTTTGCCCGTCTGTCTGTCTGAACATCGACGATAAACCGGAACTGGTGTTTTTGATACTGCTCAGATCACTCTTTCCCCACCCCCGCTCCCTGTTTGACTTTAGTGTTTAATGTCTTTTGCATATCTATGTTGATGGGAGAGTTTTTGCCAACGTCCCTCAGGGGCCCACAACGTCATGAGGACTGTCGTTGGGTGGACTAGTGGGGCCCTCATCAGGGCCGACAACGTCATGAGGACTGTCGTTGGGTGGACTAGTGGCGGCCCTCATCAGGGCCGACAACGTCATGAGGACTGTCGTTGGGTGGAAGTAGTGGCGCCCTCATCAGGGCCGACAACGTCATGAGGAAATGTGGTTGGGTGGACGTAAGTGGCGCCCTCATCAGGGCCCACAACGTCATGAGGACTGTCGTTGGGTGGACGTAGTGGCGCCCTCATCAGGGCCGACAACGTCATGAGGACTGTTCGTTGGGTGGACGTAGTGGCGCCCTCATCAGGGGCCGACAACGTCATGAGGACTGTCCCTTGGGTGGACGTAGTGGCGCCCTCCATCAGGGGCCCACAACGTCATGAGGACGTCGTTGGGTGGACGTAGTGGCGCCCTCATCAGGCCGACAACGCATGAGGACTGTGGTTGGGTGGACGTAGTGGCGCCCTCATCAGGGGCCCACAACGTCATGAGGACTGTGGTTGGGTGGACGTAGTGGCGCCCTCATCAGGGCCGACAACGTCATGAGAACTGTCGTGGGTGGACGTATGGCGCCTCATCAGGCCCGACCACGTCATGAGGACTGTCGTTGGGTGGACGTAGTGGCGCCCTCATCAGGGCCGACAACGTCACGAGGACTGTGGTTGGGTGGGGCGTAGTGGCGCCCTCATCAGGGCCGACAACGTCATGAGGACTGTGGTTGGGTGGACGTATGGCGCCCTCATCAGGCCGACAACGTCATGAGGACTGTCGTTGGGGGGACGTAGTGGCGCCCTCAGAGGAGAAAGCTCGGGTCAGACTGGGTCCTCGACTGAACATTATCGTTCTCAGTAGGGGGGGTGTCCCGCGTCTATTGGATTCTGAAACACCATTGCAGATACTGAACACCATTGCAGATACTGGGTCACCATTGCAGATACTCTATTGGATTCTGAACACCATTGCAGATACTCTATTGTTCTGAACACCATTGCAATACGAACACCATTGCAGATAAATCTATTGGATTCTGAACACCATTGCAGATACTCTATTGGATTCTGAGCACCATTGCAGATACTCTATTGGATTTTTAACACCATTGCAGATACTCTATTGGATTCTAACACCATTGCTGATACTCTATTGGATTCTGAACACCATTGCTGATACTCTATTGGATACTGATCCCATTGCAGATACTCTATTGGATAAATGAACACCACTGCAGATACTGATCACCATTGCAGATACTCTATTGGATTCTGATCACCATTGCAGATACTGAACACCATTGCGATACTGAAACCCATTGGAGATACTGAACACCATTGGAGATACTGAACACCATTGGAGATTACTGAACGCCATTGCAGATATTCGATTGGATTCTGAACAAGATGTGATTGTGTACGGGGAGCTGAATTAGGCGGCATGGGGAGTAATGCAGTGAGGTCAAGAAGAAGAAGAGGAAGAGGAGGAGGAGGAGGAGGAGGAGGAGGAGGAGGAGGAGAAGAAGAAGAAGAAGAAAAGAAGAAGAAGAAGAAGAACAACAACAACAACAACAACAACAACAATAGCAACAACAACATGAAAAAAAAGACAACAGACAGACAGACAGACAAAAGGACATAGCCATGGAAGCCACACAGACAGACTGACTCACCATGATGGGTACCTGCAGAACCAAACACTGCCGATGCAGGTGCCATTGTTCAAGGGATGACGTATCCTCGTCTTCGTTCTGGCGCTTGGTGACCACATCCTGTGCCCACGGAGAAAGGGAAACGATGTCATCACTGCAGACGTCCTCTGAGGGCGATGATCTGACCTGTCCTCTCCGCTGACTGTTGTTGCTTTAGGGTAGAATCGGACCCCTTTTCCCCCTTGTTATCCTCTTCCATCAGCTGTGCTTCTAGGTCGTCGACTGTCTCTGCCTTCTCAGCGTTTTCGTTACCGTCCTCAACTACGTCATCAAACACTCTTTCCTGACGTCACCAGCTCGGATTGTCCCCCTGACGTAATTCTGGTGACTCGAGATTGTATCAGTGAGGACATTGTGGATGTCCATGTAGAACGTGTGTTGGGAGGGCGTCAGAAGTCGGAGGACGAGCACCTGCGGCTGTCCTGTTTGAGAGCGTGCAACGATCTTCGTCTGAATCCACGTACTGGGGAAGATAATTATCTACAGCTGGTACCTTCAAAGACTGCTCCTGGGACAAAAGAGAAGTGAAGGTTCTCTTCTGATTCTAAAGTCCTTCATCCCTGTATTGAAGAGTGCTTCTTCTTTCCGAGGAAATCCTCCCCTGATTTCACGTGCTGTGCCCCTGTCCGGTCGGTTGGATCTCCAGCAAGGATGACCTCTTTACCTCGGACATTTTGCTGCATGTCGACGTCATGTTCATCGGCGTGCACGAAAAAAAGACGCTCATCCCCATCAGGGTGGAAACATCAAGTGACTCTTTCTGAAAATATGTGTCATGAATATCTGTGCTGCCCTGCCCGTGAGGTGACGGATCTGCTGAACATGCCCGTGTCCCGCCCTGTGAGAGGAGGCTGAGAACATTCGTCACGTTGTCCTCTTTGGCAAAGTCACGGCTGCCTTCAGCAGGTGTTTGGAGTCCTGTGAGGGCCTGTGCGTTGTATTTTGCCGAGGGTTCCTCTCTAAAGTTTTGTTTTATTTCTTCTTCGGTCGAGGCGTCTCTGGGTCTTCTGACGTGACATCCCTGACGTCCTTGTTGCCATATGTTGACCTATAGCTTCAAGTTCGTCTACAAGGATTCTCCCTGAACACAAATATTGGTCAAGACTGCTTCTGATTCAAGGGGCCCGTACTTTCAGCACGTGCAGAAAGGTCCTTGAATGGAGAGAAGTCCTGTTTAACATTTTACCACAGGCAAGACAATCGTCGTCATCCTTATCATCATCATCTCCCATTCTGAAATATCAATGTCAGCTCGTGTAGGTTCTGTGGCAACAGATATAGTGACAGGTGTACTCATGGTATCAGGATAACTGCGACCATTGTCCGGCAGATCAGAGTCTGGACTTTTCAAGCCGATAGGCAGGTCGTCATCAGTACATAACGAAAGTTTTTCCACCTCTGAGCAGCAAGTGAGACGTCATCAGAACTCACTGTTGTTTCCTGGACATGGGCTGCTGCACAAATCTCCCGGGGCTTCTGAATTCCCGTGTTTCTGTGATCACCTCTTCCTCAACCTTTTTCTGTTTCACCAACGTTTTCGGGCCCTTTCGTCGTTCCTTCTTCACACAGAGACTTAGCAGGAAGAATACCACGTTCCCAGTCAGTGTCAGGAATGTCAATTTCCTGTGGTTCATAAACGTCAGAGATATATTTATCTTTTAAAACTTGTCTCGGCTTCAAAGTCTGTCTCATGTTTTTCCTCCTCAGACACAGAAGTAGTGAAGGGGACTCCATAATCCCAGTCGGCTTCAGGAACGTCAACACCCTGAGGTGGGTCAGTCTCTGCCATCAGCCGATCCTCTGCACTGTCTGCTGCTGTGGCCCAGTGTTCCCCTGGAGGCCGTTCTTCAGGAACACGCGTGGTGAACGGAGCAGCCTGGATCCAGTCAGTGTCAGGGACATGGATGTCCTGGGCTTCATAGGTCTGTGGAAGCATCTCTCCTTCTTCTGTCTCTCCTGCCATGTCCTCACTGTGCTGGCTGTCCTCCTCAGTGACAGGAACAGTGAAAGGAATGCTCCCCACACCAGTCAATGTCCTTCACCTCCATTGCTTCAGGTTCGTAGCTTCCTGGTATCAGCCTTTGTGTTTTCTTCCACATCCTTTGTCAGTTCGTTTTCTCTTCTTCTCCATCTTCCATGAAAGACTCTGTCAAAGGAATTGTGTCCGGCCAGTTGGTGCTCTGAGTCTCTGACCCACAAAGTACAGGTGTTGTGACTTCATCTGATACAGCTTTCCTTTGATCGTCCTCATCAACACATGAATCAACATTCACACCTGTGTCATCCGTCCCTTCATCCCTGGGACCATCCTCATCGGCTGCCTGTTGGAGTTTTTAACAGGGAACATTGAGAATCTTCACGTTCTTGAAATTCTTTCAGTTCCTTTCCCAAATGGAATCCACCAATCATTTCAGCCTGTTTGTCTTGTTCAGAGTGGGCAGGTGACACTGTCTGCTGTTCAGACCACTCAGTGAAGGGGACAGGATATTCCTCAGGCCACCAAACATCACCAGGCCTCTGACCACCCTGAAAACAGACTATGGGTCTTTCATCTACGTGGACTGAGGTTGATTCTGACTCTCTCTTAGAAATCTCCTGAGGTTTTTCGATCTCCTGAACTGGTGTTTCTCAGCCTTTGATGCTGATTCAGAGTCTTCGTCTTTCTGATGTTCAGCCTCAGCTGTGATGAATGAAACGTCACGTTCCCAGTCAGTGTCAGGAATGTCAATCTCCTGTGGTTCATATGTCTCCGGGATCAGATCGCCTTCAATGTTGGTCGCTGTTTCCAAATCCTGTCTCCTGTTTTTCCTCCTCATACACAGAAGTGGTGAAACAAACGCCACGTTCCCAGTCAGTGTCAGGAATGCAATATCCTGAGGGTGGTAACTTTCGGGGATCAGCTGATCGTCTGTGATGCTGCCGCTGTTGAGCTCTGTCCACTCTGTTCTTCAGGACCACAAGCGTGAAAGGTGCGGCCTCTCCCCAGCCCGGCTTCAGGAACGTCAACACCCTGAGGTGGGTCAGTCTCTGTCCATCAGCTGATCCTCTGCACTGTCTGCTGCTGTGGCCCAGTGTTCCCCTGGAGGCTGTTCTTCAGGAACACGCGTGGTGAATGGGGCCGCCCGGATCCAGTCAGTGTCAGGGACATGGATGTCTTGGGCTTCATAGGTCTGTGGAATCATCTCTCCTTCCTCTGTCTCTCCTGCCATGTCCTCACTGTGCTGGCTCTCCTCCTCAGTGACAGGAACAGTGAAAGGAATGCTCTCACACCAGTCAATGTCCTTCACCTCTATTGCCTCAGGTTCGTAGCTTCCAGGAGTCATCCCTTGCGTTTCTCCCACATCCTTTGTGCATGTTTTGTTCTCTCTTGTTCTTCATCTTCCATGAAAGACTCTGTGAGAGGAACTGTGTCCGGCCAGTTTGTGCTTTGAGTCACTGACGCGTAATGTATAGGCGTTGTGTCTTCTTTATCTGATACTGCTTTCTTCTGATCTCATCATCGATAGATGAATCAATATTCACACTCTGTGTCGTCTGTCTCTTTATCCTGAGGATCATCTTCGGCTGCCTGTTGGCTTTTCAAAAGGGAACATTGAGAATCTTCAGGTTCTTCAAATTCTTTCAGTTCCTGTCCCAGATGGAATCCACCAATCATTTCAGCCTGTTTGTCTTTTTCAAGAGCGGGCAGGTGTCACTGTCTGCTGTTCAGACCACTCAGTGAAGGGACAGGATATTCCTCAGGCCACCAAACATCACCAGGTCTCTGACCAACCTGAACACAGACCATGGGTCTTTCATCTACGTGGATTGAGGTTGATTCTGACTCTCTCTCAGAAATCTCCTGAGGTTTTTCAATCTCCTGAACTAGTGTTTCTTCAGCCTTTGTTGCTGATTCATAGTCTTCGTCTTTCTGATGCCCGTCCTCATCTGTGGTGAATGAAACGTCACCTTCCCAGTCGGTGTCAGGAATGGCAATCTCCTGTGGTTCATAAGTCTCCGGGATTAGTTTGTCTTCAATATTGGTTGCTGTTTCAAAGCCTGTCTCTGCCTCTTGTTCTTCTTGAGATGCAGCCGTATGAAAGGAACACAGTGTTGCCAGTCAGTGTTCAGGAATGTCAATGTCCTGAGGTTGGAAAGTTTCTGGCATCAGCTGATCGTCTGTGATGTCTGCCGCTGTTGAGCTCTGTCCACTCTGTTCTTCAGGACCACAAGCTGTGAAAGGTGGCGGCTCTCCCCAGTCGGCTTCAGGAACGTCAACACCCTGAGGTGGGTCAGTCTCTGCCATCAGCCGATCCTCTGCACTGTCTGCTGCTGTGACCCAGTGTTCCCCTGGAGGCCTCTTCAGGAACACGCGTGGTGAACGGAGCAGACTGGATCCAGTCAGTGTCAGGGACATGGATGTCCTGGGCTTCATAGGTCTGTGGAAGCATCTCTCCTTCCTCTGTCTCTCCTGCCATGTCATCACTGTGCTGGCTCTCCTCCTCAGTGACAGGAACAGTGAAAGGAATACTCTCACACCAGTCAATGTCCTTCACCTCTATTGCCTCAGGTTCGTAGATTTCTGGAAGCAGGTCTTCCTCTTGTTCTGTCTTTGTGTCATCATCTTCAGAAACAGACATGATCAGAGAGATGTCTTCTGCACTGTCACGTTTCTGCAGTCTGGATGTGTTCAGCTTCTCCTGTGTCAGGAGTGGCCTTCATTTCATCTCTTGCCTCTTCTTCGTCCTTTTCTTTTGTTCTTTCTGCTCCTCCCCTTCCTCCTCTTCATAATTATCTTCACTTTTCTTCCTTTCCTTCTGCTGCTGTAGTTACTTGTTCTGTCGTGATCTGCTGAAAATCTTCCTTTTCACCTCTTGGTACATCTGTATGAATAAAACTAACCGACCATCTGGCCTTCTTTTTGTTGTTCTTCTCTCTCCCTGCTCTTCCTCCTCTCTCTTCACTTGTTCTTCATATGTTAGTGATTCATGATGAGTGTGTGATCGTCTGTTCATTTCTAGTCTCAGGACAAACTAATGATGTTGGAATCTGTTCGACTTCAGTGTTTCAGACTTAGTGATTTTCATGAGTCAGTCTTCTTCAGTTCTCCTACTTTCTTCTTTTCTGGCGTCTTGTTCTTCGTCGTTAGATGACAAACGTGGAAGACTGGATCCCTCGTTTGGATTGGTTGGGTTCTTCTGTGACATCTGGTGATGTTGTGATATGTTCACTTTGCTGTCTCACCAGGAACATACAACATGGAAGGAACAGATATTTCCCTGTCAGCGTCAGAGAGTTCAGTGTCCCGTGGTTCGTGAGTCTCTGGAATCAGCTGGTCTTCTTCCTGCCCTCCACTGCTGCTCTGTGTTCCCCTGGAGGTTCTTCTTCAGAAACACACGTTGTCAAAGCAGTTTGTGTCCAGTCAGTATGCAGACTTCAATTTTCTGAAGTTCGTTAGTTTCTAGGATCAGCTTTTCTTTACTATCTTCTGATGTAAAAACTCTGTTCACTAAGACATTCTTCTTCATGACCACAAGCTGTGAAAGGCGCAGCCTCTTCCCAGTCGGCTTCAGGAACGTCAACACCCTGAGGTGGGTCAGTCTCTGCCATCAGCTGATCACTCTGCACTGTCTGCTGCTGTGGCCCAGTGTTCCCCTGGAGGCTGTTCTTCAGGAACACGCGTGGTGAACGGAGCAGTCTGGATCCAGTCAGTGTCAGGGACGTGGATGTCTTGGGCTTTCATACGTCTGTGGAAGTATCTCTCCTTCTTCTGTCTCTCCTGCCATGTCCTCACTGTGCTGGCTCTCCTCCTCAGTGACAGGAACAGTGAAAGGAATGCTCTCACACCAGTCAATGTCCTTCACCTCCATTGCCTCAGGTTCGTAGATTTCTGGAATCATCCTTGGCGTTTCTTTCAAGATCCTTTGTGTCATGTTTGTTTCTCTTGTTCTCCATCTTCCATGAAAGACTCTGTGAAAGAAATTGTGCCCGACCAGTTGGTGCTCTGAGTCTCTGACCCACAAAGTACAGGTGTTGTGTGTTCTTCCTCTGATAACAGCTTTCCTTTGATCTTCATCATCAACACATGAATCAACATTCACAACCTGTGTCATCCGTCCCTTCATCCCTGGACCATCCTCATCGGCTGCCTGTTGAGTTTTTAACAGGGAACATTGAGAATCTTCAGGTTCTTGAAATTCTTTCAGTTCCTGTCCCAAATGGAATCCACCAATCATTTCAGCGTGTTTGTCTTGTTTCCGAGCGGGCAGGTGTCACTGTCTGCTGTTCAGAACCACTCAGTGAAGGGGAGCAGGATGTTCCGCAGGCCACCAAACATCACCAGGTCTCTGACCACCCTGAAAACAGACTATGGGTCTTTCATCTACGTGGACTGAGGTTGACTCTGACTTTCTCTCATAACTCTCCTGAGATTTTTCAGTCTCCACAACCAGTGTTTCTTCAGCCTTTGCTGATGATTCAGAGTCTTCGTCTTTCTGATGTTCGGCCTCAGCTGTGGTGAATGACATGTCATTGTCCCAGTCAGTGTCAGGAATGTCAATTTCCTGAGGTTCGTAAGTCTCTGAAATCAGCTCGTCTTCAATATTGGTCGCTGTTTCAAATCCTTCTCCTGTTTTTCCTCCTCATACACAGAAGTGGTGAAACAAACGCCACGTTCCCAGTCATGTGTCAGGAATGTCAGTGTCCTGAGGTTGGTAAGTTTCTGACATCAGCTGATCGTCTGTGATGTCTGCTGGTGTTGACCTCTGTCCACTCTGTTCTTCAGGACCACAAGCTGTGAAAGGTGCAGCCTCTCCCCAGTCGGCTTCAGGAACGTCAACACCCTGAGGTGGGTCAGTCTCTGCCATCAGCTGATCCTCTGCACTGTCTGCTGCTGTGGCCCAGTGTTCCCCTGGAGGCTGTTCTTCAGGAACACACGTGTGAACGGAGCAGTCTGGATCCAGTCAGTGTCAGGGACGTGGATGTCCTGGGCTTTATAGGTCTGTGGAATCATCTCTCCTTCCCTCTGTCTCTCCTGTCATGTCCTCACTGTGCTGGCTGTCCTCCTCAGTGACAGGAACAGTGAAAGGAATGCTCTCACACCAGTCAATGTCCTTCACCTCTATTGCCTCAGGTTCGTAGCTTCCAGGAGTCATCCCTTGCGTTTTCTCCCACATCCTTTGTGCATGTTTGTTTCTCTTGTTCTCCATCTTCCATGAAAGACTCTGTGAGAGGAACTGTGTCCGGCCAGTTTGTGCTCTGAGTCTCTGACGCGTAATGTATAGGCGTTGTGTCTTCTTTATCTGATACTGCTGTCTTCTGAATCTTCATCATCGATAGATGAATCAATATTCACACCTGTGTCGTCTGTCTCTTTATCCTGAGGACCATATTCGGCTGCCTGTTGGCTTTTCAAAAGGGAACATTGAGAATCTTCAGGTTCTTCAAATTCTTTCAGTTCCTGTCCCAGATGGAATCCACCAATCATTTCAGCCTGTTTGTCTTGTTCAGAGCGGGCAGGTGTCACTGTCTGCTGTTCAGACCACTCAGTGAAGGGGACAGGATATTCCTCAGGCCACCAAACATCACCAGTCTCTGACCACCCTGAAAACAGACCATGGGTCTTCATCTACGTGGATTGAGGTTGATTCTGACTCTCTCTCAGAAATCTCCTGAGGTTTTTCAATCTCCTGAACTAGGTGTTTCTTCAGCCTTTGTTGCTGATTCATAGTCTTCGTCTTTCTGATGCCCGACCTCATCTGTGGTGAATGAAACGTCACCTTCCCAGTCGGTGTCAGGAATGGCAATGTCCTGTGGTGCATAAGTCTCCCGGATCAGGTCGTCTTCAATACTGATTGCTGTTTCAAAGCCTGTCTCTGCCTCTTGTTCTTCTTGAATGCAGCCGTAGTGAAAGGAACACAGTGTTGCCAGTCATGTCAGGAATGTCAATGTCCTGAGGTTGGAAAGTTTCTGGCATCAGCTGATCGTCTGTGATGTCTGCCGCTGTTGAGCTCTGTCCACTCTGTTCTTCAGGACCACAACTGTGAAAGGTGCGGCCTCTCCCCAGTCGGCTTCAGGAACGTCAACACCCTGAGGTGGGTCAGTCTCTGGCATCAGCCGATCCTCTGCACTGTCTGCTGCTGTGGCCCAGTGTTCCCCTGGAGGCCGTTCTTCAGGAACACGCGTGGTGAACGGAGCAGACTGGAAATCCATTCAGTGCAGGGACAGGGATGTCCTGGGCTTCATAGGTCTGTGGAAGCATCTCCCTTCCTCTGTCTCTCCTGCCATTCATCACTGTGCTGGCTCTCCTCCTCAGTGACAGGACAGTGAAAGGAATGCTCTCACACCAGTCAATGCCTTCACCTCTATTGCCTCAGGTTCGTAGTTTTTCTGGAAGCCGGTCTTCCTCTTGTTCTGTCTTTGTGTCACATCTTCAGAAACAGACAGATCAGAGAGATGTCTTCTGCACTGTCACGTTCTGCAGTCTGGATTGTTCAGCTTCTCTGTGTCAGGAGTGGCCTCATTTCATCTCTTGCCTCTTCTTCGCCCTTTTCTTTTTGTTCTTTGCTCCTCCCCTTCCTCCTCTTCATAATTATCTTCACTTTTTTCCCTTTCCTTCTGCTGCTGTAGTTACTTGTTCTGTCGTGATCTGCTGAAAATCTTCCTTTCACCTCTTGGTACATCTGTATGAATAAAAACTCCCGACCATCTGGCCTTCTTTTTGTTGTTCTTTCTCTTCTCCCTGCTCTTCCCCCTTTCCTCTTCACTTTTTCTTCATATTTAGTGATTCTATGATGAGTGTGTGATCGTCTTGTTCATTTCTAGTCTCAGGACAAACAATGATGTTGGAATCTGTTCGACTTCAGTGTTTTCAGATTTAGTGATTTCATGAGTCAGTCTTTCTTCTTCTCCCTACTTTCTTCTTTTCTGGCGTCTTGTTCTTCGTCGTTAGATGACAAACGTGGAAGACTGGAATCCCTCGTTTGGATTTGGTTGGGTTCTTCTGTGACATCTGGTGATGTTGTGATATGTTCACTTTGTCCCGTCTTCACCAGGAACATACAACATGGAAGGAACAGATATTTCCCTGTCAGCGTCAGAGGTTCAGTTCCCGTGGTTTGGAGATCTCTGAATCAGCTGGGCTTCTTCCCTGCCCCCCACTGCTGCTCTGTGTTCCCCTGGAGGTTCTTCTTCAGAAACACACGTTGTCAAAGCAGTTTGTGTCCAGTCCCGTATGCAGACTTTCAATTTTTTTGAAGTTCGTTAGTTTTTAGGATCAGCTTTTCTTTACTATCTTCTGATGTAAAACTCTGTTCACTAAGACATTCTTCTTCAAGACCACAAGCTGTGAAAGGTGCAGCCTCTCCCCAGTCGCTTCAGGAACGTCAACACCCTGAGGTGGGGCCAGTCTCTGCCCTCACCGATCCTCTGCACTGTCTGCTGCTGTGGCACAGTGTTCCCCTGGAGGCCGTTCTTCAGGAACACGCGTGGGGAACGGAGCAGCCTGGATCCAGTCAGTGTCAGGGACATGGATGTCCTGGGCTTTATAGGTCTGTGGAAGTATCTCTCCCTTCCTCTGTCTCTCCTGCCATGTCCTCACTGTGCTGGCTCTCCTCCTCAGTGACAGGAACAGTGAAAGGAATGCTCTCACACCAGTCAATGTCCTTCACCTCCATTGCCTCAGGTTCGTAGATTTCTGGAATCATCCTTTGCGTTTCTCAAGATCCTTTGTGCATGTTTGTTTCTCTTGTTCTCCATCTTCCATGAAAGACTCTGTGAAAGAAATTGTGCCCGACCAGTTTGTGCTCTGAGTCTCTGACCCACAAAGTACAGGTTTTGTCTTCTTATCTGATACAGCTTTCCTTTGATCTTCATCATCACACATGAATCTAACATTCACACCTGTGTCATCCGTCCCTTCATCCCTGGGACCATCCTCATCGGCTGCCTGTTGATTTTTAACAGGAACATTGAGAATCTTCAGGTTCTTGAAATTCTTTCAGTTCCTGTCCCAAAAAGGAATCCACCAATCATTTCAGCGTGTTGGTCTTGTTCCGAGCGGGCAGGTGTCACTGTCTGCTGTTCAGACCACTCAGTGAAGGGGACAGGATGTTCCTCAGGCCACCAAACATCACCAGGTCTCTGACCACCCTGAAAACAGACTATGGGTCTTTCATCTACGTGGACTGAGGTTGACTCTGACTTTCTCTCATAACTCTCCTGAGATTTTTCAGTCTCCACAACCAGTGTTTCTTCAGCCTTTGCTGATGATTCAGAGTCTTCGTCTTTCTGATGTTCGGCCTCAGCTGTGGTGAATGACATGTCATGTTCCCAGTCAGTGTCAGGAATGTCAATTTCCTGAGGTTCGTAATTCTCTGAAATCAGCTCGTCTTCAATATTGGTCGCTTTTTTCAAATCCTGTCTCCTGTTTTTTCCTCCTCATACACAGAAGGGGTGAAACAAATGCCACGTTCCCAGTCAGTGTCAGGAATGTCAATGTCCTGAGGTTGGTAAGTTTCTGACATCAGCTGATCGTCTGTGATGTCTGCTGGTGTTGACCTCTGTCCACTTGTTCTTCAGGACCACAAGCTGTGAAAGGTGCAGCCACTCCCCAGTCGGCTTCAGGAACGTCAACACCCTGAGGTGGGTCAGTCTCTGCCATCAGCTGATCCTCTGCACTGTCTGCTGCTGTGGCCCAGTGTTCCCCTGGAGGCTGTTCTTCAGGAACACACGTGGTGAACGGAGCAGTCTGGATCCAGTCAGTGTCAGGGACGTGGATGTCCTGGGCTTTATAGGTCTGTGGAATCATCTCTCCTTCCTCTGTCTCTCCGTCATGTCCTCACTGTGCTGGGTGTCCTCCTCAGTGACAGGAACAGTGAAAGGAATGCTCTCACACCAGTCAATGTCCTTCACCTCTATTGCCTCAGGTTCGTAGCTTCCAGGAGTCATCCCTTGCGTTTCTCCCACATCCTTTGTGCATGTTTGTTTCTCTTGTTCTTCATCTTCCATGAAAGACTCTGTGAGAGGAACTGTGTCCGGCCAGTTTGTGCTTTGAGTCTCTGATGCGTAATGTATAGGCGTTGTGTCTTCTTTATCTGATATTTGCTTTTTTCTGATCTTCATCATCGATAGATGAATCAATATTCAACCTTGTGTCGTCTGTCTCTTTATCCTGAGGACCATCTTCGGCTGCCTGTTGGCTTTAAAAAGGGGAACATTGAGAATCTTCAGGTTCTTCAAATTCTTTCAGTTCCTGTCCCAGATGGAATCCACCAATCATTTCAGCCTGTTTGTCTTTTCAGAGCGGACAGGTGTCACTGTCTGCTGTTCAGACCACTCAGTGAAGGGGACAGGATATTCCTCAGGCCACCAAACATCACCAGGTCTCTGACCACCCTGAAAACAGACCATGGGTCTTTCATCTACGTGATTGAGGTTGATTCTGACTCTCTCTCAGAAATCTCCTGAGGTTTTTCAATCTCCTGAACTAGTGTTTCTTCAGCCTTTGTTGCTGATTCATAGTCTTCGTCTTTCTGATGCCCGTCCTCATCTGTGGTGAATGAAACGTCACCTTCCCAGTCGGTGTCAGGAATGGCAATGTCCTGTGGTGCATAAGTCTCCCGGATCAGGTCGTCTTCAATACTGATTGCTGTTTCAAAGCCTGTCTCTGCCTCTTGTTCTCTTGAGATGCAGCCGTAGTGAAAGGAACACAGTGTTGCCAGTCAGTGTCAGGAATGTCAATATCCTGAGGTTGGAAAGTTTCTGGCATCAGCTGATCGTCTGTGATGTCTGCCGCTTTTGAGCTCTGTCCACTCTGTCTTCGGGACCACAAGCTGTGAAAGGTGCGGCCTCTCCCCAGTCGGCTTCAGAAATGTCAACACCCTGAGGTGGGTCAGTCTCTGGCATCAGCTGATCCTCTGCACTGTCTGCTGCTGTGGCCCAGTGTTCCCCTGGAGGCCGTTCTTCAGGAACACGCGTGGTGAACGGAGCTGACTGGATCCAGTCAGTGTCAGGGACTCGATGTCCTGGGGTTCATAGGTCTGTGGGAGCATCTCTCCTTCCTCTGTCTCTCCTGCCATGTCCTCACTGTGCTGGCTCTCCTCTTCAGTGACAGGAACAGTGAAAGGAATGCTCTCACACCAGTCAATGTCCTTCACCTCTATTGCCTCAGGTTCGTAGCTTCCTGAAGCCGGTCTTCCTCTTGTTCTGTCTTTGTGTCATCATCTTTATAAGTCTGTGGGATCACCCCTCCTTCCTCAGGCTCTCCTGTCAAGTCTTCAATGTCCGGAGTTTGCAAATTGTCTGTGCTCTCCTCTCCATTAGCAGGTGTAAATGATACCGTTTCATCGAAGCCATCATGTGAAGGAGAAAAATCTTCCTTTTCTGTTAGGTCAATTGGTTCTGTTTTCTTTTGACCTATATCTCGTGCTGCAGACAATGTCAGAGGCCCGGACTCTGTCCACTTCCGTTCTGCAATGCTGATTTCTGTGGGTCATAGCTTTGTGCTGCACACTCTTCTGTCATGTCAGCTGGTCCTCTGTCTTGGTCAGCCTGTGTCACTGGGAAAGGTCAACGGCAGGAATTCCGTCAGGCTGGCAATCCGGATTTCCTTTGGCTCATAGTCTCAGAGATGTCTCTGTGTCAACTTGACTTCGTGTTGAGATGTCTTGCTCCGCCCTGTACTGGCAGAGATTGTTTGTTTTTCTGCTGAACAAAGGGAGATGTAGCATCTTTATCGGACGAGCAGTCCTTCCTCTTTCTTCTCCTTCATCCTCCTCTCCCTCTTCTTGTCTTCTGTTTTTTTTTCTGTATACATGCAAGAT